>BLSH010319046.1:1208157-1219407 GCA_018402905.1 Glandirana rugosa | reverse complement strand
TACCTGTCACCAACCCATCAGAGTAACCGAGTACCTGTCACCAACCCATCAAAGTACCCGAGTACCTGTCACCAACCCATCAAAGTACCCGAGTACCTGTCACCAACCCATCAAAGTACCCGATTACCTGTCACCAGACCATCAGAGTACCCGAGTACCTGTCACCTGCCCATCAGAGCACCCGAGTACCTATCACCAGCCCATCAGAGTACCCGAGTACCTGTCACCTGCCCACCAGGGTACCCGAGTACTTATCACCTGCCCATCAGAGTACCCGAGTACCTGTCACCTGCCCATCAGAGTACCAGAGTATCTGTCACCAGCCCATCAGCGTACCAGAGTACCTGTCACCAGCCCATCTGAGTACCCAAGTACCTGTCACCAGCCCATCAGAGTACCGAGTACCTGTCACCTGCCCATCAGAGAACCTGAGTACCTGTCACCAGCCCAGCAAAGTACCCGAGTACCTGTCACATGTCCATTAGAGTACCCAAGTACCTGTCACCTGCCCATTAGAGTACCCGAGTACCTGTCACCAGACCACCAGTGTACCAGAGTACCTGTCACCTTCCCATCTGAGTACCCAAGTACCTGTCACCAGCCCATCAGCTTACCCGATTACCTGTCACTTGCCCACCTGAGTACCCGAGTACCTGTCACCTGCCCACCTGAGTACCCAAGTACCTGTCACCAGCCCATCAGAGTACCCGAGTACTTGTCACCTGCCCTTCAGGTTACCCGAATACCTGTCACCAACCCATCTGAGTAACCAAGTACCTATCTGCAGCCCATCAGAGTACCCAAGTATCTTTTACCAGTCCATTAGATTACCCGAGTACCTGTCTCCAGCCCATCAAAGTACCCGAGTACCTATCTGCAGCCCATCAGAATACTTGAGTACCTATCTGCAGCCCATCAGAGTACCCGAGTACCTATCTTCAGCCCATGACTCATATAATATACCTCGGGTGTTTGCTTTCCAAAATGGGGTCACTTTGTGAGTAATTCCACTGTCCTGGTTCTCCAGGGCCTTCAAAAGTGTGATAGGTATGAATGAAATTTTATGTGAAATTTCTGCTCCTAGAATGCATGACCGTGCTCCCTGCATGTTCGGCCTCTGTATGTGGCCAGGGTGTGAAAAAGTCTCACACATGTGGTATCGCCATACCCAGGACAAGTAGCAGAATATATTTTGGGGGTTAATTTTTGCTATGTATATGCTATGTGTTAGAAATATCTTAGAAATTGACCACCTTGTGTAAAAATAAAAGCGTTTTCATTTTCTTTCCACATTTTTCGAAGACTTGTGGAAAAAAATTAACCATTCAAAAGACTCACAATGCCTCATAGATTATGCGTTGGGGTGTTTGCTTTCCAAAATTGGGTCATTTTGTGGGTAATTCCATTGTCCTGGTGCTCCAGGGCCTTCAAAAGTGTAATAGGTGGTTAGGAAATTAGATGTGAAATTTCTGCTCCTAGAATGCCTGACAGTGCTCCCTGCATGTTGGACCTCTCTATTTGGCCAGGCTGTGTAAAAGTCTCACACACGTGGTATTGCCATACTCGGGATGAGGAGCAGAATATATTTTGGGGGGTAATTTTTGCTATGTACATGCTATGTGTTAGAAATATCTTATAAATTGACCACTTTGTGTAAAAATAAAAGCGTTTTAATTTTCTTTCCATGTTTTTCGAAGACTTGTGGAAAAAAATTAACCATTCAAAAGACTCATAATGCCTCATAGATTATGCATTGGGGTGTTTGCTTTCCAAAATGGGGTCATTTTGTGGGTAATTCCATTGTCCTGGTGCTCCAGGGCCTTCAAAAGTGTAATAGGCCGTTAGGAAATTAGATGTGAAAATTCTGCTCCTAGAATGCATGACGGTGCTCCCTGCATGTTGGACCTCTCTATGTGGCCAGGCTGTGAAAAAGTCTCACACATGTGGTATCGCCATACTTGGGGCAAGTAGCAGAATGTATTTTGGGGTGTAATTGGAAGTATGCATATGCTGTGTGTGAGAAATAACTTGTTGTTATGACAATTTTGCGCAAAAAAAAAAAAGAATTTCTTAATTTCCCCAAGAATTGTGGGAAAAAAGTACAACTTAAAAAAACTTGCCATGCCTCTTACTAAATACCTTGGAATGTCTACTTTTCAAAAGGGGTCATTTGGGGGTATTTGTACTTTCCTGACATTTCAGGGCCTCAATAAATGAGATAGGCCATCAGTGCATCAGGTGTGATCAATTTTCAATGATTGGCACCATAGCTTGTAGACTCTATAACTTTCACACAGACCAAACAGTATACACTTATTTGGGTTATTTTTTACCAAAGATAGGTAGCAGTATAGGTTTTGATACAAATTTATGAAAAAAAATTACTTATTTGCAAAATTTTATCACAAACTTTTTTTTCAAAATTTTCGCACTTTTTTTTCTTATGTCGCAAAAAATAAAAAACCCAGAGGTTCTTAAATACCACCAAAAGAAAGCTCTATTTGTGAAATAGATATTTGAAGTGGTTAATGACTGATTTAAAAAAAGGTTTTTAAAGAGAGACTGGTGTGACAGGTCACTGGGAAAAGACGGGTGTCTTCCACCCTGGTATCTGGTTAGAAATAAATGTGACCCCCCAAAAAAAAATTATACATACTGAGCAGTGGCAGACCTCCATCCCTATATTTGCTGAGTACAGAGAATTAAAAACCCCTTTACAAATTCATGCTTTCACTTTTGTGTTTCTTACAGCCCCCTTAAAACTTACTTGTGCCATATTTTATATTTTTTCTCATTATAAAAATAAAAAAGAGAAAAGGCATGGACAGCACTAAAAAAAACATAGTAAAAAAATCAAACATTTGAATACTGGAATCTAATTTAAAAAATATTTTTCCCTTTATTGGCGCAAGTAGTTACCTAAGAAATCAAAAAAGTAAACTACTGTCTGCAGAGGCTCTGAGGGTCCCACAATAAATGCCTAAGGGTAGTAGGTGGCCTTGCAGGTTGGGCACCAGGGGGCTAGATACTCTTCTGTCTTTAGGCCCCTTTATGATGCTTTGGCTGATTATACCACCCATAACAAAGAACAATTTGCTGATTTTACTTGAAGGCATCCAGAACATTTATCATGTCAATATAAGCTTACTCAGCATTCCAGATCAGTGACTATAATATCTTGTAGAGGTTCTCCTTCAGTGCGTTCAACAGCTGTGTGCCATGTGCTAATACGACCATATTCCTGGTCAGCAATGTGAACGTACATGATAACTAAAAGCCATTCTACTGGAGCTGTCCATAGTGAGATAATCCTGACAATTTTATTTGCCCAGGAAACGGTTCTGTCCCTTTCTAACAGGAATCATGAATGGCATCATAATGGGCCTTTCACACCATAATTCCTCCTGCCGAAGTCCCTCATTTGAGCAGAGAATTTGCCATTGATTTACAGTCAGACCTGCAGCCTTCTATCTTTATCTATAGCTACTGAATCACTTTAATGTTTAAAGTCAAAACTCCCTATATATGTCCCTAAAAATGTTGATGGGAATGGTTTTTGGTCCATGATCATGGACTCTAGAAGCCATCTTGAGAAAGCCTGATGGGTAATCCATTTCTGATGTCACTGAATCTTGAATAATCTTATGTCAATGCAAAATCCCACCCTTGTGCATATAAAAACCTCCGCCATAATTCAGATTCAGACTTGCTAGATGATTGGACCTCAATGCGCGTTTATAAAAGTCTATTGACTTCTATTGACTATTGTCCATTGACTTGAGTTGCATTTCTAGTAAGTCGCTGATGTGAAGGGACCCATCACATCCTCAGCAACATGAAGAATATATGCCAAGAAAAGATGATACTTGCAAACGTGGGCACATACAATTATTGATTGCATATAGTGCAAGGATCATGTCCATAAATGTATTGAACTATGAAAGCTGAAGTTTAATGTGCTAATATTTTGACTTCCCTGGTTTGTCCCCCAACCACCCCCTTATCAACATGCTAATTACATTTTTAAACACAATTTTCATTACATGTCTCTTTCAAACCTAGTGGTTTGATCACTGGTCCAGATAATGAGGCTGTCTCTTTCTGACTTTTGCTGCAGCTTATAAAGCACATTTTCAGGAAGCTCACAGTGTGCAGTGAAATCATAGTAAGCAATTTCAGTACAGGAGAGGAGCCTGTACAACCACGCAAGACTGCGGGGAAGGCTGGAGTTCTGCTTTAAAAAAACTCATTTAAAAACTGGTCCCATCAATCTGACGTAGCACTAGCCCAACTAGTGATGTTGCTGTCGGCGGCAATTTTTCTATACAACTGGGGATAGTCCTTTTTCAGCTTACTAGAACAATAGCCTTGATCAGATCCATAAATGCCAGGGAAACATTATCCTTTTTCTCAGCAATTCTCTCGAAGCTGGTGCATGGAGAACACAATGACCGTAGTGGAAGTGAATGGCTTAAACCCATCTGAGTACAACTTTTGCCAACAGTGTCTGTAATTAATGTTATATATTCCTTAAAAGGAAAATGGCAGTTAGATAACCGGCACTTGTCTCAGCTCAAGCACTTTTCCAAGGAATGCAGAGGGATGGAAGGCTGTCAGTCCCTCTCCCTCTGAATTACTCTTGCCACAGCTAGTTTCAGGCAAGTTCTTGGAGCCAAGACAAGTGCAGGTTATCTAGCAATCAGGCTTCTATTTGTTAGCTACGTTCTTAGAGAAATGCTGGTGGAGAGGGTGCCTTATCCGACCCCATAGCTAGCAGGTAGATGGCTGCATAATAACTGCCACTTGTCCCAGCTCAAGCGGCGTCAAGAGAAATGCAGGGGTAGGGAGGACATGTCAGGCTTCCATCCCACTGCATTCCTCCTGGAGTCACTTGCCTTGGAGCCGAGATGAGCCCTGGTTATCTAGCAGCCAAGAAGGTGCCCTGTCCAACCTTGTAGCTAGCAAGGTGATGGCTGCTAAATAATTGTCTCAACTTAAGCAGTGGCAAGAGGAATTCTTTATACCCCTTTCACACCAGTGCCACCCTAGTGTTAGTGGTAAAGCACCGCTAATTTGTGCCTCTTTTAGGCGCCGCTATTCGGGCAGCGGCGGTGCACTTTTAACCCCCCACAAGGCCTTAAAAAGGGGTTAGCGGCGCTTCCGAAGCGGTGTTCAGGCGCTTCAGCATCACTGCCCCATCATTTTTAATGGGCAGGGGCAGTGAAGGAGCATATACACCGCTCCCCTACCGCCCCAAAGATACGCACCACCCCAGTGTGAAAGGACTCGGGCTTTCACACTGGGGTGGATGGTGGAGAGGTTTTCCAGCACTTTAAAGGTTTTTAGCGGTAAAACGCCTGAAAAACACCTCGGTGTGAAAGGGGTCTAAGGGAGGCGATGTCAGGTTTCCATCCCTCTGCATTTCTCTTGCAGTCACTTGCCTTGGAGACAAGATGAACACTAGTTATCAAGTAGCTTTCTGCTTGTTAGCTATGTTGTCGGACAGCTTCAGGTGGACAGGGTGCCCTGTTTGACCTCGTATCTAGCAAGGAGATGTCTGCGTAAAAAATGGCGCTTGTCTTGGCTCAAGCGGCAGCAGCAAGAAGAATGCAGAGGTGGGGGGGCATGTCAGGCTTCCACCCCTTTGCATTCCTCTTGCAGTCACTAGCCTGGGAGCCATGACAAGCACTGGTTATTAAGCAACCTTCTCCTTGTTAGCTATGTTGTAGAATAGCTGTGAGTGGAAAAGGGGTCCTGTTCGACCTTTTAGCTAGCAAGGGGATGGCTGTGTAATAAATGGTGCTTGCCTCGGCTCAAGTAGAGACAAGAAGAATGCAAAGGTAGGCAGGACATGGCAGGCTTCCCTCCCACTGCATTCCTCTTGCAGTCACTTGCTTTGGATTCAAGACAAGCACGGGTTACCAAGCAGCCTTCTCCTTGTTAGCTGTGTTGTCGGACAGCTGAGGAGAGAGGGGGATGCACTTTCTGACCTCGTAGCTAGCTCACAAAGAACCTAAGAAAATGGGACAAAGAACTGCATGCACTTTGCCCCCTGGGAGACAGAACATAAAAAAATGAAAGAAATGTTTTTCTTTACTGCAGCCACATCCAAGGATTGGGAAGCTGCAATATATTACGTTTTTGTCCTTGCGTTTGGAAACACTTTAATCCCCAAATAAAAACACTTGTTGACACATTGCCTTCATTTTCCTCCGCATTTCATAATACAGGAGTGTCAAAGCTGTCCAGACAGGAATATCTGAACCTCATCCAAAGGAAGCTTTCACTTTTCACCCAGCACATTTTCCGCTCTTGGATGCCAGTCAGACTGGCTGTTCTGACTTGTGTCAGCTGGTACGCCGACCTGTAACCTGTATGGCAGCACAGAACTACCCAGCTGGAAAGTACGCCGCACAGATGACCGCGGCGTCTCAAACCGCTTTCAAAACAACAATACTATATATGCACGCCTACGAATAAACAGTGTTTTATTGTATTCCTTCAACATAACATATGGGATTTCCTATATAACAATTCTGCAACAATATCTAATCAGTTATGTTTTCCAATGATATTGTTACAACGATAAAGTTATAAACACACTTTTCTCCTTATTTAATTCTTCGCTTTTATCCTGAAGCCAAAGAAAACCTACCCGCCAGCTGAACCGCGAGGCTTTGACTTTGATGTGTAATATCGGCATTGTGTGGAAGACTAATTAAACATTTCCTGTCTCTATTTTTGTTTTTGATGTACAGGTTAAACATTCCAATGGGATTGGAGCAGAGTTTGTGTAATACAAAGACATCCTTTTACTGGCCATACACGCATCAATCGATTGCTTCAATATTTTGATGTTATCAATATATACTCACCGGCCACTTTATTAGGTACACCTCGCTAGTACTGTGTTGGACCCTCTTTTGCCTTCAGAACTGCCTTCATTCTTCATGGCATAGATTCAATAAGTTGTTGGAAACATTTCTCAGAGATTTTGGTCCATAGTGACATGATAGCATCACACAATTGCTGCAGATTTGTCGGCTGCACATCCATAATGCAAATCTCCCATTCCACTACAAAGGTGCTCTATTGGATGAGATTGGGGAGTGTGGAGGCCATTGGAGTGCAGTGACCTCATTGTCCAGTGATGAGATGATTTGAGCTTTGTGACATGGTGCATTATCCTGCTGGAAGGAGCCATCAGAAGATGGGTAGGTATACTACAGTATGTAATGGAGCCCAACCACCAATTTAAGAGGCCCCTGTCAATTGAACTCCAGTGTAACAGAACACATCATTGGCCAACATAAGGGGCATTTCACTAACCCCCAATGTAAAGGGTTAATTGTCCATTGACCCCCAATATAAGAGAGCACTTACCTGACCAATGTAGGGGGCACTTCACTAACCACCAATGTAAGGGGGTAACTTTCCATTGGCCACCAATAGAGCAGAGTAATTCACTGACCAATATAAAGGGGCACTTCAATGTGAGGGAGTAATTGTTCAATAATCAATAATGTAACAGGGCACTTCATTGACCAATATAAGGGGAACGTTATAGACCACCAAAGTAAGGGAATAATGGTCCCCTGTCTGCCAATGTAATGTGGGAATTGTACACTGACCCCCAATGTAACAAAGCACCTAATCGACCAATAAATGGGGCATTTCACTAACAACCAATGTAACAGGACACTTTTTTGACTAATATAAGAGGCACTTCACTGACCACCAATGTCAGGGGGTATTTGTCCACCAGTCACCAATGTAACAGAGCATTTTTTTTGATCAATATAAGAAGCACTTTACTGACCACCAATGTAAGTGGGTAACTTTCCATTGGCCACCAATAGAACAGAGTACTTCACTGACCAATATAAAGTGGCACTTCAATGTGAGGGAGTAATTGTTCACTAGTCACTAATGTAACAGATCACTTCATTGACCAATATAAGGGGCACTTTATAGACCACCAATGTAAGGGAGTAATGATCCCCTGACTCCCAATGTAACGGGGGAATTGTACACTGACCCCCAATGTAACAGAGCACCTAATCGACCAAATAAATGGGGCACTTCACTAACAACCAGGACACTTTTTTGACTAATATAAGTGGCACTTCACTGACCACCAATGTAAGGGGGTAATAGTCCAGCGGTTACCAATGTAACAGAGCACTTCACTAACCAATATAAGGGCCACTTCACTGACCACTAATGTAAGGGGGTCATTTTCCATTCACCACCAATCTAGGGGGCATTTTTCCCCTGACCCCCATATTGCAGTAACAATATAATTTTCAATGTCTGAGTTTATTTTCTAACACTAACCCCCAATGTAACAGATCACCTAATTAACCAATAAAAGGGGCACTTCACTGACCACCAATGTAAAGGAGTAACATTGCATTGGCCACCAATGTAACAAACCACTTCATTGACCAGTATAAGGGGTACTTCACTGACCAGCAATGTAAGGGGGTAATTTTCCATTGACCACCAATCTAAGGTGGCATTTTCCCCATGACCCCCATACTTAGGTAGCACTATACTTTTCAATGTCTAAGTTTCTTTTCCAGCTATTATTAATATTAACTTTTTTCATTTAATTTTTATTATGGAAAATAATACGTCATACAACGAGCAGCCCTGGGCTGTCAAATAAACGAAGTACAATACATTCTTTATTCTTTTTATGTATTCTTATATCCACAACTGGCTGTCCACGCTAGTGTCCTGTGAGCAGTAGATATAATCACTATTAGCAGGGGCTCCTTGAGACATGAACTTTATTTCAAAGCTTCCTCTGTGTTAAAAAAAAGTCGAGAAAGGCTGCTATAAGGTGTCCATGAGTTCCAATGTGACAGAATCCTTCTTCAGAACTAAATTTACTTTTGTGTTTCTCCTTCCTCTGGCTAACGTCCTGTGACATACGGTTTACGATTTTCACGCCTTGGGGCCTGTTCTTAGGTTGGCGGGGATGGTGCTGAGTTTTGCACACAAGGAGCCAATGTGGGCTCCATGCTGGCGATCATCTGTTTGGTTTTTGGGAGAGAGAAGTGCACGTGCACAACAGATGCACCCCGAGGGACCGACAAACCTGCAGGGACTGAGCAAGGCAACATGAGCCAAGACAATGGAGCAGCAATAGCCCGGGCTGGAATGCATTGTATGACAGCATGGAGAAATTCGACAGCCGTTCCCCACCAGCTGTGACAAGAGGGAGTTTAAATGAGCCGGGGAAAATTGGGACACAACGGAGCACTGTATCTATACCAGGATATGTAAATGCCTTTATCATGAATGAGTAATGCTTCTTACCGTGCCTGCAGCAAGTGCTGTGCTGGTGCCTATTGAATGCCCAAGGGGGGAAGGGAATGTCCTTAAACTGTCTACAGTGTATAAGCTGTACAGTGTATCGTTGATTTAATTAATGTGAATCTAAACCCAAGAATGCAGAAAGTTTGGATGTTAAGATTAGGTTCACACCTACAGGTGTAATCTAGTGCGCACGTGTTCTCATGCGTCACATGTAGAACACCACTTTCAAAAGAAGTCTATGACTCTTGTCCAAAAAGGTGTGCATTAGCAGATGCATAGGGGTGCCATTATTATTATATTATACAGGATTTATATGGAGCCAACAGTTTATGCAGCTCTGTACAATATAAAAGGAAGACAATACTGTTACAATACAAATAAAATACAAGAGGGTTAAGATGGCCCTGCTCAGAAGAGCTTACAATCTACTGTACCATTAGCATGTAATGGCAGCAATGTGAATCTGCACAATTTTTTGCCTGTTCCAACATGCAAAGGTGTGAACTTAGCCTAAGACCTCTTTCACATTGAGGCAGTTTTCAGGTGTTTTAGCGCTAAAAATAGCACCTGTAAAGCGCCTGAAAACTATCTCCCATGCCACCCGAGTGTGACAGCCCAAGTGCTTTCACACTGGGGTGGCGCACTTGCAGGATGGGAAAAAAAGTCCTGCGCGCAGCATCTTTGGGGGGGTTGGGTGTGCTGTATACAGCGCTCCTACACCGCCCCTACCCATTGTAATGAATGGGTAGCGCTTCCGAAGCACCTGAAAAGCGTTTTGGAAGCGCCGCAACACAGGCACTTTTAACCCCTTCTTAACCCCTGCTTGGGGGTTAAAAAACGACCCGCTAGCGGCCGAAAAGCACCACTTAAACAGTGGTAAAGCGCCGCTAAAACAAGCGGCGCTTTAGCACTAACTGACCCGCCGCCCCAGTGTGAAAGGGGTTTAAGTGATACTCTTTAGGCAGTGGCGGCCCATCCATTAGGGGCACAGGGGCGCCACCCCCCATCCATGCATCCAGCCCCCTAATTTACATTCAGGACGCCGGACGCATGGATTCCAATGGGGGATTTTTTTTTTGAAGCTCATGATTAGAGCCTGAGGCTCTAATTGGCTTCAAAAAAAGGATGGGCTTGGGGCCTAGAGCACTTCACCCTGAGCCCACCCAGTTGTGTGACAATAGTGAATGAATATTCGCTATATCCACACTGATTCTCCTCCCTGACAATCAGGAAGGAGGTCTGAGACCCATTTCCCAATTGGCCGAAAGGAGAAGCATTCAGATTGGCCGCTGATGAGGAGGATGGAAGCCGCCCTGATGCCTACGGAGGAGAGCAGGGGAAGCTGCCTGTGATGCCTGTAATGCCGAGGAGGAGAGTAGGGGAAGCAGAAGCTGCTGCCCACCGCCGGGGTGAAGTGATGCCCGACATAGATGGGGTAAATGCTCTGGTGGCTCCGGGGTGGTTGTGGGTGCACTATTTGCGCCCCCCCCCCCAAAAAAAAAAATTACCACCAGAGTATACAGGAACACTTACTCGGGATTTCCGTCACCGCCCACCACCATTAAAAAAAAAAACCCCCCCCCCCGCGTTTATCACGTGGGTGTTGGTGGGGCCTCGGTGGTCTCGTAAATGGGGTAGATACAGCCCGTAGTGAAGTGGGGCCGCCACCCGTCGTCGAAGACGAAGGGGATGAGAGGAGGAGCCGTAATGTCCGTAGTGTCCGTCGAAGGGGACGAGAGGAGGCATCCGTAGTCCCGCCGAAGGTAGGAGGAGTAGTCGCCGGTTAGACTTACGAAGAGGAAAGCCGGTTAACCCTTTACCCAGAGTCTGGAGGAAGGACTAACAGTCCCTCCTCTTAGTCACACCTATATCGCTTATAAGTAAGTGATAACAGTGTGTTGACCCACCCGAGTCCCACTTCAC
>BLSH010319046.1:1192009-1208147 GCA_018402905.1 Glandirana rugosa | reverse complement strand
AGGCTCTAATTGGCTTCAAAAAAAGGATGGGCTTGGGGCCTAGAGCACTTCACCCTGAGCCCACCCAGTTGTGTGACAATAGTGAATGAATATTCGCTATATCCACACTGATTCTCCTCCCTGACAATCAGGAAGGAGGTCTGAGACCCATTTCCCAATTGGCCGAAAGGAGAAGCATTCAGATTGGCCGCTGATGAGGAGGATGGAAGCCGCCCTGATGCCTACGGAGGAGAGCAGGGGAAGCTGCCTGTGATGCCTGTAATGCCGAGGAGGAGAGTAGGGGAAGCAGAAGCTGCTGCCCACCGCCGGGGTGAAGTGATGCCCGACATAGATGGGGTAAATGCTCTGGTGGCTCCGGGGTGGCTGTGGGTGCACTATTTGCGGCCCCCCCAAAAAAAAAAAAATTACCACCACCCGCCACTGCCTTTAGGGCTCATTCACAAGGACATATGAGTGTTTTCTGCCTAAACTACTCGAGTTTAGATGTGTTTAAATGCATGTAGCATTTGAATGCGTACAATATTTAGGTGTATACAATTCTTCTTTCATTCCACGTAATGATTACATATGTATTCATATACAAGCTTATGTGCACTTATACGCATTTAGGCTCTGTTTCCACTACTGCAAGTTGTTGTGCGACTTGACACATAGGAAGTTGCTTGACAGGTCAAAATCCATGTATTTCAATGGTCCCCGTTCTAATTGGTGCTATTTAAGTCGCAGCGACTCCAAAAAGGTTTTTGCATTACTTTTGACACACCTTTGATACAGAGAGTGTAAAGTTGGATCAAAGCTGCACTCAAACTCACATCAAAGTCGCACTGCAATGTCGCACTGCAATGTTGTGACTTTGGGGTCGCAATCGTGGAAACAGAGCCTTAAGAGTGTGTAAGCACGTTTATGCGCGTATGTGAATACTATCTGCACAGTTGTATGGTCTTGGATGCATCTGTATCCTACTTTACATTTTTACATGTAGGCGCAGCTGTGTGTATGGACTCATTGATTACTATAGTGTTGCATTTAGATGCGCATAAAACTATAAGCTGTGTGCATCTAAATGCAGTGTTTTTTCTGCACATGTAAATGAGGCCTTATTTCATAACCTAAAGTGGATCCTCAAATCCCCTCCCCTCACACACTCACACATTTTTTTACTCCTGCTTACTGGGTGGTGTGTTGTGCACATATCAGATACTCATCCACCCAGAGGATCCAGCGTTGGCCCACTGATTTCCTCTTGTCTTCTGCCACGACTCAGTCATGTGTCACTATGTTACTTATGATGTCAATGAGAGGCTAAGCCAGCTCACCTCCAGATGACACAGCGCTAGGCACGCCCTCTTCCCCTTTTCTAAATGAAGAGCTGTGCCTTTTTGGATATGTGGTGTGTATATCCCAGGAGGCACAGTAAACCTAGCGAATGGCGTGCATGGGAGGGGGTAAGGGTAGAGGGCTTCACATTTTTTATTTTAAAAAAAAGGTAAAAAAAAATACAGTGCTGTTCCCCCCTAATATTTACCTGAGCCCCATCTCGATCCAGCGATGTGCACAAGAGCAGCGACTGTCTCTTCCTCCTCATTGGCTGAGACGGCAGCGGGAGCCATTGGCTGTCAATCACAACCAGTGAGCCAATGAGGAGAGAGTAGATGAGGGGTAGGGCTGAGCCATGCTCCAAGTATGAATGGACACACAGAGTAGCGGCTTGGGAGCAATGCCTACTCGGGTGCCCCCCATAGCAAGAAGCTTGCTATGGGGACACTCAGCGGGAGGGAGGAGCCAGGAGTGTCGGTGGGGGACCTGAGAAGAGGAGGATTGGGGATGCTCTATGCAAAACCAACGCACAGCGCAAGTAAGTATAACATGTTTGCTATTAAAAAATTAATAAAGGCCTTTATAGGACAATACATTCATAAGGATCAGGTGGGCTTCATACCCGGGAGACAGGGACCCGATCAGATACGTAGGGCTATAGATATCATCTCGATTCTTGGTTCAGGTTGGGATGGCGGTCCGGCCCAGGAAGGTTTTATCCTGTCTGTCGACCTGCAAAAAGCTTTTGACACTGTCGAATGGTCTTACCTTTTTGAGGTCCTGGGTAGATGGGGATTCGGCCCTAAATTTTTACACATTCTTAAAGCACTTTATTCCAACCCCTCAGCCACTATAAAACTACAAAACTTCCTTTCCGAGCCGCTTAGTATTCATAGGGGCACCAGACAGGGCTGCCCGCTTTCCCCTTTGGTTGTTGCTATCGCCATTGAACCCCTTGCAATCGCTATCAGGGAACACCCCGATATTAGGGGGGTGAACAGTGGATCGATTACTCATAAATGCACCCTATTTGCGGATGACCTGCTGCTGTTTATCTCCTCTCCTCTTATCTCGGTCCCGCACATAGTTAAACCCTTACAGACTTTTGGCTCCACCTCAGGACTTCAGGTCAATATGGCTAAATCTGTGGCGCTTAATATCAATGTCCCGGAGACTCTGATACACCAGATTAGGGCCCAATTCCCTTTTCCGTGGTCTTTGCAACAGATTCCGTACCTGGGTGTGAAATTGGCAGCTGGGTTTGACCAATTATACTCTCTTAATTATCCACCACTATTTAAACGAATTGAGGATGATTTGTGTAGATGGGAGAGGTTGGGCCTCTCCTGGCTGGGTAGAATTAATACAATCAAAATGACCCTACTTCCTAGAATTCTATATTATTTTAGGGCTCTTCCTATACCCGTCAGAAAGTCTCAAGTTCTCAAGCTCCAAGCCCTGATCAAAAAATTTGTTCGGGGTCATAAGGGATATAGATGTCTGGCAGAGATCCTCTGGAGACGTCGTTCCCAGGGGGGACTCGGCCTCCAAAACCTATGGCGTTACTACCAGGCCGCACAACTAGCCCAGTTCTCAATAATTTACGTGAGGTCCAATAGACCAGATTGGGTTGGGTTGGAGAGACAAGCGGTCCCCCACAATACTCTAGATTATTTGGTGTGGGCAGCCCCCAAGACCAGGCCAGCTATCCTATCCCCCACGCTTTCCAACTCATTAGCCCTTTGTGACCACCTTCTTAGTACCACAAAGCTGGCCTCCGCTGTCAGGCCTCTTCAGCACATTTTTAACAATCCCCGATTCCTGCCGGGTCAAAATATCCGCTCCTTTAAGTGGTGGACGGACAAAGGCCTATATAGAATTGGTCACTTCCTCACCGCTTCGGGTCCCATCTCCCTTGACCATTGCCTGGGCTCTCTGGATATGCCCCCTTCCGAGAGGTTCAGATTCCAACAAATTCACCACTTCCTAGCATCTCTATGTAAGCTCAATCAGGCCTCCACCGGAGTCTCACCCTACGAGAAGTGGTGTTCAGATATCACTTCTCAAAAGGGAGGGATCTCGATTATATATGCCTTGCTAGTGGATTTTCCAGAGAAGCCGGCCTATGCGAGGAGCTGGGAGACTAACCTGGACCTGAGATGTGATGCTGAGACGTGGTTCTCCCACTTTCTGAGGGGTTCAGGGGAATAGTAAATATTTCCCTGATGGAACCCAGCGTCAAGGTTATTACACGGTGGTACCTTGTCCCTTCCCGTCTTGCGTCCATGTTCCCGAACCCCTCGCCTTTTTGTTTCAGGGGGTGTCATCTCTTGGGTTCCTTCTACCACACCTGGTGGGAATGTCCCAAGATCAGGGGCTTCTGGAATAGAATCTTTACTATGTTAAGGAAAGTGTTAGGCCAGCCCATACCGCAGACCCCTGAGATAGCCCTCCTTAATCACAGATCAGAAGGTCTCACAAAACCCTTGGGTAAGCTTTCTCATTTTATTCTACTGGGGGCCAAGCTCACCATTGCTAAGGCCTGGAAAAAACCATATGTCTCTGTCAAAGGGGCCAAGAGGAAGATTACATGGATCTTGATCTAAGAAAGATATGCAAATATGCTCCTGGACTCCTCTCATAAATTCGAGGCGATTTGGGAACCCTGAAGGCTTTACCTCAACCTGCCCCTTTGACCTCGTTCGGGTTCGGACGGGACCTCCCTGGTACCTTTCTTCGTATCTATCTATTCTGTTCGTACTCTTCTTTTCCACTAGCCTTTCCTCACTCGTATTCTGTTTCCCACCTTTTTCATTTTTAACAGGTTGTTTCACTTTTTGAATACACACACAGTGAGGTTAAGGGCCCATTTGGGCCTGGGTGCTTCCCCTGGTCGTATGTTATTGTGAATGTTTCTCCTGGGGGGGGGAAGGTGGTCCTGGGGGGACCCGGAGCATTTCCCGGCACAGTTGGCTCCCACTAGGGGTGCTGGGGTTTGGGTCGGGTCTCCCGGGGGCGTCCCCCTTCGTTCCCTTCCGGGTTTAATTCCAGGTTTAAACAAGTTTCAATGTCTTTTAACTGTGTGTGAAGTTTGATATGCAGAGAGCTTTCTCTCGCTCGTTGTTCATATGTTTCATTGTATTTGTGAAATACCAATAAAACTTTCTAAATTAAAAATATAAATAAATAAATCTGTCTTTAATATCACTTTAACTACACCAGTAGAATGTCGCCCGATCGTTGGCTTAGAAATCGCCTGTCAAATTTTTCGGTCTTGCCATCATTTGGTCAACTCATTTAATTCAAATGCCTTTAAAGCAGAACTCCGGAAAAAAAACTTTTTTCCATGTCCTTGCTGCTGATCTCCTACCTTCACTATGCCATCCATTCTGCTGAGCTCTGTAGTTCCTCTGTAGTAGCCTGCTGAATTTGCTGAAAAACCGTTATTCCCCCCTGACATCCTGTTTGTAAGACCGCTGGCCGTTCCCCGTCCTGTACTGCGAGGCAGCGGTCTGACACGCCCACTTGTAGTTTTCTAACAGCTCAGCAGGCATTTTTATTTCCGCCCGATGGGCTGTAATTTGCGGAGGGGGTCTCATAGCCCCCGGGTCTGTGCCGCTCATAGGGGTGGTTTCCTCCTCCCTCTTCCTCTCTGCCAGCAACGCCCCCTGCCCCCCCTCCCTCGTCCGACCGCCTGCCATCTCTCATCAATGACAGCAAAGATCTCCCACTTAGACATGCCTGGTATTTATGGAATGCCTGGCATGCATGCTATGTAAACTCAGCTCTGTATTTTTCCCCTGTCACAGCCGTATTGTGATACACAGCGCAGAGCGCAACTCTGATATGGCTGTGACAGAGATTAGATAGCAAACATGCCAGACATTCCAGGAATACCAGGCATGTCATAGCAGGAGATCTCTGCTATTCATGGAATGTCTGGCATGCTTGCCATGTAATCTCCGCTGTGTGACTTTCTCCTGTCACAGCCATATTGGAACTGTACGCTCTGCAGTGTATATCACAGGGGGAAAGTACAGAGCGGTGTTCACATAGCATACATGTCAGGCATTCCAGAAATACCAGGCATGTCTAAGCAGGAGATCTTTGCTATCATTGATGAGATGGCAGGCGGACGAGGGGGGGGTGTCACCGCACTGATAAGCACTGATGGGCACTGTGTGACTGCGCTGATGGACACTGATAAGCGGCACTGATAAGGCTGCACTGTTTACTGACATTGTACACTTCCATATATCTGAAGAAGGGGTTTCCACCATCCCTGCAAAGTTTTTTATGTCTTATTTTCAGTGTGATGTTACATATCACAGAGACGGTATTATGGTAATATTGAAGTTTATTGAGATTTACATACATTAGAGGATTCCACCATTATTGTGTTACTGATTAGTAAGTTAGTGCTGAACTTTTTTTGTTTTTTTTCCTCATGCTGACATTTACTTGTGGTGCGGCTGGGGATGTTCTCATTCCTTCCTGATTCCCCGAGAGGCAATCGGATTTTCCCTGGATCAACTTTACCTATAAATGTTAATACCCAGTTATGTTATGCACATTAAGCAAGGAATCCAGGCCTTTTTAAAGCAATCTACTGAGCTGGCCAGAACCACCTCTGGGGGGGAGTCTATTCCACATTTTCACAGCTCTAACTGTGAAGAAACCTTTCCGTATTTGTAGATGACATCTTTTTTCCTCTAGACCTAAAGAGTGCCCCCTTGTCCTTTGTGATGACCTTAAAGTAAATAACTCCACACCAAGTTCACTATATGGACCACTTATATATTTGTACATGTTGATCATATCCCCCCTTAATCTCCTCTTCTCAAGAGAGAATAAATTCAGTTCCTCTAATCTTTCCTCATAGCTGAGCTCCTCCATGCCCCTTATCAGTTTGGTTGCCCTTCTCTGCACTTTCTCCAGTTCACCGATATCCTTTTTGAGAACTGGTGCCCAAAACTGAACTGCATATTCCAGCTGAGGTCTTACTAATGACTTGTACAGGGGCAAAATGATTTTGCTTACTTTGGAAACCGCAGCTTGGCATTGCATGCCATTATTAAGCTTGATCTACCAAAACCCCCAGATCCTTCTCTACTATGGATTCCTCCAGTTGCACTCCCCCTAGTCATGGGCGTCCGCAGGTAGGGGCAAGGGGGGGCAATTGCCCCCCCCCTGGAATCAGGGATCAGATCAGGGGTTCCCCACTAGGTCCTTATCCTCTTGAGCCATGTATGCAGTTTCTGACAGTCCCTTGGGCCATGTATGCAGTCTCTGACCATTTCCTGTCCCATGTCTGCTGTCTCTGACTGTCTCCTGTGCTATGTTCTACAGTCTCTGACTGTCTCCTGTGCTATGTCTGCAGTCTCTGACTGTCTCCTGTGCTATGTATGCAGTCTCTGAGTGTCACCTGTTCCATGTCTGCAGTCTCTGACCATCTCCTGTACTATGTCTGCAGTCTCTGACCGTATCCTGTACCATGTCCGCAGTCTCTGACCGTCTCCTGTACCATGTCTGCAGTCTCTGACTCCGCAGTCTCTGACTGTCTCCTGTGCTATGTCTGCAGTCTCTGACTGTCTCCTGTGCTATGTATGCAGTCTTTGACTGTCTCCTGTTCCATGTCCGCAGTCTCTGACCGTCTCCTGTACCATGTCTGCAGTCTCTGACCGTATCCTGTACTATGTCCGCAGTCTCTGACCGTCTCCTGTACCATGTCTGCAGTCTCTCACCGTATCCTGTACTACGTCAGCAGGAACAGCAACACTTCACCACCAACAAGTGGGCCTCCATGCGAGACCTGTGTAGCGTATTGCGGTGTTTTGAGTACTCCACCAACATGGCCAGTGCCGATGACGATGTTCTCAGCGTTACTATCCCACTTCTATGTCTCCCATGATGGAAGAGGATGTGGCACAGGAGGATGAGGAGGAGGAAGAGGGGTCATATCCACGGTTATCAGGCCAGTCATTCGCAAGTGGCTCGGAGGGTGGGTTCCTGCACCAGCATAGGCCAGGTCAAAAATATTCAAGCCAGGGCACAGTTCTGGAGAACGAGGAAGATGAGGAGGAGGAGGAGGAATCGCAGCAGGGTGGCACCCAACGCAGCTCGCGGGCATCACTGGAGCGTGGCTGGGGGGATACAGAGGACACAGATGATATACCTCCCACAGAGGACAGCTTGTCTTTGCCTCTGGGCAGCCTGGCACACATGGCTGACTACATGCTGCAGTGCCTACGCAACGACAGCCGAGTTGCCCACATTGTAACTTCTTCTGATTACTGGGTGGCCACCCTGCTGGATCCCTGTTACAAGGACAACGTGCCGTCCTTAATTCCCTCACTGGAGCGTGAGAGGAAGATGCACGACTACAAGCGCACACTGGTAGAGGCGCTGCTGAGGGCATTCCCAAATGACACCGGGGGCTCAGTGGAAGCACAAGGCGAAGGGAGAGGAGGAGGAGGAGGAAGAGGCCACCAATGCAGCTGTGCCACCGCCAGCACCTCAGAAGGCAGGGTTTGCATGGCAGAAATGTGGCAAAGCTTTGTCAGCAGCCCGCCAGAACAAACAGCACCACCAGCCGATAGACAACGTCTTAGCAGGAGGCAGCATTTCAGCAACATGGTGCAAGAGTATGTGTGCACACGCCTACACGTACTGACTGATGGGTCTGCCCCATTTAACTTTTGGGTCTCCAAATTGGGCAGATGGCCTGAGCTTGCCCTTTATGCCTTGGAGGTGCTGGCCTGCCCTGCAGCCAGTGTATTGTCGGAACGTGTGTTTAGCATGGCACAGGGCGTTATCACAGACAAGCGCAGCCGCCTGTCCACATCCAACGTGGACAAGCTAACCTTTATTAAAATGAACCAGGCATGGATCCCACAAGACTTGTCTGTACCTTGTGCAGAATAAACATTTAGACCAGACTCACACAGCCATTCGTATACTTTGGGTCCCCATTGACTTCAATGGGGTTCGGGGTCCGGGATAAAGTTCGGGCAACGTTCGGTGCCAAACCCGGACTTTTTCCCAAAGTTCGTTTGGACCCTCTGAACCCGAAAGTCCAGGTGTTCGCTCAACTCTAATCATTAACCACTACTCTCTGAATTCGGTCTTTTAGCCAGTTTTCTATCCATTTACAAACTGATCTTTCCAAGCCTGTAGCCTTTACCTTACACATTAGCCGTGTGTGGGGAACGGTGTCAAACACTTTTGCAAAATCCAAGTACACCACGTCCACAGCCACCCCACTGTCCAAGGTTTTACTTACCTCCTCATAAACAATAGATCCCCCAGCAGCCAGCAACAACAGAACCCTCCCTCAACAGTAGATCCCTTTCAGCAATAATTGACCCCCCAGCAACAATAGATACCCCACCAGCATCAATAGACCTCCCCCAGCAACAACAGACCGCCATGCAAAAATAGAACCCCTCCAGGAAGAATAGATCCTCCAGCATCAATAGACCCTCCTGCACCCCTTGCCAATACATACATTCTGTGCTGGAGGAGCCAGAACTGCATTTCCCCGTGTTTCCACTGAAAAAAGCCCTGCTCACCATAGTATCTATGGAGGAGCATCATTGCCACCCTAGGTCAGGAAGTGAAGGGCTGGGTTTGTCTGGGTATACTGTATTTAAGATACTTTATAGGGCTGGCTGGGGGAGGGTTAAGGTCTCTGTGTGGATTTAATTACTGTCTATGTTCCCAATGGAGAGATCCCATCCTCTTCCAGTTCCAGAGACAACAGTCAGAGCGGGAAGACTATAAAACAGGGAAAATGCTGTAGACTTGTGCACTGCTGAAAATTTTGTTTGTTTTCTTTTTACTCGTGTTTTTTTTTGTTTTGTTTTTTAGGGTCATGCTTTATAACCGCGATTCGTAAATTCAGAAATGAGTAAATCTGAAAATCCGAAAATTCTAAATTTTAACTAACTAACTAACTAATAATAACTATTACTAACTATTAAATTATAGGCATTGGAATTTCCTTTCAAATTTGGCTGTTAGTGAACATAATGAATACGAATTTACCCAAAGTTACGAATTATTCGAAATAACGAATGCCACATCTAAACAAATGGAACGGAACAAATTATTAATAAATAATAATAAAAAGTTTTTATTGTTATTATTATTGTTCTTGATTATTATTATTAATTTGTTACGTTCCATTTGTTTAGATATGGCATTCATTATTTCGGATAATTTATAACTTCGGATAAATTTGTATTCGTTATGTTCACTAACAGCCAAATTTGAAAGGAAATTCCAATACCTATAATTTAAATGTTAGTAATACTTAAGTTATTATAGTTAGTTATTATTTCAGATTTTCAAATTTTCGGGTTTTCGAATTCCGAATATTTGAATTTACGAATTTTCGAATATACGAATCTACGAATATTCGGAATTCGGTAAACGGATTTTCGTTAATTCGGATACTTCCGAATTAACAAATTTGTTAAAAAACGAATTCGGAACGAAACAAATTGCACATGTCTAAAATGCTGTGTGCCAGGGAAGGTACAATAAAAACCTAGGAAACATTCTAACCTCTACAAACCCTGTCCAAAAGCTTTAAAAGGTTTGAACTGGAGTTACGCTTTAATTTAATCTGCCATTTAACTATGTTACAGTCCTGCAGAGATCCTTCCTTAATATATCACATTCCTGCTGAGCTTTAATAATTTTACTTAATGTGGCGTTATCAGCAAAAATGGCTTTTTATGCATCCGCCCGGTCATTAATTAGAAGACTGAAAAGCTCGACAACTTACATCATATATGATCTTTCTTGGTGACTTTCTCTTGTAGATAATCTCAAGAAGATGCAGCTCTTTAATTGAAATAGCTGGTATTACCCACCGTGAAGGTAGACATGCATCATGACCTCCACCCTAAACTGATGTGACTCGCCAGATTATTGGACCTTAGAGCAGCCTTTCTCAACCTTTTCAACACAGAGGAACCCTTAAAATAGTTCTCCGGTCTCGAGGAACCCCTGCTAAAAATTAGTAATCTACAACTCATGGTACATTAGTGTGATGGTCAGTTGGAAGAGTGCTCCTTACACTTGTGGTAATTGGGAAGAATTACCCCCTTGCAGATCGCTAAAAAGATCAATCGTGTCAGTGGGACCTTATCTGAGATGCAGAAATTGTCTACTGCTCAAGGAACCCCTAGCAACCTCTGGAGGAACCCTAGGGTTCCACGGAACCGTGGTTGAGAAACCCTGCCTCAGGCTGGGTTCACACCATTGCGATTAGGATGCAGGTTCCCCGCATCCAATTCGCAATAGCGGGAGATTTTGACTGGTTCTCTATGGAGCCGATTCACATATCTCCGCAGCAGGTCCGGTGCGTTTTTCACAAAAACGCTATGCGACTTTTGGTCCCTTTCAGGTCCAAATTCAGCCCAAAATTCGGGCTGAAATCGCACCTGAAACGGCGAACCAGGACGCACTGGACCCCTGCTGTGAGCCGCATGCGGTTCATATGTGAACCCAGTCTTAGATATTGCAGGGGTCAATATGTCCTTAAAGTGGTATTAAAGCCAAAAGCAAATATTTATAACACATTATAAACATTTGAAGGTCAGGCCTTTTCTGGCACATTTTGTTTACAAGTAAAAATCTGTATATTTTGCTAGAAAATTACTTAGAACCCCCAAACATTATATATATATATATATATATATTTTAGCAGAGACCCTAGAAAATAAATTGGTGATCACTGCATTTTTTTTTCGTAATAAACTATTTTTATTATTTTTTTCAAAATGAGAAAAATATAACAAACAGTGGACATTACACAGGTTTAGCATCAGACCAATGTATAGAAAAGCAAAAACTCGAAAAGACTCAGAAATGCATCATCACAATGACAAAGAGAAATGCTTACAGGTTAAATATGAAGAAAGTGTAATTAAGCATTAAACAACCCAACCCACTCAAAGTTAAAAAAAAATTGATCTTTTGCTTTAAAAAAAAAAATTGTTTACTTCTGCCCTAGACCGTAAGTGACGTAATGACGCCGCTCCAGTCCTCCTAGATCATAGAAGTGGGGAGAGACAACTAGTCTCTCCTCACCTCTGCGTCCAGCCACGCAAAACCATGAATTGTTTCCCAGGCTCCCGCTGCTCCTGAAAGCAATCCAGTGGCTAATTAGCCACTCTGACTGCTTTCATGAAAAAGAAAATCACTGCCTGAAACAAAAAATACCAGGGTTATGGCAGCCATACCCTCGATAAACCACTTGCAAGCAGCAACGTATATATACGTACTGTGGTTGGCAAGTGGTTATATTACAGCTTACCAATTCTTAGATTCGATGGATGTATTTGTTTCCTTTTTAAGGCTTTCTTTCTTCTATTCTCATCTGGTGATCTGGCTAAATCTGTTGTTTTTCAAAAGAAAACGAATGCAGCCACCACATCTAAGGATTGATAAGTTGCAATATATTACATTTTTGGTATTCGGTTTAATACCTCGTTAAGGTTTTTTTTCCTATATGTTAATCTGGTGGTCCAGTTAATAACCCACTTCCTGTCTTAAAGCGTATTTCCACTTTTGAAGTCAAATTTGATAAAACCCTACTACATGTTTGTTATATGTTCCCATTCACACAGCATACTTAAAAAAATTTTTAAACATATTTCTTACCTTTAGAGGTTTCTCGGGAATACTATAGGTGTCATGGCTGATTAAAAGTTTTTTGTCAGAGTGAGCCTGCCCCAAGTCTGTCCTCATTAACATACAAAGCAAGAAGCCCAGCCCCTACACCTTTAACCGTTTGTTAGGACAGACAGGGGCTAATTTACTAAAATTGGAGAGTGTAAAATGTGGTGCAGCTCTACATAGAAACAATAAGCGTCTAGGTTTTTTTGTCAAAGTTGAAGCTGATAGGCTACCATGCACAGCTGCACCCAAATTTGCACTCTCCAGTTTTAGTAAATCAACCTCACAGTGTTCAAATCTAGTTTAAATTAAAGACCTGCATGCACAGTAGTGACAGCATTAATTATGGCAAGCACAGCTGCCCAGACCCCCTCATAAACAAAGAGAACTATGTAGATTTTTTCCTTGCTGGATGGTCCATAATTGAGAATCTAAAAAGGTGAGCTGCAACTTTTTAATATTTTTTTAAGTTATGCTAACAAATATAATGTAGCACCCTCTAGTTGTGCTAGGTGCCAGTGTAGGAGAATTACTTTTAGCTCAAGGCTAAGCATGAGCTGTGAATCTGGGTCAGGGTTCAGTGACTCAGGGTTGGGTGCTTCACCCTAGCAGCTTCTCTGGTGCCTCCCCCTGTTTTCTGGGACATTGCAGAATGTTCTAGACTTAGTGGGTGGAGGTTAGGAGGGCTGCTTGCAATATTTATGAGGGCCTCAGCCAATCCCTAGTAAAGGGCTGTCAGGAGGCAGGCCACCTCATAAATAGGCATATGTCAAGCTAGCAGGGGCAGTCAGGTGACAGATGGAGATGGAATGCTGAGGAGGCTGTCAGTGGCCCTTCAGGTTGCCCCCTGGTCCAGGGGGGTGTCCTGACCTTGGGCCGGGGCTTGAGTGCTGAAAGGATCCTGCCATAACACACAGAGGAAGCCCCTCCTGGAGGCACGGGAGCAAGGAGAGGACAGCAGAAGCAGGTCAGCACGTCTGGGAGATCTTCTGAGAGTCATCCGAGTGGACTGGTGTGAGTCAGTCTGGAGGACTGTTGGGAGAAGTTAGCCTGGAGGTCTAGTAAAGGGGCAGCTTCAACCAGGTGGGTTGGCAGTGCCTGAAGCGGTGGTGCTGGGATCAGTAGCCACAGGAGGAAGAGTACAAGCTGGACACTGTAATCTTTTTGCTACACATTCAAGGTGCCTTGGGTTCCTACCTGTAATGGGCCATTGCTTTTAATCTGGCTAAAGCCTCGTACACACGGGGCGACGATCGTACCACCGATCGTCTCAAATCGTATGTTGGCTGTTGTATCTAGCATACTGACTGCACTACACGATCGTACTACCAAAGAAAGAAAGTTCAGGTGCATGTAATTAGTATCTGGCCGTTCCTGACTTCTGAGCATGCGTGTTTTGCACAATACAACTTGTTGGACCAACTGCTCTGTACACACGATACACCGGTCGTATGACCACTTGTTGGTACTACCAAGTTTTCTAGTTTGCTCATACAACTCCCCTTGTACGACCGTTGTACGTCGGCTGTTCTAATCGCGCGTACTAATGATCGATTTTGCATACAACGGTCGTTCGTATGACCTGTTGTATACGATCATCGTCCCGTGTGTACGAGGCTTTAGTGACTGTCAGATCTTCACACAGTGGTTCAGCTAGGTTCTGCAAGCAAGTGTGTGCTGGAGGAAGAAGTGGAGCTGTATATAGAGACTGTATATAGGAAGAATGTCCCTGAAGTTCTAATAAAGTCAAGTGGGCATCCCATAACCTCCCATCCCTATCCAAGTTATTACCCTCAATAAACAACAAAAAAAACCAAAGTCACAGACTATTCTCTGCCTCTGGAGTGCCCGTGAATATTCAGTGTGCAGAGTGGGGGATCCCAGTTCATCTGCGGCTCCTTAGCGCCCACTACCGCCGTACTGGCGTTAACCGGTGTGTTTGACGCCAACGTTTTTAGGTTGAAAAATAGCAGAGAAATTTTTTTTTTTTTTAAAGATGCCTATTGACGCCGACGCTCACTAACTTTTTTGGTTGAACTGGATGGACTTGTGTCTTTTTTCAACCTGACTAACTATGTAACTAACGCCAATGCATAACACCGGAAAATGCCAATTTTTTTCCCTGACGTCGAGCCCGATGTTTTGTTTATTTTTTAAGATACACCGTGTGTATGAGGCCTAAACCCCCCGAGGGAGTTTATATGCTAGCCCAAAAACTGTCTGGTAAGCACTGGAAAAGTTTAAGGTATGGCAAGTAGGCAAATGTGGGTGGAATGGGAATTTTTGGACCTGGTGTTATGATGGGGCTGGTTTCTTATGCCCGCTATTGTTGGGGCCCTTTAAGAAGCTTTGGTGCACTTAACAACAGTCCTGGTGAACTTGCCTGCAGTTAGGATATGCTATAAGGGTGGTATAAGTCTTTGCACAGGTGCAACATTTATGTGGGACAAGTACTGGGTAAACGTGAGTCATATTCAGTGACAATTATGTATGGTGGTGGTATAGAGTTGATAGGAGCTCAGTACAGCAATGGTGAAAACGCAATGTGAGCTGGGTGTACTTGGCGTCGTGCTCTCAGTAACTCACCGCTAGCAATACAAGCAATGGGCCGATAGCCCTTTCACCAGTCCCCAGGATACAGCTGCAGTGTCCATGGTGGAAGGGGGACCCTCGGTCTCTCCCCAAAGCCTCTGGCGACCAGCTGTGTAATGTGATGACAGATGGTCCCCTATGTGATAAAAATAAAGTTGAAAAGAGTGTAAAAGATGAAAGTTACACCCAAGTACCTAAACCTCCCCAAAAAATGTTAGGCCTTCACTGCCCCCAAGCACACACTCGGACAAAAATGCACACGTTGGGGGGCCTAAGTATGGAAACGTTGACTGTGCTATACATGTTACATATCACCACAAGCGCTGGAGTGAGAACAATAATTCTAGGGCCCTTATTCATGGTTAACTCTAAAATGATGACCTTTAGGAGCTTTTTAAGTGTAATTTTTCATTATTTAAGGGGCACGCTCAATTTAAAGGCTTGATATGTCTGGTATTTATTTACTTGGTGCAACCTCATATTTTATATTTTACCAAAAATGTGAATAATGCATTGGGGTTGATTTACTAAAACTGAAGAGTGCAAAATCTGTGCATGGTGGCCAATCAGCTCCTAACTTCAGCTTGTTCAATTAAGCTTTGGCAAAAAAAAACCTGGAAGCTGATTGGTTTCTATGCACAGCTGCACCAGTTTGCACTCTCCAGTTATCAACCCCTTTGTGTTTGTGTGCCCTAAAATTAAGTGTAGTTTTTACTGAAATTTGCACTTTATAAACTGTTGCAATAATATCTTCTAAAATAAAAATTTGAACCTGCCACCATTTTATTTCCCAGGGTGTCAAATATATAACATTTGGAGGTGTAACCTAATCTTCAAGCCTAAAATATTTTTTATTAACGTGTGCAAAAAAGGCTCTGGCTAACACTGTACCCCCAATGCTGTACTCTCTAAGGGGATTCTATTTCCCTAGATGCATTATCTTACATTTAGAAATATTGAACTGCAGTCTCCACTGCTTTGACCAATCTTCCAGCAATGCCAAATCGTGTTCCATGTTACAGACACCTCCAGGGATATCAATCCTATTACACACCTTTGTATCATCAGCAAAGAGATATACATTGCCCAACAAACCTTTAGTTATATCACTTACATACAGGTTTAATAGAACAGGACCCAGTACAGAGCCTTGTGGTACCCCACTAGTGACTGGTCTCTGTTCTGAGTGAACCCCATTTACAACCACACTCTGGGATCTATCCTTTAGCGACTAACTTAAGAAACTGATATAATGGTCACAAAACCTGGTCCCACCACGACACCTGTATCGCATAGAACTAAAGTCGTTCCTTAAATTATGTCAAGGTGTATTACTAGATTATGTTTTCAACATGTTCGACCCTGAATTGGGAACCCACCAAGTCACCTATACGTTAACCGATTTCCTATCTAGGGTCTCACACCAACATTTACCCCAAGTGAGTCTTGTCTCTGGTCAGTGATCACCCCATGGTGTTCCGAGACATGACCCAGGACAAGATAATTTGGACATACATTCACTATATTGATTTCCAAACAA
>BLSH010319046.1:1165716-1176300 GCA_018402905.1 Glandirana rugosa | reverse complement strand
AGCAGGAGAGCCTGAACAGAGCGGCATCTGACCCTATGGACTGCTCGTGGCATCGGCGCAATGATGAGCAAACGACGAAAAGCCTACAAGCAGCCACAACGCCTCACGGATTTTTATTTGGTGGCACAACCACGAGGTAGGCAAGATGGCGCCAAAGCCGGGAGCGGCTCCACCGAGGGCTTTGACTACCATGCCCGCAATGCACGCTATACACAGGCAGGAAGCCCTGAGGAATCTTCCCCACCATCCACACCTACATCCCACAGTCCTGCAAAATCCAGGCAGCAGAGGGAGGGAGAGAGCGCGGAGCTGAGCCTACAGGCTGTATCACCGCAGGCCCTGCTGCAGACAACCATACACGGTCCCACAATAGATATGTTCCCTGCTACTGAGCAAACCATATCAGAGAGTACCATGAAGAACATGCTCCTTTCCCTCACAAGCATATTATTTAAGGACTTCTCTGATATGTTCTCCCCATTACAAGAAACTGTACAGTCTCATGAGGATAGAATCCTTCACTTAGAAAATAAAATGGCGGATCTCTACTCAGCGCATAATGACTTAGTAGACGCCTTTACTGACCAAGATGCTGAACTACGACTACAGAATAAGCTTGCCGATCTCGAAGATCGATCGAGATGCAACAATATAAAATTCAGGGGGATCCCCGAAACTGTCCCACCAAACAAACTAACAAACTTTATTCAGCGCTTGATGAAAGCCCTCATCCCAACTTTAAGCGACATAGAGCTATGCATAGACAGAGCACACCGCATACCGAAACCAAAATTTTTGCCTGACACAGTCCCAAGAGACACTCTGGCGCGTATACATTATTATCACGTAAAAGAAAGGGTCATGGCAGCAGCTAAATGATCCCCAGTGGTCCCAGATGAGTTCTTGAACATCTCGCTTTTTACGGATATATCTCAGCAGACAGCAATAAACAGGGAAAAATTGCAAACGCTCACTAAGGGCCTCCGTAACAATAGTGTGATCTATCGTTGGGGCTTCCCTACAAAGCTTTTGGTCACCTGGAACGGGAAGACCTACCCATTCTATAGTGTGGAAAAAGGCATTCTACTATTCAAAGAATGGCAACTGATTCCAGCAGACATGTAGCATCCAGCAGAGTCTCCTCTGGAACATCTGCAAAACGAATGGTCCTAAACCAAGTAACATTTACACTTTACTAACTAGTAAGACTTCTCCTGCCACACATCAACTGACCATTGTTGAAACAGGAGCTCACGACAGTTTTGTTTTTGGCTTTTTGTCAGCTCGCATCACACTAGTAGGATCACTAGTGCATCAATACCCCTGCAAACCTCAGCAGCAGTGTTAGCTGCACATATACCCTGGGTTTCACCAGGGCCTTCTTACCCATGTTCAGTTGTTACTGTTTTCTCTCTCTCTTTACTCTTCTACCTTCTCCTTCAGCCCAGGAATCATCACCACATGACGAATTGCTTATTGGCTCATCACCCAGCCTGCAGAAGGCTATGCATTCAGCCCAGCACTACCAGGAAGATCTTTGAGAGGAACGCTAACTGACTACAGCACCCACATGGACAACAGGTACCGCACTTTGACCCCAGCCTTCACTACATGATTAATAGACCATATGTAAATAAATACAAATACCATCATGCCATTGAAAGTCATATCCATAAACACTAAGGGTCTCCACAGCCCTTACAAGCGTAATGCCCTGCTAAAAGAAGCAAAAGCCTCTAAAGCGGATGTGATCCGCCCAGGAATCACATTTTGCTGTAACCAAATGCCCGCAAATATGGTTCCCACAATTTCCTCACGTCTACATGGCAAACGGCCCAAAAGAGAAATGTGGGGTACTCATAGCCATTAAGGACTCTGTAGGATTCCAGCTTATTCTATCGACACAGGATCCTCAGGGTCGATACCTAATCTTAATCTGTGAACTGAATAGGACTATATACACACTCACCTATATATATGCCCCTAACTTCAAGATCAAAAGATTCCTGAGCCCTCTCCTCACCGAAATCACGAACCAAGCTTAGGGAATCCTCCTCATTGGAGGAGACTTTAAAGTGGCACTATCACCAGCAATGGACTCTACTACCCCTTCTAGGAAAACAGACCCAGCAATTGTGTCCTTACTACATAAGTATGAACTGTATGATGTTTGGCACTGTTTCCATGGAACAGAGAAAGACTTTACACACCTGTCTACAGCACACACATCATACTCACATATAGACTATTTTTTCATGATGAAGGGCCCTCTGCAATCTGTCCTCAATTCAACTATTGGTAAAATCTCTTGGTCGGACCACGCCCCTATAACGATAGAACTTTCTGACTGCCCTAATATAAAATCTCCGCTGAGATGGAGGCTAAACTCCTCTCTCCTGGAAGACAAGAGATTGTACCAAAAGAACACAAAAACTTTTTCAAATTTAATGACCACCCAGAGACTAACAGGTTTATACTATGGAACTCCTATAAATCCTACATGAGTGGAATATTGATTAAACTTGCTGCCTATGTTAAGAAACAGAGGTCAAGGCAGATTGAAGAGGTCTTAAACACACTTTCGCTGAAAGAACTAGGAAACAAAAAAAAATCCCGATCCTTACCTGACCCAAGAAATTATCCAAATTAGGCAAAAACTAAGATCACTACTTCTATACAAATTTGAAAATAACCTAAAGTATATGAAAGCTAATTATTATGGCCTTCACAATAAAGCTGGGTCCTGGCTGGCGAGACAGGTTAAACTTAGACAAGCGCAACAAAGAATAGCACACATAAAGCATTCCGAAATAGGAGTACCGGTTGCCAACCCCAAGGATATAGCTAAAGCTTTTGCAGCATACTATCAGCGCCTATACGACCTAAGTAAAGACGCCCAAACACCCAAGCCAACCCAGAAACTGATTGATGATTTTTTAGTGAAAACCAACCTCCCTAAACTTAACGAGAACCAAGTTCGGGCCATATCCCAACCAATCACTATCCAAGAAATTTGTAGCGTAATCTCCAAACTTCCCAATAGCAAATCCCCGGGCGATGATGGGTTCACCAATGAATTTTATAAATGCTTCTCGGAAGATATAGCCCCATATTTACGTTCCATCTTCGACCTTGCCTTCACCCCTGGATTGTTTTCACAAGATACGATAAATGCTGTTATTGTGACACTGCCTAAACCTAACAAAGACCCAACTTCCCCTTCCAGCTATAGGCCCATTTCATTATTGAATGTTGACGTAAAAATGTATGACAAACTGTTAGCTTTAAGACTACAAACAGTATTACCATATCTGATACACCCTGACCAGGTGGGATTTGTACCTGGTCGACAAGCCCCAGATGCCACGAGACGTCTCATTAATGTGATCGATCAGGAGGGACGCTCACGAACGCCTTCTCTGCTCCTATCCTTGGACGCAGAGAAGACATTCGATAGGATGCATTGGGGATACCTTAGTGCGGTCCTTAATCAATTTGGAATAACGAGCACACTTCAGACTGCTATTCTTTCCCTATACTCCAACCCAGTTGCCACGGTCCTTACATCAGGATTCCCCTCCAACCCCATATATAAATTGGGACAAGGCAGGGATGCCCCCTTTCACCCATTATATTTACACTGCTGATGGAACCTTTAGCGGAGAGATTCCATACCCATGCACACCTTAGGGGTATCACGCTCAATGGACAAGAACAAAGAATCAGCCTATTTGCTGATGATGTCATGCTTATGTTAACTGAACCTACAACATCCCTTTCAGAGGCACAAACCTTACTATCCGAATTTAGCCTGATGTCCTACTACAAATTAAATGCCACAAAGTCTCAAATTCTAGGTATCAACATCTCGAACGCTACTCAGGATAATCTTAAGGATAACTTTCCCTTTCTATGGACACCTAATTCCATCCCTTTTTTAGGCACCCATTTAACAGCCCAAACTGCGCAATTATACCAATACAACTTTAAGCCTTTCTTAGACGGTCTACCACAACTACAACAGCTTAATTCGCAGGGTCTTACAACAGGGGGTAGGATAGCAGTTTTGAAAATGTTGATATTCCTTAAACTTATATACCTGTTTCGGACATTAATAGTACCTATACCCAAAACTTTTTTAGCAGCAACTCAAAAACATTTTAATCAGTACATTTGGAAACGCAAACCACCTAGATGCTCCTTCAGTATAATGATGAGAAATAAAAAAGCAGGAGGGATGGGGGCCCCTAATGTGACTTTCTATTACAAAGCATGTATTTTAGACCAACTTAGGTATTGGTGGAACCCACCTAAATATAAATTGTGGACTAAGATAGAAGCTGCCGCCATTCCACATAATGACCTGCAAATGGTCCTTATCGCCTTTAGGATAGGAGCTACGCCTCCTAACTCCAGCTCCCCGACCATTCAAATCTCCGCTAAAATTTGGACAGAACTGCCACCAACCATATCACCTAAAGAGCAGGTTAAAAACGTGGAAGTCCCAATAGCAATATTGAAACACTTCATCCCATATCTAGACCTCACCCTATGGCATAATAAAGGTATCACCTTAGTAAAAGATATCTATGTAGGTCCATCGATATATCCCTTTACAACACTAGCAGAAAAATATGATATACCCTCATATATATTCTTTGACTATATGAGGATTAGAACATACCTCTTATCCCACAAGGTCCCTCTTCGCATAGATCTTCCGCTCTCGATACAGTACTTACGTTCCTACGCAACTCTAATCTGATGGCAAAGGGGATTTCGCTGTTTTATTCCATTCTACAACACCAAAACAACACCCTTTAAATCCAATACTATGCACAAATGGGAGGAAACTTTAGGGAAGCCTTTTACAGATGAAATCTGGAGTCAGGCTTTCTCCTGCACCTATACGTCGACAAAGTGAGCAAACCATTGGGAATAATACCAGAAGGCATTGCACCTATGGTATTATACACCCTTTAGACTCTCCAAGATATATCCAAAAAGCTTGGATAGATGTTGGAGAGGCTGTGGAGAATCCGGTACACTACTCCATATAATATGGTCTTGTAAATCTTTAAGATCGTACTGGAACAAGATATTTGCTCTGATTTCCGAACTCTGCGGGTCTCAGATCATCCCAAATCCTGAGTTAGTGATCCTACATTTAAACACACATACTGTCCAAAGGTGCGCACTGTGGTAATACACCTTCTATTAGCGGCTAAGTTAAACATCACAAAACTTTGGAAATCTCCTACAATACCCACTTATACAGACACGATACGCACCCTCAACTACCAGTGTGAGATGGAAAAAACCTTAGCGTCCACAATTTCCAAATCCTCTAAATTCCTGGCATGCTGGAATACCTGGCTCAACAGCCCTTACTGAATTCTTTAAGATTGAAACTAGGACCTTGCTACTGGTTCCTCCCCTCCCCCCCTCCCCCCCTTCCTCCTTTCTTCCCCCTACTTCAGGTACCTGTACAGTAGCAGTCAAGTTCCATCCCTGGTCTGGTCAAACTCTGGATGAGACATCCAACATGCCATTATGACCTCATTTAGTTCTTCATGCTCCTCCATCCCACAGGGCACAGCGTGTTCCCAGTGGGGTGCCCGGGATGGGGGCCTTGAGATAATCACATCTGTGGAATATTCAGATCCTTTTGACCATTGAAGTAATATAAATACGCCTACTGTTATGGTTATGTTTAGCATGTTATCTGCAGGTTTATTCTCTAAGGCGTGGAACACAGTATACAAGTTTGCCTCAACATGATACCATGGGGTCCTAAGTTATAAGCAAATCTGTTGTCATACCCTTAGCCGGTGGCCCTGTGAGTAGTTGACACTGTATCCTGTATAATGTGTACTTAACATGTATATATGATGGCTACGGCATTACTATATCCTGTACCTCAAGTTTTCTATAAAGTCCTAACCCTCTTACTGTCTTCTTGCTATGTTATGTTCACTTGAAATCATAATAAAGAAGTATTGAAACATAAACTACAAGAGGATCAAGATGGCCCTGCTCAGAAGAGCTTACAATCTAATAGGGTGGGGCAGGTAGTACAAAAGGTTCTAACTGTGGGGAATGAGTTGATGGAAGTGTTAAAAGATTAGTTGGAGATGTGATAGGCCTCCCTGAAGAGATGAGTTTTCAGGGATTGCCTGAAGGTAGCAAGAGAAGGAGATAGGCAGACAGGTTGAGGTAGAGAGTTCCAGTGGATGGGAGAGGCTCTGGAGAAATCCTGGAGACGAGCATGGGAGGAGGAGACGAGGGACCTTGTGAGGACGGATTGGGTGATATTTTAAGACAAGATTGGTGATGTAGTTCGCGGCAGAGTTGTAAATGGCTTTGTATGTTGTAGTTAGTATTTTGACTATAATTCGCTGGGCGATTGGGAGCCAGTGTAGGAATTGGAGAAGAGGAGTGGCAGACACTGAGCGGTTGGTAAGGTGGATAATTCTGGCAGCAGTATTCATGATAGACTGAAGAGGGGATAGCCTATGGAGAGGGAGGTCAATGAGAAGAGAGTTGCAATAGTCAAGGCGTGAGATAACAAGGAAGTGTATGAGGAGCTTGGTGGCTTCATTTGTTAAAAAGGGGCGTATTTTAGAGATGTTACGGAGGTGAAGTCTACAAACTTTTGATAACGATTGGATTTGAGGCTGAAAGGACAGGTCAGAGTCTAGGATTACACCTAGTACCCTGGCATGAGGGGAGGGATTGATGGTTGCATTATTGATTTTGATGGAAAAGTCATGTGGGGGGGGGACACAGGCAGGAGGAAATATTACCAACTCAGTTTTAGAGAGATTTAGTTTAAGGAAGTGGTGTGACATCCTTGCTTATATGTCAGTTAGTAAGTTAGTAATGCGAGAGGAGACTGAAGGAGTGAGGTGAGGAGTAGACAGATAGATTTGGGTGACATCGGCATGTAAATAGTATTGGAAACCGTGGGCGGTTAACAAGTGACCAAGGGAGGAGGTATAGATAGAGAAGAGAAGGGGTCCAAGAACAGAGCCTTGGGGGACCCCGACAGAAAGGGGCAGTGGAGAGGAGGAGACAGAGTTCTAGGTAACACTGAAGGAGCGCTGTGATAGGTAGGAGAAGAACCAGGATAGAGCAGAATCTTGGAGGCCGAGGGAATGGAGTTTATTGAGAAGGAGCGGGTGGTCAACAGTATCAAAAGCCGCATAGAGGTCAAGCAATAGGAGTATGGAGTAGGGGCCATTGGTTTTAGCAGTTAGTAAATTGTTAGTAAATTTTAGTAAGGCAGGTTCTGTGGAATGTTGCAAACGAAAGCCAGACTGTAAGGGGTCAAGAAGGTTATTTTCACTGAGGTATGAGCTAAGACGGTTGTAGACTGAGCGTTATAGAAGTTTAGAGGTGATTGGGAGTAATGAGATGGGTTGTTCAGGTTGGTGGACTCCAGTGAGGGCTTTTTAAGTATGGGAGTGATGTGCGCATGTTTTAGAGGGGCAGGGAGGGTGCCACTAGAGAGGGAGAGATTGAAGATGTGAGTGAGGGAGCATAGGATAGAATAGGAGGGTGACCGTAGTAGTTGTGAGGGAACAGGATGCATGGGACAACTGGTTAGGTGGGCATCTAAAAAAAGTTCCGTAATCTCTTCAGCAGTAGCCAGTTCAAAAGAGGAGAATGTTGACTGTGCTGTTAGGCAAAGTATGTTGGATGGGGAAGATGTTTGCACAGTGGCGGTGTCCTCACATAATGCATCAATCTTGTCTTTGAAGTGATTGGTGATCTCTTGGGCAGTGAGTGAGTTAGTGGGTAGAGGGGGTGGGGGACGAAGCAGAGAGTTAAAGGTTGAGAAGAGCCGATGGGGATTGGATGATATTAATGAGAGAGATATAGTAGGCTTGTTTGGCAGCGTGGAGGCAGGATTTGTATTTTAGAAGGGCAGATTTATATAAGGTGAAGTCCTTCAGGCATTTGGTTTTATGCCACAGTCGCTCAAGAGTGCGGCAATGTCTCTTGAGATTTCTAGTGTTGTCAGTTTGCCATGGTTGTAACAGTCGGGGCCTGATTCTGCGTGTAGTTAGAGGAGCAAGTGCATCCAGTGATGATAAGAGTGAACTGTTGTAGACAGAGGTGGCCAGGTCAGGACAAGACAGGGGAGAGATTTTGTCATATAGGTGGTCAGTAGCAGAATAGAGAAGAGAAGGGTTAAAGTGGCGGAGGTTCCTACAAGTGATTGTTTGCTGCTTGGAAGTATGGGTGGTTGGAGGCAAGGATACAGTGAAACTGATGAGGTTGTGATCAGAGAGAGGAAAGGGGGTGTTGGTGAGGTTGCCAAGATTGCAGAGATGGGAGAATACAAAGTCAAGTGTATTACCACTGGAGTGAGTGGAAGTGTGTGTCCATTGGGTTAGGTCAAAAGATGAGGTTAAGTTGAGAAGTTGAGATGTAGCTGGGCTATTAACAGTGACAGGAATGTTGAAGTCACCAAGAATGATCATTGGGTATTTCAGAAGAGAGAAAGTATGGTAGCCAGGAAGCGAAGTCATCAAAAAAGCGCGATACTGGTCCAGGAGGCCGATAGATTGCTACAATCCTCAGAGAAATGGGAGAAAACAGACAAATGCAGTGCATCTTGAAAGCAGAGAGGGATAGAGAGGGGGTGATAGGAAGGACTTGGAAAGTGCATTGTGGGGATAGAAGGAATCCCACTCCACTTCCTTTTTATCCATTGGGTCTGGGGGAGTGAGTCCAGTGAAGACCACCATGGGAGAGGGCAGCAGGAGATGCTGTGTCAAAATTTTGAAGCCAGGTTTCAGTTATGGTGAGTATGTTAAATTCATGAGAGATGAACAGGTCATGCACAGATGTGAGCTTATTACAGATGGAGCGGGCATTCCAAAGGGGGCATGAGATTGGGGAGCTGGTTTGAGGAAGCAGCGGCACAGAAATTAAATTGAGTGGATTGCGTTTGTTGCTAGAGGAGGAGGGGTGCCAGTTATGTGGTTTGCAGTTAGAAACAGGAGGGCCAGGATTTGGAGAAATGTCACCTGAGACAAGGAGAAGGAGGAAGGTGAGGAAGGTAAGATGGGAGTGGGATGAGCGCACATGTCTAACTTGTAATGGGAGAACCTCTGATGTGAAGGGGAAGCTTCTGATGTGAATTTTTTTTCACCCTGATGATTAAAAAAAGGTTGAGAAACACTGCTTTCGTGTGATGGAGAAGAAATTATAATTCTGCACTACAAGTAATTCTTGCAGCAAGTCAGTGGTACGAGAACTACCTTTGTCCTACAGCTCCGTCATTAGATAATTCAAACCAAGATTAGGAATGAGGAAAGATAGAAATTTCTTGTTAAAACTTGACTGTACACTTTGTACATTGAGAATAGGAGATGCCAAAACCCTTCCCTCTTCTACTTGTAGGTTCAGTTGAATGATACTGTCATTACACAATGCACAGATTATGTTGTCCAATCAATGACATTTTGCATGATTTAAAAGGAGTTTGGAAAGTGTGTTATGGAGTAGAAGCTCTCGAACGAGCAACAGATGAGGCAATACGTTGTTGGCCTGGGTTTCCTCTTTTGACTTTTGCATTAATTGACTTTCTGTTGCAGCAAATGACCTTATAGTAAATCAAGTAAAATAAATATATAAAGGGACCCTCCCCCAGCTTAAAATGTACTGATAGCAAAATGTTTTGGTTGTTTCTGATAGAGTAGTAAAGATTAAAACCCCTATCCAGTTACTTTTTTACTCCCTGTCCAACTGGGGAGATTTTATTTTCTGTTGCCTCTCCTGTCCTGGAGAAGCAAAAGAAAATTAGAGAAAATCTCTCCATGATAATTGGAATTCCCATCTCAGGAATAGATGTTCACATTGGAGGGCTTTCCTATCGTTTTCAGGTTCCAGACCGGGGGCACTGTTAGGGTGCATCCCTCCTGTAACTGGCTCAGGTCCTCCTGCTGACCTAATGGAATTCTACTTCCTCCCATCACTTGGTCACCTGTCTTCACTTCTTAACACTCTATGACTACAACTCACATAATCCCCCTTGCCCAGCAGGGAGGGAGGGGCATGTCCAGCAGCATGAGCATTTTTTTTAGTTGTGGGTTATGCACAGCAGCAAGGGGTACAGTGACAACTACTAGAGAAGAGGTCCAGTGGGCACAGCCTATCCAGGTGAGACTTTAACCCAAATCCCAAAGATGGGAACGGCTCAGATATGCCCAGCAGGGGTGCTATGTGTCAAGGTAATGCAGGTGGTGCAGAGTGAGGTAAAATGAGGGTACAGGGAGAGTAGAGGGGTTGTAGCGTGAGGTGTAATGTGGGATGCAGGGGGTGCAGAGTGAAGAGTAATGTGGGATGCAGGGAGTGCAGAGTGAGGAGTAATGTGGAATACTGGGGGTGCAGAGTGAGAAGTAATGTGGGATGCAGGGGATGCAGAGTGAGGTGTAACATGGGATGTAGGGAGTGCAGAGTGGGGTGTTATGAGGGATGAAGGGGTGCAGAGTTGGGGTGAGACGTGAGGGATGTAGGGTACAATGTGGAGTGAGACGTAGGGGACGTAGGGTGTAATGAAGAGTGAGACGT
>BLSH010319046.1:1107906-1128216 GCA_018402905.1 Glandirana rugosa | reverse complement strand
ATCGCCGCCATTTTTAGTAAAAAATAAAAAAAAATTAAAAACCCCAAAAATGAATTCTCATCATCCGTAAACGCGACCACTTTTGCGCAAACCAATCAATAAACGCCGATTGCGATTTTTTTTATCGCAAATATGAGGAAGAATATAAATCGGCCAAAAACGGTGAAAAAAAATGTTTTTTTATATTTTTTTTTTGGATTTGTATTTTAGGAAAAAGTAAGAAATTTGGGTTTTTTTGCAAAATTGTCGCTCTTCTTTTGTTTATAGCGGCGATCAGAAATGACGCAGCGGTGATCAAATACCACCAAAAGAAAGCTCTGTTTGTGGGAAAAAAAGGACGCAAATTTCGTTTGGGTACAACGTCGCACGACCGCGCAATTGTCAGTTAAAGCGACGCAGCGCCGAATCGCAAAAAGGGCTCCGGTCCTAAAGCTGGAAATCCTTCCGGGGCTGAAGTGGTTAAAGCACATGCATTAAACACACCGCATTGCACTGGTATGGTGTGAGTGGACCCTAAGAGTTGAAGAGCTATTCATCCTGTGAAACTGTATGCACATTTGTTCTGTGTGAATGAGGAAAAAAAACAAATGTCCCTAGGCTATTTCATCTCCAGGTCAATGTTGATGAATGTTAAAGCCCAGCTCTTGGAGAATTAAAAATTATCACCTGCACTGCAAGAATTAACTGGTCCTTTAGTCTAGGGGAGAGTTTTTGCACTTAAATTTACCTAATCCTCCACTCACCCAGCAGATGGAGCTCCCCCACGCTCCAGCAGTGGACTATCCCAAAGCATTATCACGTCCAATGTAGGGCTATCGACCCTGATATGGTCTTGATGACGTCAGGACCTTAGACTGCTGGAGCAATGGGGGAGAAGATGTTATGGAGACTGATCCAGTAGCAGCACGGAGGATTTGGTAAGTAGATCTTCTTTTCTGTTTGCTTTAGACCTAAATGAGCAATTAACCCTTGCAGGGGAACTACTGCCGTACAAGCGCACTGCAAGGGATCATTTTTAAGTTTATCAGAGTTGGGCTTTAAATGCCACAGCAGCCAATGGTCATAGGAAATAAATGCTTATTTACAATGATTGTCTGCTCCATCTAGTGGTCATATTGTGGTATTTTCCTACACCATTGTATTTTCCTGAATGAATAACATTCAACTTGGAGATAAAAAAAGTCTAATAACATTCAATTTTTCCCCATTCACACAGAACAAATCTACATGCAGTTTCAACACATTAAAAGCACATTTTTTTTTAAATGCACCCCTAAGTGTTTATGTAGAGGAGGGTATGCTTGAATGCCGGAGAACAGCGATGTACTCCATGTATTAACAACAAATGCAATAGAAATCTATTAGCACAACATCCCCGCAGATAAGACAAATCAATCGAAGACACCATGGAGGGTTAATGTGTTATAAATCCAGCATTACTGGAAATGAAATTCCACCTCCACTCTTGCGAATGTCGTCTAGAAATAATGCTAATCTCTCAGCTTGGCAGTGACATTGTATTTCTTGCAATGGATAAGGATAAAACATCACCCTATAATTCTCTTAGAAGGTTTTTCTTTCTGACTCAGTGACTTTCACAGGCTGAATAATTATATAAAGATGCAGCATTGTTGGCCTTATCTCTTCATCAGCTCTTTATGAGTTATCTGTACAGTTATCTTTGTAGAAAGTGAACTAGAATTGAACAAAGTGGCCAAAATGTTACAGTAAGCAGATGTGCAGGCAGGTTTTTGTGCCCGCAGTCCACCTACCTTAGCTGCTACAGGCCCAAATTACTCTTGCATGCAATTATTGTCCAACCTCACACAAAGTAACCTGGGAGTAATATGTTTCATTTGTGGCAAATATCCCCATTGCTCTTCAACCCAATGACCATGTGATTTGTTACTTTCTTATCTAAGAGTCACACAGTGAAACCCAAGAGAAATGTTTGTATTCATGGCAAAAAATAAATAAATAAATAATGTGACTTTGGTCACCAGGCGTACAACACTAGGGCTCTGGTCATCAGGCGTACAACACTAGGGCTCTGGTCATCAGGCCTACAACACTAGGGCTCTGGTCATCAGGCCTACAACACTAGGACTCTGGTCATCAAGTCTACAACACTAAGGCTCTGGTCACCGGGCCTACAACACTAGGGCGCCGGTTATCTGGCCTACAACACTAGGGCTCTGGTCATCAGGCCTAAACAACTAGAGCTCTGGTCATTGGGCCTACAACACTAGGGCTCTGATCATCAGGCTTAAACAACTAGGGCTCTGGTCATCGTGCCTACAACACTAGGCCTTTGGTTATCAGGCAAACAGCACTAGTGCTCTGGTCATCGGGCCTACAACACTAGGGCTCCGGTCATTGGGCCTACAACACTAGGGCTCCGTCATTGGGCTTACAACACTAGGGCTCTGGTTATCTGGCCTACAACACTAGAGCTCTGGTCATGGGCTTACAATACTAGGGCTCTGGTCATCAGGCCTACAACACTAGGGTTCTAATCATCAAGATTACAACACTAGGGCTCTGGTCATCAGGCCTACAACACTAGGGCTCTGGTCATCAGGCCTACAACACTAGAGCTCTAATCATCAGGCCTACAACACTAGGGCTCTGGTCATCAGGCCTACAACACTAGGGTTCTAATCATCAGGGCTACAACACTAGGGCTCTAGTCATCAGGCCCACAACACTTGGGCTCCAGTCATGAGGGCTTCAACACTAGGGCTCCAGTCATCAGGCCAGTGGCGGCTGGTGAAGTTTTAGGATGGGAGGGGCAGACCCTGCCCTTCCTTATTGACCCATCCCACTTCTCATAAGCCCCACCCCTTATATAATCCACCCACTCCGTCCCCTGTATTCCACTTGCTTCCACCCATAGTGTCTGGAGTATACAGCTCAGCCTCACAGGACAGAGTATACAGTGCCAGAATCACAGGACAGTGTATATAGCCCCAGAATCACAGGACAGGAGTATAGAGCCACAGCATCACAGGACAGAATATGCAGCTCAGCCTCACAGATCAGGGTATACAGCTCAGCATTACAGATCAGGGTATACAGCTCAGCTTCACAGATCAGGGTATATAGCTCAGCATTACAGATCAGGGTATATAGCTCAGCATTACATAACAAGATATACAGCTCAGCATTACAGATCAGGGTATATGGCTCAGCATTACAGATCAGGTTATATTGCTCAGCCTCACAGATCAAGGTATATAGCTCAGCCTTACAGATCAGGGCATATAGCTCAGCATTACAGATCAGGGTATATTGCTCAGCATTACAGATCAAAATCAGGGTATATAGCTCAACATTACAGATCAGGGTATATAGCTAAGCATTACAGAACAGGGTATACAGCTCAGCCTCACAGATCAGGGTATATAGCTCAGCATTACAGATCAGGGTATATAGCTCAGCATTACAGATCAGGGTATACAGCTCAGCCTTACAGATCAGGGCATATAGCTCAGCCTCACAGATCAGGGTATACAGCTCAGCATTACAGATCAGGGTATATAGCTCAGCATTACAGATCAGCGTATACAGCTCAGCATTACAGATCAGGGTATATATCTCAGCATTACAGATCAGGGTATGTAGCTCAGCCTCACAGATCAGATACACAGGAAGGAAGAAGGTGGTGTATATAGCTGTATACACTACAGGACAGATGTACTCACAATTTGTGGCTATAGTGTAACATAGTCAGTACATGGCATGGCAGAAATTCCCAAAATCATGTATTGCAAAGCAGCCAGTGAGACATAATGTGGCACCAGTGAGTGGCACACTCACTGACACTGTCTGACACCCTGATGCTCCAGTTATTGTTTAATTCACTGATCATCATCCTCATATTATACACCCATCATCACTATCTTTATCCCCATATTATACACCCATCATTATCATCATCATCATACTCCTTATCATTGTATAATACACCCATCATCATTAGACCCAAATGATACAACAGTCATCACTATCCTCATCTTCATATTATACACCCTTCATAGTCATCATCATCCTCATCATTGTATAATACACCCATCAACATTAGACCCATATTATACACCTGCCATCACTATCCTCGTCTCCATATAATACACCCTTCATCGTCTTCTTCATCATCATCATCATTGTATAATACACCCATTATCATCATTCTCATCATTGTATAATACACACTGTCATCATCATCCTCATCATTGTATAATACCTCCGTCATCACTATCCTCATCATTGTATAATACATCCGTCATCATCATCCTCATCATTGTATAATATACCCCTCATCATCATCCTCATCATTGTATAATACATCCATCATCATCATCCTCATTAATGTATAATACACCCGTCATCATCATCCTCATCATTGTATAATATACCCCTCATCATCATCCTCATCATTGTATAATACATTTGTGTTCATCATCATCGTCATCATTGTTTAATACACCCGTCATCATCATTCTCATCATTGTATAATACACCCATCATCATCCTCATCATTGTGACTTTGTATGATACACCCGGCAGCTGGCGTCATCGCTATCCTCATTCAGTGAGTGACCAGGACATACAGCCAGGTTAGTGGTAACTAATACTCTTGATTATTTATTTTTTCTTAGCAAGTTGCAAGTGAAGTTTGAATCCTGAGGATTAAACTGACACTTCATTGTAAACAGAACGGGTGCCGAGTTTAGTGACCATTTTGGGCTGCCTAGATTTGGGCAGGGAGGGGAAGAAAAAGAAATCACTGAGTGAGTGGAGAGAATAAGAGGCGAGCACTGCAGAGAAGTGCAGGGATCCAGCTGACTGACTCTGAGTGAGGTAAGGGTCCAGGGATTAGTGTGGGCAGAGCGGAGGGGCGGCCCATAGCTACATCAAGACTGACTGAGTCAGCTAGCTAGAAGGAGAGAGAAAGACTGTCACTGACACTGAGCCCGAGGCCCACGGTGGTTTACATACTGTTAGGAGCCGTGCCAACACCGCTCAGCTGAGGAGTCAGGTCTTCACTTCACCACGCATCGGTCCGGTCGCACTCCGTCTCAGTCCACTCACTCTACACTGTGAGCCGGGAAACCGGAAGTGACGCGGTGCCGCAAAAAGAAACCCCTACCGTCCTCCAGTCCCCGCCATTAAAATAAAAGAACAGGAGCCAGAGACAAATTACTGGAGAGTGGGAGTGTTTGCGGGCGCATCACTTGCGCCCCGGACACTCCCTAAACACGGGCAAATCAGCTTCCCATAGACTGCTGTGTGTCACTTTTAAAGTGGCCATATTTTTTTGTGAATAGCCTGGGGGGCAGCACTTGTATGCCCCCTATGGACGGGCTGCCACTGCAGGGCTAGACAAACCCCAGGGCCAGGTCGCCATGGCGACCAGAAACCACGTCCTGGCGAGCGGTGTTCTGTCAAAATAGCCAATCCTTCTCTCCCCTCACTATCTCCGATTCGGTGAAGAGCCGTTCTCTGCCTAAGCTGACAGCTGTTAAAGATAAACAAAAATCTGGGCAGTCTGCCAAGTTTCCTGTATCTCTTGGTTCTTTTATCAAAGGAATAAATGAGGTCAGTTTAACCATTTAAAGACTAAACATTTTCTGTCATTTGTTGCTTACAAGTAAAAATTTATATTTTCTGCTAGAAAATTACTTAGAACCCTCAAACATTTTATATTTTTTTAGCAGAGCCCCTAGAGAATAAAATGGCGGTTGTTGCAATATTTTATGTCAAACGGTATTTGCTCAGTGGTCTTTCAAACGCAATTTTTTGGGAAAAAATACACTTTAATGAATTAAAAAAAAACTAAACAGTAAAGTTAGCAGCGGCGGCTGGTGTATATGGGGCACTTGGGCGCCGCCTCCCCACCGGCTAAAGAGAAAAAAAAAAGAAAGTCAGCCCGACCCCCCTACAGGTGACGCCGGTACATCGACTTTCTTTTTTTTTTTTTTTTTTCGGCTCCATGGCTGTCATCTGACAGCCAAGTAGTAAGCCTATTGGCCAGCCATTAAAGTCTACGTGTGTGCGCTGAACAGGCGCACACACATAGCCTGATTGGCTGGCCTGTCCTGTGATACTGAACTGTATACTGTTTACTGTGATGCTGAGCTGTATACTGTGTCCTGTGATGCTGAGCTGTATACTGTGTCCTGTGATACTGAGCTGTATACTGTGTCCTGTGATGTTGAGCTGTATACTGTGTCCTGTGATGCTGAGCTGTATACTGTGCCCTGTGATGCTGAGCTGTATACTGTGTCCTGTGATGCTGAGCTGTATACTGTGTCCTGTGATGCTGGGCTGTATACTGTGTCCTGTGATGCTGAGCTGTATACTGTGTCCTGTGATGCTGAGCTGTATACTGTGTCCTGTGATGCTGGGGCTGTATACTGTGTCCTGTGATGCTGAGCTGTATACTGTGTATTCCTGACACAATATGTGGAATACAGGGGACGGAGTGGGTGGATTCTATAAGGTGTGGGGCTTATTAGAAATAGGAGGGGTAAAAAAGGAAGGGCGGGGCCTGGCGCCCCCCATCCTAAACCTTCACCAGCCGCCACTGAAAGTTAGCCCTTTTTTTTTTTTGTATAATGTGAAAGATGATGTTACGCCACGAGAATCATGAGAAAATCCTGAGAGAATTGTGATCTTTATTCTAAGCAGCAAAATTGTGGTTCTCGTTTTAGCCAGAATCATGCAGCTCTGCTGTGTGCTGTGAGGTGGAGGAGGGGAGATCAGGCAGCTGGATATGCTTTAGAAGAGTCTTTCTATGTCCTCTGATAAAGTCCTGTGTACCATCAACAATTATCACTCTTTACGTGCAGCTATGCTCCAGTATTTCATGGTGATTGGAAACCCGCCAGAGCAATGAATAGTCACCATGGGGGGACACACATGTAGGCAGAAAGTGGCTGCAAAGAGGCATCCGAGGATCAGCAGCACTAGAATACTTCTTTCCCCCTTTTTTTGTATTTAATTTAAAGTGTCACTAAGGCTTCAATTAGATGTGCAGTTTGGTGGTAAAAATGTGCAGCCGAGACATGTTTTTGCCACCCACCAACAGCCACCCTTAAACTCCATTAGGCAGCAGATGAGGGCGTTTTACATGCCGCAGTCACGATGTATTAGTCATAATAAGGAGCTTCCCCCATAACAGGTTTTTAGTGTCACTCTTTCTGGCCAGCCTATAACCCTGATTGGAGTTATTGACTGGCTGCTCTGCTGTGAGTAAGTTAGGGTTAGGGGGGCACAAATCACTTGCCTTACCCTGGGCGCTGACAACCCACACTATGCTAAAAAAAACTGGCTCTTAACTTTTTTAGCTGGCTCCTAGATTCAAAGCAAATTTGTCAAGCCCTGTGCCACTGCATCAGGCCTACAACACTAGGGCTCTGGTCAATAGGTCTACAACGCTAGGGCTCTGGTCATCAGGCCTACAACACTAGGGCTCTGGTCAACAGGTCTACAACGCTAGGGCTCTGGTCATCAGGCCTACAACACTAGGGCTCTGGTCATCAAGCCTACAATGCTAAGGCTCTGGTCATCAGGCCTTCATAACTAGGGCACTGGTCACCTGGCCTACAACACTAGGGCTCCGGTTATCTGGCCTACAACACTAGGGCTCTGGTCATCAGGCTTAAACAACTAGGGCTCTGGTCATCGGGCCTACAACACTAGGGATCTGGTCAACAATCAGGCCTACAACACTAGAGCTCTGGTCATCGGGCCTACAACACTAGGGCTCTGGTCATCAGGCCTAAACAACTAGGGCTCTGGTCATCGTGCCTACAACACTAGGGCTTTGGTTATCAGGTCAACAACACTAGGGCTCCGGTCATTGGGCCTACAACACTAGGGCTCCAGTCATTGGGCCTACAACACTAGGGCTCTGGTCTTCTGGCCTACAACACTAGAGCTCTGGTCATGCGCCTACAACACTAGGGATCTGGTCATCAAGCCTACAACACTGGGGCTCTGGTTATCAGGCCAACAGCCTTAGGGCTCTAATCATCAGGCCTACAACACTAGGGCTCTGGTCATCAGGCCAACAGCCCTAGGGCTCCAATCACTAGACTTTTAACATTTGGTCACCATGTCTACATTAGGGCACTTGTTGCCTGGCCTACAACACTAGAGCTTAAAGTGATACTAAAGTCTTGTTTTTTAGTTAAAAATAACAAACAAGTCATACTTGCCTGGCCAGTGCAGTGGTATTGCACAGAGCAGTCCACATCCTCCTCTTCTTGGGTCCCTCTTTGGTGCTCCTGGCCCCTCACGTCTGTCAAGTGCCCCCACAGCAAGCAGCTTGCTATGGGGGCACCCAAGCCAAGCCACTGCTCCCTGTGTCTATTCAGACATGGAGCCACAGCCCCACCCCTTTTCTCTTTTCATTGGCTGACTGACTTTGACTGACAGCAGTGGGAGCCAATGGGGCTGCGCTACTGTCTCAGCCAAGGAGGAGGGGAGTCCCAGGCAGCCAAGACACTCCTGCAACATCGCTGGATCTAGATGGAGCTCAGGTAAGTATTAGGGGGGCTGAGGGGGGCTGCTGCACACATAAGGTTTTTTATCTTAACGCATAGAATGATTTAAGGTAAAAGAAAAAACCTTCTTCATTTACAATCACTTTAAGTTACCAGTCCTTGAGTCGTAGAACACTAAGAGATATGGAAATTAACCCAGGAGGAGCCCCTTGGAAATTTGGGTTTGCTGTTCTGCACCTCAACTCCAAGAACAACCTCAAAGCACTTATAGGAAAACAAGTGATACTTTTAATTTGATTTGAATTAAGCTGCATACACACCCTCAGTTTTTTTTTTTTATTTCAACCCAGCAGACTGAACTAAAAAATATGGACAGATTGCCATACTAACACAAGCCAAAGTATTGAGACAGGTTACAATAAATGGTGATTTTAGCATACATGAACACAGAGAATTTAGGTTCAGACACAGTCTGCTAGACAGCATAATCATTATCTTAGAATAGAGTTGTGTACCACTAACTAGACTGGTATGACATCATGAATCAGCAAAGTCAGCAATAGGGATGGGCCGAACGGACCCCTGTTCGGTTCGCACCAGAACATCCGAACACCGTGAAAGTTCGGACCCGAATAACGAACCCCATTAACGCCAATGGGACCAGAACTTCGGAAATCAAAAGTGCCAATTTTGCAGGCTTATATGCAAGTAATTGGGCATACAATGGCTATAGGGGTACGGGTCCTGCCTTTTTCCTGCAAGCTGCCTTTATTTTGCTCAGCAACAGCTGGGGAGCCAGTGTGTATGATGAGTCCACAATGTAGTGCACTGGGAACAAGATTAGAGATTTTTTGGATAAATTCTGGTGTCACTTTGACTTTGGATAGAAGTAACGGGTGCGTAAAAATTGGGCTTTGGGTATCGGTGGTGTCTTCACAACATAACCCTATAGAGGTGCTCTTCATGAAGGCAAGAATTGGCCTTACTGTAAACAAATTGCAATGATATGCACCTGTCAAAGAGGTGCAGAAAAATTGGTCTTTGGGTGTTGGTGGAGCCTTCACTCCATAACCCTATAGAGGTGCTCTTGATGAAGGCCAAAAAAAATGCAATGCTATGCACCTGTCAAACAGGTGCTGAAAAATGGTCTTTGGGTGTTAATTGTGCCCATTAAACCTATACCAAAAACATTGTTCCAGATGAAATTATTGAACACCCTCAAAGCTAGGGAGCCTAGAAGAAGAAGGGAATTGGAGTGGGAGCTATGGTGCTAGTGTGTTGGAATAGGTAAAAAAACTTAGATGTATGGTGAATGGAGGCAGCTGCTCAAAAAAGATTAGGTCCTGGTAACCTAATGACAACTGTAGAGGGAGAGGAGGGTAAGAGGGCGCCAGCCTGGTCCAGCATCGAAGTCCTGCAGAGATTCCACATCCCAAAAAACCTCAATTGGTGACATCGACATCAGGGGCTTCATAGTTGGTAATCCATGACTGATTCATTTTTATTAAAGTCAAACGGTCCACGGAGTCTGGGGACAGATGCGTTCTATGATCAGTCACGAAACCTCCTGCAGCACTGAATGCCCATTCTGAAAGCACACTGGATGCAGGGCAGCCCAACAACTCAATAGCATACTGGGCAAGCTCTGGCCAGTGGTCTATTCTCATGACCCAGTAAGCCAGTGGATCGTCAGTTGGAAAGCTCTCCATCTCTGTTTTGGCCCCAAGGTAATCATCTACCATGTGATGCAGACGCTGCTGATGGGATGTGGAAGCTGACAAGCCTGGGCGGGGCGAGGACTAAAAATATTACGAAATGCCTCACTGAGGCGGAAGCCTTCTCCAATGCTCCTCTCTTGACCAACAGAAGGCTCAAAAGAACGTTTTCTATGACACTGTGACCTACTGGAGTCGGGAAAAACGTTCACTAAAATCCTCTTTAACGTGTCCTCAAGTGATTTTATCTGCTGCACTCTCTATGGGGATGGAATGAGTTCAGAGACCTTCCCCTTATAACAGTGGTCAGGCAGGGTTGCCAACCAGTAATGATCATTCTCCTTTATGCCACGTATTCTTGGGTCCTTTCGCAGGCTTTGAAGCATGAGGTTGCCCGTGCGCCTTAAATTTGCAGAGGCTTGAGAAGCAGACTCCTCGGGATCACTCAGGATGACAGCATCTGGAACTTCCTCCTCCCAGCCAAGTACTACTCCCAAGGGTCCTGGGGTTGGAAAGCCATCGCTTACAGATTGACGCATATCTTCCTCTTCTTCAAAGCCTGCGAAAGTGCCAGAATCCTCCTCCTCATCCTCTTCCCCTCTCTCCTCCTGTGTGTTCTGGGACATAGTAATGATGGTGTCTGGATAAAGTGGGCCTTGAGAGGAAAGGAACTCCTCTTCCTCCTGCTGCTCTGCCTCCCATGCCCTGTCTATAATGCCATGCAGAGTCTGCTCCAGCAGGAACACAACAGGGATTGTGTCACTGATGCATGCACTGTCACGGCTCACCATCCTTGTGGCCTCCTCAAATGGTGACAGTACAGTGCATGCATCCTTAATGATCAGCCATTGGCGTGGGGAAAAAAAGCCAAGGCGGCCTGAGTCTATCGTCATGCCGTATTCGCACAGGTACTCGTTGACGGCCCTCTGCTGCATGTATAGTTGCTGCAGCATTGCTAAAGTCGAGTTCCACCTTGTGATCATGTCACAAATCAGACGGTTTACAGGTAGGTGGAATTCCCGCTGAATTTCAGCCAAACCAAGCGCTGGCTGTGTATGACCACCTGAAATGGCTACAGACTCTCCTGGCCAGCTTTAGCACATTTTGCAACCCTGGGTACGTATTTAGGAAACGCTGCACCATCAAATTAAGGACATGTGCCAGGCATGGCACATGTGTCAACTTTCCCTGTCTAAGAGCGGACAGGAGGTTTGAGCCATTATCGCACACCACCATTCCTGGCTCCAGCTGGCATGGTGTGAACCACCTCTAGGCCTGTCCCTGCAGAGCTGCAAGAATCTCTGGTCCGGTGTGGTTCATGCCCCCTAGACACACCAGCTGAAGCACTGCATGGCACCTTTTAGCCTGACTCTTGGAATAGCCCTTTGAACGCTTAGCGGGCACCTGATGTTCATAGGACAATTCTGCAGAGGAGGGCAGGGAGGTGGCGGAGGAGGGGGTAGAGTTCACAGGTCTGGAATCATCATCACCACCAGCTGTATGGAGACTTGAGGGCACAACAAGCTGCAGCACTGAGCCCTGTCCTGCATCCCTTCACATTGCAAGCAGTGTTACCCAGTGTGCTGTGAACTAAATATATTGCCCCTGCCCATGCTTGCTGGACCACGTGTCAGCAGTAAGGTGGATTTTACGGCTGACTGCCTTGCCCAATGATGCCAGAACATTCCCTTCCACGTGATGGTAGAGAGATGGAACAGCCTTATGTGAAAAGTAGTAGCGACTGGGAACCTGCCATTGTGGCACAGCATATTGTGCAAATTCATGGAAGGGGGCAGTATCCACCAGGCTGAAAGGCAAAAGTTGGAGAACCAACAGCTTTGACAAGCTTGCATTTAGATGCTGGGCATGTGGGTGGCAGGGACTGTATTTTTTTCTGCTGCAGCAGATGAGGCAGAGAAATTTGCCATCTACAGTCTACAGCTGGTGGTGTGCTGCTGGCAGATGTGCTGCTAGGACCTGGGACACCCTATGCTATATCATCATCCCTGTCAGTGGAGGCTCCTGAGAGGTAATGACTCGATATAGCAGGGACAGACTGAAGTGGGTAAGGAGGAGGGACATATTTGTGCCCCTTTTGTGTGGCTATTAGGTGCTCTTGCCAATGGGCTGAGTGGCTGGACGTTAAATGCCTTGTTAAGCATATGGTACCCAAATGGCTCGTGTTTTTGCCGCGTTTGATGTGCTTGAGACACAGTTTGCAAATAGCAACAGTGCGATCTGCTGCAGATGTGCTGAAAAAGGCCCAGCAGGCTGAGCTTTGGGAAGTAGACCGGGAGAGAACAGCTGCAGAATTTGATGCAATAAGGTGTCTGCTCTGTACTCTTTCTTGATGTCAGCCTCGTTGGGGTTGTGCCGCATCACCTTCAGTTTCCTCCTCTGCTCTATCTGGCACCCAAGTCACATCAGTGACCTCCTCATCATCCTCATCATCTCCATCTCCTCCATCATCATTACCACTGGAGACAACTTGGCAATACGCTGCAGCTGGGGGAAAGTGAATGGCAATTTGTCCACCAGTGTTCTCCCCTCGCTCTTGGCTCATGTTCCTGTCATCCTTAACCTCAGAACAAACATCTGAATCCAGTAATGGCTGGGCATCATCAAGGAGCAAGTGGCTGATGCTGTGGTCAGATAACTCAGATGACTCCTCCTCCATGGCTGATGTTGGGGCTATGGCAGGAATAGATGTAGACAAGGAGGCAGGTTTATCCACTCTGGCAACTGCAGGGGACTGCACATTTGTCTCTGCTTGCTTGACAGAGGATGATGAGGATGAGGAAGGTTTAGTAAGCCAGTTCACCCACCTCCTCTGAATGCTGTGGCTGGATAGCACGGGCAAACTCACTAAGCAGAGGAAATGATGCCCTGCCTGAGGACTGACCACCACGTCCACCTTTGCCTGTGGACACATTTGTTGCTGGCCCCCTTACAGTGCCAAGGGAACGTCTGCCTCTCCTTCTTGTCCTCCAAACACTATTGGGAGGGAGGGGGCGGTGCTTATTAGCAAATCTTATGAAGAAGTGGAAATCTATGTAGATGCACTTTAATCAATGTGAAGTGGTGTTTGGTGCACTTTAATTTGAGTACTCAGACTACACAGACACACTCCATGTATACACTGTAATATACTGACATATAATGCGCCAAACGTACAGCGACGCACAAAACTATATGGCGTTAAACTTGCAGTAACGCACTTAGAACTATATGGCGTTAAACTGGCAGTAATGCACACAGAAGTAAATGGTGTTAAACTGGCAGTAATGCACTTAGAACTATATGGGGTTAAACTGGCAGTAACACACTTTAAACTATGTGGCGTTAAACTGGAAGTAACATACACAGAAGTAAATGGCGTTAAACTGCCAGTAACGCACTTAGGACTATATGGCGTTAAACTGGAAGTAATGCACACAGAAGTAAATGGCACTAAACTAAACTGGCAGTAACGCACTTAGAACTGTATGGCATTAAACTGGCAGTAACGCACTTAGAACAATATGGCGTTAAACTGCCAGTAACGGATTTAGAACTATATGGCGTTAACCACTTGCTTACTGGGCACTTATACCCCCCTCCTGCCCAGACCAATTTTTGGCTTTCAGCACTGTCGCATTTTGAATGAGAATTGCGCGGTTGTGCGACATTGTACCCAAACTAAATTTATATAATTTTTCCCCACAAATAGAGCTTTCTTTTAGTGGTATTTGATCACCTCTGCGTCATTTCTGATCGCTGCTATAAACAAACAAAGAGCGATGATTTTGAAAAAAGAACAATATTTTTTACCTTTTGCTATAATAAATATCCAAAAAAAAAAAATTATTCAACAGTTTTGGCCGATATATATTTTTCTACATATTTTTGGTAAAAAAAATTGCAATCGGCTTATATTGATTAGTTTGCGCAAAAGTTATTGCGTCTACAAACTATGGGAATTGATTTATGGCGTTTTTATTATTTATTTATATTTTACTAGTAATGGTGGCGATCTGCAATTTTTATTGGGACTGCGATATTGGGGCGGACATGTCGGACATTTTTGACACTTTTTTGGGACCAATGACATTTATACAGCGATCAGAAATTGAAATGTCCACTGATTACTGTATAAATGTCATTGGCAGTGAAGGGGTTAAGCTGCAGGGGGCAGTGAAGGGGTTAAGTGTGTTCCCTGGGTGTGTTCCAACTGTGGGGGGGCAGGGCTGGTCGGAACAGAACAGATCTAACTGATCCCAGTGACAGGGATCAGTAGATCTGTCTTGTCCCCTTCAACAGAACGGAGAACCGCCGTGTTTACATCGGCGGTTCCCCGTTCTGCAAGTCTGACAGGGGATCGCGGGTCTCGGGCGGACATTAAGTCTGCCCGATCTGCGGGCACACCCACGCAACGTGCGGCGGGCTCGCGCGCACGCCTGTGAGTGCACGCCAGGAGCGCGCACATGGCCAGGACGTCCATGGACGTCCACCCGGCAATTCAGATCCCTGCTGGAGCCGTACTTCGGCTATATAGCGGATCTTAATGGGTTAAACTGGCAGTAACGCACTTAGAAATATATGGTGTTAAACTCGAAGTAACGCAAACAGAAGTAAATGGCGTTAAACTGGCAGTAATGCAGTTAGAACTATATGGCATTAAACTGGCAGTTTGGCACACAGAAGTAAATGGCGTTAAACTAGCAGTAACGCAGTTAGAACTATATGCCGTTAAACTGGCAGTAATGTACTTAGAACTATATGGTGTTAAACTGGTAGTAACGCACACAGAACTATATGGTGTTAAACTGACAGTAACGCAGTTAGAACTACAGGGTGGGCCATTTATATGGATACACCTTAATAAAATGGGAATGGTTGGTGATATTAACTTCCTGTTTGTGGCACATTAGTATATGTGAGGGGGGAAACTTTTCAAGATGGGTGGTGACCATGGCGGGCATTTTGAAGTCAGCCATTTTGAATCCAACTTTTGTTTTTTCAATAGGAAGAGGGTCATGTGACACATCAAACTTATTGGGAATTTCACAAGAAAAAACAATGGTGTGCTTGGTTTTAACGTAACTTTATTTTTTCACGAGTTATTTACAAGTTTCTGACCACTTATAAAATGTGTTCAATGTGCTGCCCATTGTGTTGGATTGTCAATGCAACCCTCTTCTCCCACTCTTCACACACTGATAGCAACACCGCAGGAGAAATGCTAGCACAGGCTTCCAGTATCCATAGTTTCAGGTGCTGCACATCTCGTATCTTCACAGCATTGACAATTGCCTTCAGATGACCCCAAAGATAAAAGTCTAAGGGGGTCAGATCGGGAGACCTTGGGGGCCATTCAACTGGCCCATGACGACCAATCCATTTTCCAGGAAACTGTTCATCTAGGAATGCTCGGACCTGACACTTATAATGTGGTGGTGCACCATCTTGCTGGAAAAACTCAGGGAACGTGCCAGCTTCAGTGCATAAAGAGGGAAACACATCATCATGTAGCAATTTCGCATATCCAGTGGCCTTGAGGTGTCCATTGATGAAGAATGGCCCCACTATCTTTTTATCCCATATACCACACCATACCATCAATTTTTTGGTTCCAACAGTCTTGCAGGGATCTATCCAATGTGGGTTAGTGTCAGACCAATAGCGGTGGTTTTGTTTGTTAACTTCACCATTCACATAAAAGTGTGCCTCATCACTGAACAAAATCTTCTGCGTAAACTGAGGGTCCTGTTCCAATTTTTTTTTGCCCATTCTGCAAATTCAGTGCGCCGATCTGGGTCATCCTCGTTAAGATGCTGCAGTAGCTGGAGTTTGTAAGGGTGCCATTTGTGAGTAGCTAATATCCGCCGAAGGGATGTTCGACTAATGCCACTCTCCAGTGACATGCGGCGAATGCTAAGCTGTGGGCTCTTGCTGAATGAAGCTAGGACAGCCACTGATGTTTCTTCATTAGTGACAGATTTCATGCGTCCACATTTTGGCAAATCCAACACTGAACCAGTTTCACAAAACTTAACAAGCAGTTTGCTAACTGTAGCATGGGAGATGGGTGGTCTTGTAGGCTGTCTTTCATTGAAATCTGCTGCAATGACCCGGTTACTGCGTTCACCAGACATCAACACAATTTTCTATCCGCTCCGCATGTGTTAACCTCGGCGACATGTCAATGGCTGTAAACAAAGAGAAACTTGTAAATAACTTATGAAAGAATAAAGTTACGTTAAAACCAAGCACACCATTGTTTTTCTTGTGAAATTCCCAATAAGTTTGATGTGTCACATGACACAAGGAAGTTAATATCACCAACCATTCCCATTTTATTAAGGTGTATCCATATAAATGACCCACCCTGTATATGGCCTTAAAATGGCAGTAACGCACACAGAAGTAAATAGCGGTAAACTGGCAGTAACGCACACAGAAGTAAATGGTGTTCAACTGGCAGTAACTCAACCAAATATAGGGTGTTCAACCGTCACTACACTGACACAATCTGAACTGTGCCTACTCTAGCTATACACTAATGTAAAGATTAGTAACACGGTCTTACTACGCTACACTGAAAGTATCTGAGCTGTCCCTACTCTACATATACACTAATGCATGTATGAATGACAAGGTCTCACTACACTACACTGAAACAATCTAAGCTGTCCCTACTCTAGCTGCACACTATGCAAAGCTGAATTATGGTCTTTCTTGCTACACTCACACTATCCCTAGACTGACACTAAACTAATATTCTACACTGACAATTAAAGCAAAATAGCAAAGTTTAGCACACTAACTAACTAATAGTACTGAACAGAGCCCTGTTCTATCTCTCTCCAGCCGAAATCACACTGAAAATGGCTGCCATTGAAAGAATACTTTTATACTGTGGGGCAGTATTGAGCCATGATTAGATAACACCATGATGACAGTGTCCAATCATGACTCTGACAGTGCTTTGTACCCTGATTGGCTGAAGCTTTCACTGTTTCAGCCAATCAGGGCTTGCAATGCATTTTTCAGTGCCGCATTGCATTTTGGTCGGTTCGAGAGGGCGAACAAACGGTCGAACGTCCCATTTGTTCGAACGAACAGCGAAAGTTTGGCCCGAACTTATGCTTGGACCGAACCGTTCGCCCATCCCTAGTCAGCAATAAGCAATGTATATAAGCATTAACTGCAATGTGAATAATAATACTATAACTAGTCTAGAGTGCACTCTAGGGGGATGACTAGGATATGGTGCAATGTACCATGAGAGGTACCTCTTGGTAAAAAAGCAATAGGCGAAAGTCTCTGTGTAGCAGCTGTAAAGGAGCAGTCTTTAGATTTAATTCGTTAGGGGCCAATTTGTACCACTGATGCACATAAGAATTGTCCCAGCCAAGCCTGCAGGCATAAAAAAGGCTACCAGATGGTTGTATGCTCAGTTCCCAAAGGGCTCAGTCTATCTAGCAGCAGATAGTAAATCCCCACAAGAGCAGCTCACCAGTCTCAGCGATATTGCAGCTCATCAGTCTTAGTGATATTGCAGCTCAGCATCTGGTCACACACAGCAATTAGTCCACTCTCTGCTCTGCACACAGTTGATATGCAGTAGCGATGGTGCCCACTTGACAGTGATGTGCACTCTCCGGTCTCCCTCATGGCAAGAGGAAGCTGTGTCCTGAGAAAATGAAGGTCTCTCCCCTCATCCCTCTGGAAAATGCAGTTCAAAAGCTCTTGATTCCAGTAGAGTCTCTCTCCTCTGGACTACCGTTCCCACAGTGCAGTGCTGCATGACTCTAGTCTATTGAGCTCTTTCTGCTCAACAGCTAGTATTGAGAAGGGCTGGTGTAGAGGGAAGAATATATCCAACTAAATATCAATAAATTCTGGATGCCAACATGAAACAGTCAACAGGCTTAAGATGATGGCTTCTGCAAAAAAACACAATGATCCTAAGCAAAGCAACAAATTTCACGTGACTTGAAGAAAATCACACTGAAGACTTTAAAATGGTCCCACAGTTCCCCTCTAAATTTCATACCAGATCCCAACGCCACGCAAAAAAAAATAATAATAATAAAAAAACCAAGATAAAAAAGTGCAAGCTCTCCCTCAAAATCTATACCAGACCCTTATAGTCCAGTTTAGCTAGCCAGCAAAGGGGGAAGATGAATGTGAAACCATTCTCCCTACCCCAAACTATACCAGGCCGGACGCCATCAGTATGGGGGGGGGGGGTTACCTACAATGCATGTTGATGAAGACAAGGGCCCCTACCCCACAACCTTGGCCCAGTGGCTGTGGGGGTCTGTGGGCGGGGGGCTTATTGGAATGTTGAAGCCCTTTTTAAGCTAAAAGGGGGGTCCCCAGATATTGTATCCTCCCATGTGAATGAGTAAAGAGTAGCCCTACTCATTCCTGAAAAATAAATGCAAATAGTAAATAATGACACAATACTTTTTAATCAAAAATCCCACAATGTGCCTCCATCATGAATCACATCATCAAGTGATGATGATCAATGTCAATCAAGATGAATGATGCCCACCCACATTGTTTTCTACAGTATTCATTTACTACTTTTTACTTAACAAATTAACTTAATATGTAAAATAGTTGATCCTAGCAGAGGAGGGTTCCTTTGGGCACCAACCTTGAATATATTGGGTACATTCATCTACTACTAATAGAATATTTAAAAAAACTTTCGGAGGCTATAGTTTCTCTTGAACTATATTGCCTACAAACGTCCATTGACATTCAAATCTTACAAAACGCAAACCCAACCGCCCCCCCTTTCCTGATCTCCGGAAATTTCCTTTCACAGAGATTTAGGGAACAAAAAGAGTGTAAAATTCAGAACAAACATTTCTGAAAAGCAATAAATAATCGTGATTTAATTGAGCTTTCGTGGGTTTACGGTGGATAAGGTTCTGTGAGTATATTTATGATGGGGCTGAAACGTAATATTCCCTCCAGCGCCCAGCATGTGAAACATGTCATTTCTGTCAGGCCTACACACACTGGGACCTTTGTATCTCACACAAAGCTTCAAAGGGGAGATCTGTTTCTCGGGGAGAGAACGCAGCTTGTTCTTCTGCTTGATGGACAGCGGCAACTGTCTCCTGAGCGGTTTTCTTTCTAAAACAAGAAACTGCAATGCTTGGAATACTACGCATTTCCCTAGTGGACGATTCCAGGCTGGTATAGTGCGGGGACTGTTACTGTTCATCATTCTTTAGTCATCTGTCAGCAGAACCGCGCTGTGCCATGCTGCCTACCATTTACGGTTGTTTGTAGTCATTATGTAAGAACATTATAGAGAACTTGTGGACAGTAAACGTTAGCATTAGCCATGATATTACATCAGCACTCCTTTTATGACAGCCGTAATCCATAATTTCCTGCCTTCGGATTGGAAATGTTCAGAGTAAAGATTGGTCAAATCCCAAGTCTTGCTGCCATCTTTTTGGAAAACCCACCAATACCTCAAATGTAAAATACATCACCCCCCCCCCCCCCCCCCCCATAATATATTGCCACACATTTTATTAATATATATTATAAATATATATACAGTATCTCACAAAAGTGAGTGCACCCCTCATATTTTTGTAAATATACAGGGAGTGCAGAATTATTAGGCAAGTTGTATTTTTGAGGAATAATTTTATTATTGAACAACAACCATGTTCTCAATGATTCCAAAAACTCATTGATATCAAAGCTTACAATATAACCAAAGTGACGACTTTTATTTATTAACTTTACCCATATATAAACAAAAAACAATTCAACGGATTATTAATACGTGTCATTATCAGTGGACGTGTGTGTCTATAGGAGGATTTTATCGATGTTGATTTTTGTTTGATTTTTGATGAAGGTTTTTATAAGTCGAAACTATAGTTACTCAAAAACCTTAGTAACTCTTGTACCAACAACAAGTTATTATTTTAATAAGGAGTTTTTATGTTGAACGGATTATTAAGACGTGAGGGACATATAAATGTTTTTATACTCCCCACGTGAGTGAAAACACTCTATGACATATATATAAATATTATATATAATTATTTTACACACCG
>BLSH010319046.1:1070672-1085367 GCA_018402905.1 Glandirana rugosa | reverse complement strand
AAAAAAAAGAAACCAATGCAGCCACCACATCTAAGGACTACTCTTGGATATAGATACCTTTTAAGATGCCTCTTCCACAAAACTCAAATGATGTTAAGTGGTTGATGGGAAGCTGAGATGTGAGCCCCCACGATATATAAACTAAACAATAATTAAAAACAAAAAAAAGAAGGAAATAATATATATCTAGGGTGTCACGAACAAGGTAAACCACTCCACAAGCTGTTCAAAGGGTTTAACCTCTGCACTGATGTCAATGGATGTCTATGAATAGGTGGCTATTGTACAGATAAGGTCACACCAAAGCTCACTTCTCCCGGTTATTAATTCACGGTGACAATAGCAGGTATTTAGTATCTCTAATTATGATGCCAGAATCAGGTTCCTCTGGATTAATTCATACGAGTAAACCATGTAGAAAAATAAAAGGAGGACTGGGGAAGGAGGTAATTCACGGGACGGAAGTTCACAGGTCGGTTCATCCATGCGGAAGGGAGCCTTTCACTACTATTGGTCTTACATAAATATTTTGTTTCTTTTGGAATTCAGCCTATTGTGATGAAGAGCCATTGCCGTCTACTTAGAAGATGTGCGAACGCTTACACGTTTGCTCTGACGCCAATTCGTTAAATCCGCCCTCACAGTCCATGACTGAGGGACCTGCAGAATGCAGAGGCTCCGATCATCTATAAAACATTAAACACTTGACCAATCTCCCCTTCCAAAATGACCAGACGCCACATTTTATTTGGAGTCGAATGGCCATAGCAGCCTTTTATTACAAACTATTAAATATAAAATTCACAAGAAAACTAGATCAATGCATATAATACAGTCAATGCATAACAAATAAACCAACCTCAGCTTATGCTAAGGTCTTTGAAGGCCCATATACTCACGATTAACCGGTTGTATCTGCCATCCAATCAAAGGCCCCCAGCCGCAACTACACCGGCTCAGGAATAATTAACCACTTACGTACTACCAGATACAAGCTATTTAATACCCTGATGTTACCACCGTATTGTAAGGAAGGGACACCCATACCTCAGATGGGCCCAACCCACAATTTTCCACACTTTTTTAGCCATCACCGCCTTCAAAGACCCAATAGACCCCCTGCCTGCTGTTGTGACAAGAAAATAAGGTCCAAGGTCTTTGAGCGCCTATATATACACAATTAATTGGTTGCATCTGCCACCCAATCAAAGGCCCCCAGCCGCAATTACACTGGCTCAGGGACAATTAACCACTTATGTACTACCAGATACAACCTAATTAATACCCCGATGTTACCACTGTATTGCTAGGAAGGAACACCCATACCTCAGATGGGCCCAACCCACAATTTTCCACAGTTAGGAAGCGACACCCATACCTCAGATGGGCCCAACCCACAATTTTCCACAGTTAGGAAGCGACAACCATACCTCAGATGGGCCCAACCCACAATTTTCCACAGTTAGGAAGCGACACCCATAACTCAGATGGGCCCAACCCACAATTTTCCACAGTTAGGAAGGGACACCCATAATTCAGATGGGCCCAACCCACAATTTTCCACAGTTAGGAAGGGACACCCATACCTCAGATGGGCCCAACACACAATTTTCCACAGTTAGGAAGGGACACCCATACCTCAGATGGGCCCAACACACAATTTTCCACAGTTAGGAAGGGACACCAATACCTCAGATGGGCCCAACCCACCATTTTCCACGGTTAGGATAGGACACCCATACCTCAGATGGGCCCAACACATAATTTCCCACAATTATGTATGACAAGAGAATAAAAGTACCAAGAAATTGAATGGCAAGCTAACAACATATAACCCGAAAACCCACTACAAATACCCCAGCACCTTGAGAAAGTATGAGGCTCCCCCAAACCAAAACAAACAAGGGAGGGAGGGTGGAAGAAAACTCTCCTCCTAGTTTCACTCAGCTCTAGGCCATATACTTTTAACACAAGTATTTTTAGTTTATTTTTATCATTCTAGTTTTTGGTTGGACCTTTTAGGACTTTAAAGGTCACCTTAATAAATTCCAGACATATCGCAATATACAGCAACAGTAAGTCTAGGTTCACATCTATACTGTTACGGTTGAGGCGTTTTTTAGGTGCATTTTGCCTTTTTAAAGCCGCATTTTTGCATGCAGTTTTTATGCATGTGAGGTTTTTTTTTGTCTTTAAACACACTGTATATAGCTGGTTGCTAAGTAGCGGACCAGGAAACCGACCGCTGTGTCCTTAACAACCGATGAGTCATCGGCTGTCAGCGGTGCATGCTGGGGCAGTAATGTCACAAGGGGGCAGGGACACCAAGTGATGTCACCCGGTGGCCCCGCCCTTTACCTACTTAAAGCGGAGATCTGCCACCCACCGCCGCCTCTTTAAAAATTAAAAGTCAGCATCTACACATAGCTACCACTATTTAACTTAATAAAAGTCCAGCGATGTTAGCAACGCCACCAATCTTCAGATCGGCTGGGAAAGTGCTGCCGCCGCCATTGAGACTAAGGGAACCCGGCAGTGGAGCCTTTTTGCTTCACGCGGGGTCCTACTGCGCATGCGTGAGACGCTGCTGCTCTTTCTCACTGGCCAGTGGTGAAGGAGGAGGGAGCCGTGCTGTTGACATCAGCGGCCATGGCTGTGGCCCGGGCTCCCGGATGTTGGGGAAAAGGGAACATTTGTCCTCTCCCCCCCGAAAGGTGCCAAATGTGACACCTGGGGGGGGGGGAATCCGACGAGCAGAAGTTCCACTTTTGGGTGGGACTCCGCTTTAAGAACTGTCAGATGGAGGAGCGGGCAGTCCGCTGTTAGCCTTCGACGATTGCAGAGCTTTTTTTTTTTCTTTTTTCGGGTCCGGTTGTGGCACAGGCATCGTGATTAACGATGAATCTACATCGGGTAACATTGTTTTTTTGCTTTTTGATAAAGACTTGTCAAAGACTCTTGTACTGTCTTTATTCACTTTTACAGTTTTTTTGGAGATAGGGTAAGGTACCCATACTCATTCACATGGGGGGTGAGATCCAGAACCTGATAAGGCCCCCTCCCGCAGACCCCCACAACCACAGCCCAAGGTTGTGGGGAAGAGGACCTTGTCCCTATCAACATGGGGACAAAGTGCTTTGGGGTGGGGAGAACAGAGCCCCCCCCACCCCACAGCCCCCCCTCCTCCTGTTGAGGGCATGCGGCCTGGTAAGGTTCAGGAGGGAGGGGCACTTGCTCATCCCCTCTCTTTCCTGACCTGACGGGCTGCATGCTCAGATAAGGATCTGGTATGGATTGGGGGGGGGGGGCACACCATTTTTTTCACAAATTCTTTTGCGGCAATTCTTTTTTTTTTTACAATAAGCTGTCAGCGGGGAACCTCACTGACAGCTGATGACTCATCAGTTGTTGAGAACACGGCCGCCGGCTTCCCGGCCCGCTCCTTAGCAACCAGAACCAGCTAGGTGCTTTGGGGTGGGGGGGGAACAGAGCCCCCCACTCCAAAGCACCCCTGACCTGCTGGGCTGCATGCTCAGATAAGGATCTGGTATAGATTGGGGGAGGGACCCCACGCCGTTTTTTTTCACAAATTCTTTTGCCGGCAATTCTTTTTTTTTACAATCAGCTGTCAGCGGGGAACCTCACTGACAGCTGATGACTCATCAGTTGTTGAGAACAGGGCCGCCAGCCTCCCGGCCCTCTCCTTAGCAACCAGCTATATACAGTGTTTTTAAAGGAAAAAAAAAACGCAACACATCAAAAAAATCAATGGCTGTTGAATGATAAAAGATAAATACGTTTTGAAAAATCATAGCATTGCTGTACATAGTAACACTTTTTAGATATTTATTCATGATGACTTAAAAGGTCCACTTTAAATTTGCCCAATTGCCTCTGACCAAGGTACAAGAATTCCTAGACAGAACTGTGGGCAAAGCTCGCCCGTTGTGCCGTGTTGGCCTTATTTGCTGAAAGTCTTTTCTTTTCCTAGCGTGACTCCAGCTGAATCCCTTACTGTAGAACAGAAGCCTCCCGGCTCTATATACTTATTGGCGTGTAAGGTGACAGTGCATTTTAGGACACATTAAACAAACAGTGCAGCATTGCTTGACTGCTGAACGCGTGCCAGATCCATTTATGAGCAAATACCAGAGGAACTGCTTTGGCGTTACACGTTAATCACAAGAACCGCAATGTTCAATCAAAGCAGAAAACAAAAAAGAACGATAAGGGAAAGGCTGAACTGCGGACTCCAAGAGAGTAGCTTTGCAGACTCCTTTATGATATTTAATACTGTCAGAGTGAAGTCATCAATTTTTGATGATGGTTTAAAAGGAAATTTCAGCTTATCACGCCACATTATTTTCAAACAATACAAAGGTATCAAAGATCCGTGCTATAATGTATATTTATTAAAGAGGATTGGGTTTACTTCCTCTACATTCCCCTGCAATGTAGATGCACAATGGGCTACTATGCATCGAATAGTAGCCCATTATGTGCCACTTACCTGCAAACGAAGCCTGCGATGTCCAGCGATGTCCCCTGTGCAGGCCGCGTCCATCTTCAGCCCCTCTTCCTTCCGGAGCCGCGAGAGCCCCCAGTCACGGCACGATCACAGTGAAGAAACGGCGCGGAGGCTGTTTCTTAACTGCGCATGTGCCGAAATGACGTTGGCACAGCTAATACACTGCATATCTCCTGAACCGTGCAGGTTTAGGAGATATGCAGGGTACCTACAGGTAAGCCTTATTCTAGGCTTACCTGTAGGTTAAAGTGGTTGTCACAGGTTGACAACCACTTTAAAGGGTCAGTCCACCCAAAAGTAATATTTCAGCATTTGGTGCTTCTTACATCTCCCATTTGGTGAGATTTTTGCATTCAGTTCCTAGGTCTGCAGATGTGATTTTTGTTGTGTTTTACAATTTGCAAAAATGCACTACAGTCCATTTAACATGGTTTCCTATGGCACACGTTCACATCTATGCATTTTTCAGCCGGTGCATTTTTGGAAAGGGTCGGGGACTTATGTAAAATCTTCATTGCAAAAGGTAAAAAAAAAACTGTTTGCCGTAACTGCTTATTAAGTATTATCTGGAGTTTGGTTTTAAATTTTTTAGTGTATTTAAATCTGCTAGCAAATCTAGCACCCCCCTCCGCCCAGACTGACAATGCTGCTGTCCAAAGGTGCCCCCTGTGCTCCTTCATCCAGAGAGGGGGCACGTTAATACAGGGGGTGTGTTACTGGCCAGATCACCAAGTGAAAACTAAGAGAAAAAAAAATAAAAAAAAAGTACACTAATGCAGTCACCCCGTCTAATGATTGGTAAGCTGCAATCTATTACATTTTTGGTTTTTGGTTTAATACCAACCTTAAGGACCAGTTCACACCACATGCAGTCCAGTGTGTTTTTTTTCTGCATCAAAAACGCATGGAAAGTAGGTTATATGGTTTTCAATGGCACAGTTCACACCAGTGCAGTCAGTTCCAGAAAAAAAAGTAGAACATGCTGCATTTTTTCTGCACTGAACTGTACTGGAACGCAGTAAAACTCACCTAAATGCACCAAAAACGCACTGGAACTCACATGTCCTTATTTTAAATTAAGAAAAACAGGGGGGGAAATGCACTGGACTGGATCAAAAATGCATCAAAACGCACCAAACAGCTTGCACAGTTCAGGCCCTTCCAAGCCACTGCTCTGCATGCCCATTCACAGACAGAGCTGCAGCTTGGCCCCTCTCTCTCTCTCTCTCCTCATTGGCTCACTAGCTGTGATTGACAACCAATGAGGAGGAAGAGTCCTTGGAGATCCGAGGCTCCCGTGCACAGTAATGGAGAAAGATGGGGCTCAGGTAAGTATTAGGGGGGACTGCTGCACACAGAAGGTATTTTACCTTCATGCATAGAATGTATGAAGGTAAAAAACCTTGTCCCGTTAGGACCACGTTGAAGCTTGTGGTTTTGGAGTGGGATGTCCAACGAGGCCATATAAAAGTGATGGTCAGCTGTCCACATACACATTTTTAACCATATAGTGTATGTATAGACTACATTATGTGGTCTTTAACCACTTCAGCCCCGGAAGGATTTCACACTTTAGGACCAGAGCCCTTTTTGTGATTCGGCACTGCGTCGCTTTAACTGACAATTGCGCGGTCGTGCGATGTTGTACCCAAACAAAATTTGCGTCCTTTTTTTCCCACAAATAGAGCTTTCTTTTGATGGTATTTGATCAGCGCTGCGTCATTTCTGATCGCTGCTATAAACAAAAGAAGAGCGACAATTTTGCAAAAAAACCCAAATTTTTTACTTTTTGCTAAAATACAAATCCAAAAAAAAACTATAAAAAAAACATTTGCAATCAGCGTTTATTGATTGCTTTACGCAAAAGTTGCTGCGTTTACGGATGATGAGAGTTAATTTCTGAGTTTTTGGTTTTTTTTATTACTAGCCTGTGATCACATCCCTTCCCCCTCTATGAGAACGGAGATCCGTGTTTACATACACGGACATCCGTCCCCTCACTGCGGGGGGCCATCGCGGGTAGCTGGCGGGGATCGAGTCCATCCTACCCGCTCCCTAGCCCCCCCCCCCCGGACACAGTGAGCACGCTCACAACACTAGTTATCGTAGCCGCCAAAACATAATGGCGGTTTGCAATAACGAGCCACCTTGTCGCCGTCAGACTGTGGTCGGCGGTTGGCAAGTGGTTAAAGTGTATTTAAAAATAAATAAATAACATTTTGGCTTTATTGGGTTTTAATATCTGAGTGCTTTAAAAGTATCAAGTCTGCCCTTGAGGGATGGACCACTTGGTCTTTTTCTGTCACCACTCTTCTATGCATCTCTTTATAAATTTTGAAGTGGGCTATCTCAGTATTGGGATGTTTGCCTTTACACGCACATGAACTTTAATGGCATCCCAGTCTTAATCCGTAGGGTTCAATATTGAGTTGGCCCACCCTTTGCAGCTATAACAGCTTCAACTCTTCTGGGAAGGCTGTCCACAAGGTTTAGGAGTGTCTATGGGAATGTTTGACCATTCTTCCAGAAGCGCATTTGTGAGCTCAGGCACTGATGTTGGACAAAAAGGTCTGGCTTGCAGTCTCCGCTCTAATTCATCCCAAAGGTATTCTATCAGGTTGAGGTCAGGCCAGTAAAGTTCCTCCACCTCAAACTCACTCATCCATGTCTTTGTGGACTTTGCTTTGTGCACTGGTGCGCAGTCATGTTGGAACAGGAAGGGGCCATTCCCAAACCGTTCCTACAAAGTTGGGAGCATGAAATTGTCCAAAATATCTTGGTATTCTGACACCTTAAGAGTTCACTGGAACTAAGGGGCCAACCCCAACCCCTGAAAAACAACCCCACACCATAATCCCCCCTCCACCAAATGATTTGGACCAGTGCACAAAGCAAGGTCCATAAAGACATGGATGAGCGAGTTTGGGGTGGAGGAACTTGACTGACCTGCACCTCAACCCAATAGAACACCTTTGGCATGAATTAGAGCAGAGCAGCTATAACAGCTTCAACTCTTCTAGTAAGGCTGTCCAGATTTAGGAGTGTCTATGGGAATGTTTGACCATTCTTCCAGAAGCGCATTTGTGAGGTCAGGCTCAGGGATGGAGGAACTTGACTGGCCTGCATAGAGTCCTGACCTCAACATGATAAAACACCTTTGGGATGAATTAAAGTGGAGACTGTGAGCCAGGCCTTCTCATCCAACATCAGTGCCTGACCTCACAAATGCTCTTCTGGAAGAATGGTCAAACATTCCCATAGACACTCCTAAACCTTGTGGGCAGCCTTCCCAGAAGAGGTGAAGCTGTTATAGCTGCTCCGCTCTAATTTATCCCAAAGGTGTTCTATTGGGTTGAGGTCAGGACTCTATGTAGGCCAGTCAAGTTCCTCCACCCCAAACTCACTCATCCATGTCTTTGTGGACCTTGCTTTGTGCACTGGTGCGCAGCCATGTTGGAACAGGAAGGGACCATTCCCAAACTGTTCCTACAAAGTTGGGAGCATGAAATTGTCCAAAATGTCTTGGTATTCTGACACCTTAAGAGTTTGTTTTTCTGGAACTAAGGGGCCAAGCCCAACTCCTGAAAAACAACCCCACACCATAATCCCCCCTCCACCAAATGATTTGGACCAGTGCACAAAGCAAGGTCCATAAAAACACGGATGAGCGAGTTTGGGGTGGAGGAACTTGACTGGCCTGCACAAAATCCTGATCTCAACCCGACGGAATACCTTTGGGATGAAATAGAACAGAGACTGTGGGCCAGGCCTTCTCGTCCAACATCAGTGCCTGTCCTCACAAACATTCCCATAGACACACTCCTAAACCTTGTGGACAGCCTTCCAAAAAGAGTTGAAGATGTTATAGCTGGAAAGGGTGGGCCAACACAAAATTGAACCCTATGGACTAAGACTGGGATGCCATTAAAGTTCATGTGCGTGTAAAGGCAGGCGTGAGGTGTCCCAATACTTTTGACAGTATCGTGTATGTGGGTGGTGGAACTGGCCTTGGCCCCTCAGTAGAAAGCATCTAGTGGCAGCTGCAAGTTTTCCTATGTAAGAATTTGTACATCTGCATGACCATGGAAGGTACAACATAAAAGTGGCCTGGGGGGCATAAATGAGATTTGGCCCCCCCGTGTGCACACCCTTTATCAGTCGTGTGATGTCACAAAGCGAATTTCTGTGGAATGCCGAGAACAATGTATTCTTCTCCCACAACAATCATGACATGGTCCTTAATTATCTTTAATCGGTAACATTAAGGAAACTATGTATCCTAGAGTCAGCTTAGAGAATCTCTTGCTCTATTTATGCCGACACACTGCCCAAGGATAACAAATGTACCAGTTTAGACCTTGACACCTGTCATCGCTCCATCTCTGCATGTTCTCGGGGGCTTGAGACGGTGTCAGTGAGAAGACCCAGAGGTGGCAGCCTTTGAAATGTAATCGCAGACACTTCATTCAACCTAATAGAGTCATGCGAAATGCTGGGATGAAGAGGGTAGAAAGCCTGTCGGAAATCAACAGTAATGACTGCAATTATGACAAAACGCATGGGAAGGAATGCATGACATGCAATAATCCGCCTTTCACGACAATCCACTAAAGCTTAACTATGGATCATGTAATGAAACCCTGAGTCACTTAAATATGTCGGATGTGAAGTGCTTTCCGATAAACAGTGACTACTAAAGAAGCTTAAAGAAGTGTCTGTCTTCTCTGCACAATAGCTCAATAAATTGAGTGGATGGCATCAGTAGAGCAACTGGGAAGGAAGCAGCAGTAAAAGTGGACCTAACATCACCGACATTTTTTTTTTCTCATTGTGCACATGAATGACCAGCAATGTGAAAGTGTGTTGTTTGCAGGCAATAATTACTGCTTGAAGAGATAACAGATGGACAGTGCCATCTTTGTTCAGTCAGTAGACATATTGGGGTTGATTTACTAAAGGCAAATAGGATGTGCATTTTGCAAGGGCAGTTTCTCCAGAGCTTAGTAAATGAGGGAAAGCTCTGCAGACTTTCATCATCCAATCATTTGCAAGCAAAAATGCTGTTTTTCAAAATGTCCTTGCATGTGATTGGGTATTCATTGCAAGGTGGAGCTTCATCTCATTTACTAAGCTCTGGAGCAACTGCACTTGCAAAGTGCACATTCTATTTGATTTTAGTAAATCCATCCCATTGAGTTCTTGACGAAGGAGGGGTGCAGGCTGTCCGACATTGATGGTCTCCCACTGCATGGATAAATACCAACAAAACAAAATGAATAGTGAAAAAATATTAACAAATATAATACAGTCCACAAAAAAGTAGTGAAAGAAGATTGATAGTAGTCTTCATAAAAAATCCAATTTGGAACCCCACACGTGAAAAGACCTTCCTTATATGAGTACCGCCACCTCAAGTGAAAGATGGGCACTTACCAGATCCTTATGACTCTTCATTTCTAGAGAAGGCATACGAGCAAAGATAACTCTCAATGTTGTATGCCCCTACAAGGTGCCCGGGAAGACATAATTTATGACGAAACATGTAGGGCGGTGCTGCATGCTGACATCATCGCATATATATTGTTCCAGGAAGTGTGGGTGTATTGTTTTTGCCGGCATGAGAGATTGTACAGTAGGCGCATTTAACTTCAACTTGATGTAAGTGTATCTTTTTATTGTTTTAATAAAAAACTTTAAAAGACTTTACACTATTGGAGCATCCTTGGAGCTCCTTTTTGCTGACGACTGTGCCCTGAATGCTGGATGAGAGCAAGAAATGCAAGACAATATGGAAAAACTCACAGCAGCATGCTACAACTTCGGTCTTCTTATCAACACAAAGAAAACCGAAGTTATGCACCAGCCAGCTCCCAAAGCCCATCATCAAGGGCCCACCATCACGTTGAAGGGACAAAAGCTGCAAGCAGTGGACCAATTTACATATCTTGGCAGCACCCTCTCCCGCGCAGTGACAATTGACATTGAGGTCAACTGCAGAATCGCCAAGGAAAGCTCTTTATTCGGCAGACTGCGGACCAACGTGTGGGACCGCCGTGGAATAAGCCTTGCTACAAAGCTCAAAGTCTACTTGGCTAGTAGTGCTAACTACCCTGATGTATGCCAGTGAGACTTGGACTGTATACAGAAGGCACGCTAGGCAACTGAACCATTTCCACAAGTACTGCCTACACAGACTTCTGAGGATCCGGTGGCAGGACGAAGTACCAGACACTGAAGTCCTCTCTAAAGCAGGCCTGCCGTCAGTCCACACCTTACTGATGAAAGCCCAGACTCGCTGTTCAGGCCATGTTGCAAGGATGGCAAACTACCGCATCCCCAAACAGCTTCTTTATGGTGAGATGTCTCAAGGAAAGCGTTCGCATGGGGGACAAAAGAAGCGATACAAAGACACGCTGAAAGCCTCTTTCAAGTTTATGGATATCGACACCACCTCTTGAGAAACCCTGGCACAAGATCAATCGACATGGCGCATGCTGATCCACCAAGGCTGCCAGACATCTGAATCCAGAAGGACAACCCTAGCACAAGGGAAGCGAGCACTCTGTAAAGCCAGAGATGCAAATTCTGCAACAGTGGTGCCTACACATGTCTGCCCGACATGTGGCAGAATGTTCCATGCCCATATCGGTCTTACCAGCCACCTGCGGACACACCGTGGACAGTCAATAACCTGTTAGATGTCAAGGTCCTCTTCGAGGACGATGGATAAACATCATCATCGTATATCGGCTCATGACATATGATGTTGATGGTCGGGAGTTCAAGAGAGATAGTCCTGGTTCCTTAAAGGGGCATACAACATTGAGAGTTATCTTTGCTCATGTGACTTCTCTAGAAATAGAGGGCCATGGTTCTGGATCTGGTAAGCGCCCATCTTTTACTTGAGGTGGCAGCACTCACATAAGGAAGCTCTTTTCACGTGTGGGGTTCCAAATTGTACTTTTTATGAAGACTACTATCAATCTTTGTTCACTACTTTTTGTGGACTGTATTATATTTCTTATATTTATTAATATTGTTTCACTATTAATTTATATTTAGCACGACTTTGTTGGTATTTATCTATTTTTCTGCTGTGTTGATATTGCATGGTGAAGTCGCTGCTTCTTATATCTGCACCTTTTGACACTGCATGGTTTGCCTTCAATGCTGGTTGCCCCTTCTTTAAACTTCTTCAATCCATCTGTGCACTTTACTCTTGTCAATGGCGTCATCTCCGTAAACATTTTGTAGCCTTCTATAGATGTCGGTCAACCTGTCCCCCTCCTTTGTCCAGAATGTAATGCTTCTGTTTGGAATCCATTATTTACTGGCAATGAAAAAGAAGAAAAGTTACTACAGGTGAGGAGTTACTCTACCAACATGAAGAAGAGTTACTACAGATGAGGAGTTACTCTGCCAACATGAAGAAGAGTTACTACAGATGAGGAGTTACTCTGCCAACATGAAGAAGAGTTACTACAGATGAGGAGTTACTCTACTAAGCTGCAAGAAGAGTTACTACAGATAAGGAGTTATTCTACCAACATGAATAAGTTACTACAGATGAGGAGTTATTCTACCAACATGAATAAGTTACTACAGATGAGGAGTTATTCTACCAACATATGACATTTGAATGATCTATGTGGAACACCCTCCTAGGCAGGTGCTAGGATTAGTGTAATATAGTTTTGTTCCCCTGCTTAACAGGAGAACTGCTAGGTAAATTTACCTAGTTCTCTTTTTAACAGAGAGTTGTAATTGATTAGTGTAGCCTGCTCAGTGTGCTCAGCTGCTGCTTGGTTTTGCGCCTGGCCTCCTCTGTATCCAGGTAACCTAGAAAGGTTCTGGATGAATAGGTGGACTCTATGAACACAGCATGGATATTAATGCAACTCCAGCCATTCCCAGAAAGGGTGACCCTGAAGGATGCTGGGAGAGGGTATTTATTCTTTGGACACGCTGAGCAAGAAGTCTTTCCTGGAGAGGAGAGTTCCAGTCTGGGAGGGGGCACATTGCCTCTCCCAGGCACCTGCTGCCATGCAGCCCCAGGTGGGTGACCTGAGGGCCTGAAGTCAGATAGAGTGGCCCTGGTTCTACAGAGAGCTGGCTAAGGGGGGCTGTCTATTGAAGATCTGGTCTGGTATCACTGGTAGAGAATGTCGTTTGGAAGTTGGAAGGAGGCAACCAGCTGTCCCTGGAAATTTTGTGAGTACAGACAATCTAAAGCAGTGGTCTCCAAACTGCGGCCCAGGGGCCAGATGTGGCTCTTTAGCTGGCTTTTATAAGGCCCTTGGGGTATACTATTTCATCCACTGATACCAACAATGGGGGATTCTCCTCACTGACACCAATGAAGGGGCACAATTCCTCCCAATGACACCAATGATGGGGCAGAATTCCTCCCAATGACACCAACAATGAGGCCCAATGACACCAATAATGGGACACAATTCCTCCCAATGACACTAACAATGGGGCCCAATGACTCCACAATGATGGAACTCAATTCCTCCAAATGAAGCCATGACACCAACAATGGGCCCCAATGCAACCAATGATGGAACACAATTACTCCTAATGATACTAATGATGGAGCACAATTTCTCCCAATGAAACCAACAATGGGGCACAATTCCTCCCAATGACACCCAAGATGGGGCATTGCTTCTTCCCACTGCCGTCTGGACCTTTTATACTCTCAATGGCTACAGTCCAGCCCCCTAAAGTCTGAAGGACAGTACACTGGCCCTTTGTTTAGAACATTTGGAGACCCGTGATCTAAAGGATCTATAGCCTTGGGCTCTTAACACCTTCATGGTGCTGTAGAGCTAGCTAAAGGGTCCAGACAGGGGAACACTGAAGAGCTTTGTCCAGTTAGTACTGCTCCTAAGGGTTCTTTACTCAATTCTGGATCTACTTTGTTCCTACTACTAAGGAGAAGTACGCTATGTGCTTTCAGCAAGGACCAGAGATTAATCAAGAGATCCGTTAGATGTCCTCAGGTGTAAATAGTTCTGTTTCTTGGAGTATCCCACTAAATCCCCTTCATTATCCAAATTCTCCAAAAGTAAAACAACAAACCCTAGAATGGTCATTGAAGACAACGGGCAAAAGTATGTGCACCTGGCTGTATGAATCTACCTTAGCTACATAAAAAAAAAATTCTCCCACTGTTGCATTACTGTCAGTACAATACGATTGACATTGCTCAGAGTTCCACTTTAGCTAAAGCCTCATACACTAGTTTTTATAGCGTGACAGGCCCTCCTTATTGTCTGCCAATTTTGTTCTACTATTATTACAAGGCCTGGATTTTAATTATTATTATTTCATTATTCCAAGCTACAAACCATTTAATGATGTCATTCTCACACTGTTCCCTCTGTTTCCACACACTTATGTCAGTCTAGATGGCCGTATGTTTCCCCATCTGTCAGAGAACAACATCTGATCAGTCTTTCGGAGTTTTGTTCTTTGACAAGAGTTTTGGCTGTGTCAGTGCTTGTCCATCTGTCAGGAGTGTGTGACAAGTGAAAGAATGTTACCGTCGTACAGCCCTCTGTCTATCCAGATAATAAGACGATAAAGTAAAACTTAAAGAAGAATTCTGATCTAAATTATTATATTTCTAGAGTTGCTAATGGCAGAGCTTCTTAGATCTCTAACTATAAATTTTAGAGGGAAACACTAGGCCAGATTTACATCTCTGCATTTGCATGCTTGCATTAACCACTTGAATACAGGACGTTTATACCCCCTTCCTGCCCAGACCAATTTTCAGCTTTCAGCGCTCTCACACTTTGAATCTCAATTACTCTCTCATGCTACACTGTCATTAACTCTAAGTTTCACACTCTCGCGACTTTCGACTTTTAACCAGACCCGTCCTTCCCCCATATTTGCAGGACATAAGTTCACCAATTACGTTCGTACGTTTACGTCTCTACATTTAGACCGGATCACAAAGGGAGATTTTAAATATCAATCTCTAGATTCTTCGAGACGGTAATCGTTGAGATCTTTATATTATTAAATCTAGTCTTAAGAAGAAATTCAAAATGAAATAGCAGAATAATAGACCTATCTGTCTCCCGACATGCTGCCATTGTAAGAAAGTGAACAGTGTGTGAGGACTGTCTACCTGTTCGTGACTGTGTCGGT
>BLSH010319046.1:1034258-1068406 GCA_018402905.1 Glandirana rugosa | reverse complement strand
CGATCGGTGTGTGACAGGGAGAACCGCGGTAACAGCTCGTTACCGCGGTTTGTTTACATCACATGACCGGCTGTGATTGACACAGCCGGTCACGTGGTAAAGAGCCAAATCTATTGGCTCTTTACACGGATCGGAGCTGGGCTTTGTCCGAGGGACAAGCCTCAGCTCCGATCGCCGCGCTGCGCGCCCCCAGGGGCGCGCACGAGCGGCGTGCACGTGAGGCTCGTTTGTGACCGGCTGTGATTGGACACAGCCGGTCATGGGTTAAAGAGCCAATTTTATTGGCTCTTTACCCCGATCTGGGGGGGACACAACCCCCCGGCAGACGAGCGATCCGCGATCGCCGCTGTGCGGGCCCCTGGGGGCCCGCAGTAGCGGCGAGAAGCGGAGGACGTCATATGACGTCCTCCCGGATCGACGGCCAGTCCCTGCCGACGTCATTTTACTATACGTCGGTAGGGAACTGGTTAATGCAGGCTAAGTTGCTTGTTAATATGTATTGCATTAAGGCAGTCCTTTTATTTTGAATGGGCTGCCAACACACACCAGCACTGCTAAAACTGTACCTGACCCTTTTTCAAGAACATAACTCATGGCTGTAGTGCAGCCTTTCTCAACCTTTTCAACACAGAGGAACCCTTGAAATAATTCTCCGGTCTCGGGGAACCCCTGCTAAAAAATTTTAAATCTACAACTCATGATACATCAGTGTGATGGTCAATGGGAAGAATGCTCCTTACACTTGTGGTCATTGGGAAGAATTACCCCCTTACAGATAGCTGAAAAGATCAATGGTGTCAGTGGGAATTTATCTGAGAAGTAGAAATTGCTAATTTTTCAAGGAACCCTAGCAACCTCTGGAGGAACCCTCCGGCAGCTTGAATGGCCAAGCCGCAATGAGGTCACTCCCTTGCATGTGCGTGGAAGACACGGCCATGGCACATCGCTCGGAAGGAATGACATGGGTATGCCGTTCCTTCAGAGCGCATGCGCCATTTACGTCACCGGCTGCCAAAGAGTGAATATCTCCTACATGTACACGTTTAGGAGATATTCATTTTACCTTCAGGTAAGCCTTATAGACTTACCTGTAGATAAAAGCACAAAGGGGACTTTACTTCTGCTTTTAGTGCAAAGACACTCTAAAAGGGCCCCAGTGATAGCCTACAGAAGAACATTTCAAAGGACTGCCCCTCCCATAATAATTATTCTACAAGCCCCCTTTGTTTCCCTGCCCCTAACCATCCTCCTTTTCTTTTGGATGGAGCATACCCAGTCAATCTAGGACTAGCATTGCTGTCATAAATGCACTCTGGCAGTATAGTTTCAGCACTCGGTAGGTTAAACTTTACTCTTGCACACTGCTGCACTTGAGGTGGCCTTGCTACTCTTTATGCTGATCTGGATGCCAAATGTCATCTTATGCCTAGTCCTTAACCGCTTGCCAACCGTCAACCGCAGGTTGACGGCGACAGAGTGGCTCTCCCAGGCAAAACGCCGTCATCTGACGGCGGCTGCCAGATAGCGCACTGTGAGCACGCGCGCTGCCGGAGGCGCGCCCGCGCGCTCACTGTGTCCGGGGAGGGCCAGGAAGCAGGCGCCGCGGACTCTATCTCCGCCAGCTACCCGCGATGCCCCCCCCCGGAGTGAAAGAACGGAGGTCCGTGTAAGACTGTAAGTAAACACGGACCTCCGTTCTGTGAGGGGGGAAGGGCTGTGATCACAGCCTTCCTCTACATGGAAGCTGTGATCACTTCCCTTCCCCAGTCAGGGCAGCCCACACACAGTTAGAACACACCGAGGGAAAACAGTTAACCCTTAGAGCGCCCCCTGCAGGTTAACCCCTTCACTGCCAATGGCATTTACACAGTAATCAGTGCATTTTTATAGCACTGATCGCTGTATAAATGTCAATGGTCCCAAAAAAGTGTCAAAATGGTCCGACATGTCCGCTGAAATATCGCAGTACTGCTAAAAATCGCAGATCGCCGCCATTACTAGTAAAAAATAAAAAAAAAAATAAAAACCCCAGAAATTAATTCTCATCATCTGTAAACGCGGCAACTTTTGCGCAAACCAATCAATAAACGCCGATTGCGATTTTTTTTATCACAAATATGAGGAAGAATATAAATCGGCCAAAACCGATGAAAAAAAATGTTTTTTTATATATTTTTTTTTGATTTGTATTTTAGCAAAAAGTAAGAAATTTGGGTTTTTTTGCAAAATTGTCGCTCTTCTTTTGTTTATAGCGGCGATCAGAAATGACGCAGTGGTGATCAAATACCACCAAAAGAAAGCTCTATTTGTGGGAAAAAAGGATGCAAATTTAGTTTGGGTACAATGCCGCACGACCGCGCAATTTTCAGTTAAAGCGACGCAGTGCCGAATCGCAAAAAGGGCTCTGGTCAGGAAGGGGGCAAATCCTTCCAGGGCTGAAGTGGTTAATCACTTTTTATGCTAAACTGTGTTATTACCATTGTTAATCCATTTTATGCTTGCCTAGCTACCTACCGTATTGGGTGACAATATATTAAGTTTGCCTCTACTAACTGGTTTGGTGCCTGTTTTCTTTGATATAGTACTACTATAGGGTACTAAGTATTACTTTCAATGGTTCCTGTGATATTGTAGAGTTTTATACTCAACCTGGCGTGTCAGACGGGCTGAGGTTCTTGAAAAGGTTGATGCAAAGAACAGAGGACTCATCCTATCCAGTGGATTCTACAGGGGTAGCTCTACATATCTGTTTGATAAGTACAAAAATGAACTGTTGATCCTGCCAGAAATGCAGTGTATCTGTATTTTCCACTGCTGAGTAATCATATTTCTGCACATCCAATTCCTGAAGAAGAGGAATTGTGTTATCCTTGAAGTGCACTGGCTTTCAATTGATAATAAGACAATTACTTCCACCTGGCAACCTCATTAACTATTCCTTTGCAAGCTTTTTACCCAAGGTGGCCACCATGTGGTGACAGAGCGACTTTAATTTTGATAGAGTGACAAAGATTTTTGAATGTATGCAGACCATATGACCCTCTGACTATTGCAAATCCCTTATCATTCGCCTACTTCTACTCAGGCTGTCCCCCTCATTTCTTTTTTATTTCAATAGATTTTTATTAAAGTTTTTCATACGAAACAATGGAATGTCAACAACCACATTGAACAAGTGACATAGATAGCGCTTGTATAATGAGACATTAGTATCAAAATAGGACTTAGATATAAGGTGTGACCTGTTTTGAATACACAATAACTTAGACTTTAGCTTGAGGAGACAATAACAAAGATTCCAAAAAAGGCAACTGTTGCTTAGGAGTCGGGATCCCCCACCACTAGGTTGGCATTAAGCAAAAAACATTAATAGTAACAGGAATTCTAGGGTGGAGGTTATATCTGCCCTTAAAGGATTATTTTGTGGCCCAGTGGCTGTCCCGAAACCGGAACTCCAAGTGAGGGAAGGCCCTACTGGCCACCCCTGTAGTGAGCCTCGCCCGGAGAACCCCGGAGAAGGGGCCACCCTCCCCCGACACCCACATGGGGACTCCCTGTGTCAGGAGAAGAGTGTCCCATCCCCCGAGTCCCTCCTCGGGCGTTAGAAAATTCTATGCCCAGTTATGGGTTGACTTTAACAGAAACTGAACATTAGAACAACTAAACATACTGAGATCAACCTTTTGGGAAAGGGATCCTCTAAAGCCTATTGAGGCACCTTGTATTTATAAGAAAAAAATCTTAAAGCAAAAGGTAAGTGTATAAGCTCGAAGCCCTCATTCCTTTTTTTCCCAATAAAAGAGTTTATTGTGAATGCATATGAAAAGATACAAAGCATTGTCACAACACATTGTCAACACGCAATAGGGTGAGGGAATGAGGGATATAGTGTTTGTGAGAACAGAAGTATAACACTACAGTAATGGTTAGTTTGATACTTATTCCCGAAGAGGGTTAACTTGGAATTGTATAAGAGGAGCCATTAAGTATCAATATAAAGTAAATATAATCCGGTCAGTATCTGCCATATGTCAAATATAATGAGTATCTTGGCGAAGTACGTCAATTATACAGAGTCTCTGTATTGGGAGGTTTTCTTTGTTGTATTTCTATCTAAGGAGGGTTTACTAGGGTTGAGGAACAAAGGGTTTCCAGTGTTGTCTGTCTGTATGGGTGCGGTCACTGGATCTCTTGCAGCCCATACTTGAGTACTATGGTCTAAGGCAGTGGTTCTCAACCCTGTCCTCAAGTACCCCCAACAGGCCATGTTTTCTGGTTTTCTTTATCTTGCACAGGTGCTTTAAATCAGAGTCAATGGCTTGGTATATTGGACAGCTATGTTATCAAAGAGAAATTCCCAGAACATGGCCTTTTGGGGGTACTTGAGGACAGGTTTGAAAAACACTGGTCTAAGGGGTCTGAACCCTAGTTAAGCTGTATAAGTTATGTGACCTATTGTGGATGGAATCAGAGCTCTACTCGGGTGCGGGGGTGTGGGGAGGGGGATGACGGCTCAATATGATGAGTCGTCCGAATGGTAAGAGAAAATGGAAAGAAAGAAAGTAATTGGGGTGATTGTGAAGGGAGGGAAAAGGTTTCTAGAAGAGAAAAGGAAAAAAAAAAAGGAGGTTAGTCTGGAGGGGGATCTCTTCCCTCTCCTCTCCATTCGGCAAGTGAGCCAGCTTGGTCTGTTTTACTGAGCTAGATGTCGACTCGTGAGTATTAATTTGTTGTTTTAACCACTTCGCATCCGGGCCATTTCTGGCACTCCTCTCCTACATGTACAAATCATCATTTTTTTGCTAGGAAATTACTCAGAACCCCCAAACATTATATATGGTTTTTTAGCAGAGATCCTAGGGAATAAAATGGCGGTTGTTGTAACTTTTTATGTCATGGTACCTCACATGTGTGGTTTGACACATGTGGGCGCAACTTACGTATGCATTCCCTTCTGCGTGCAAGCTTGCGGGGACGGGGTGCTTTCAATTTTTTTTTTTATTTCTTATTTTACTTTTTTATTTTTACACTTTCACTTTATTTTTTTATCACTTTTATTCCTATTACAAGGAATGTAAACATCCCGTGTAATAGGAAAAGTGTGTGACAGGTCCACTTTATGGAGAGATGTGGGGCCTAGGCCTATTAGACCCCACATCTCTCCTCCAGACTGGAAAGGCTGAGATCAGAAAAAAAAGGACAATCTCAGCCTTTCCAGCTGAGTTGACTTGCATTGTTTACATCCGGAGACCCGGACCTGACATCATGATGTGCACCCGGGCCTCCAAGAGCCATAGAGATGACCGGGGCCATCTGTCCCTTGGAAATATCTGGTATCTCATTCCGGTGGCAGGCAATTCCTTCTCCCATTCATCGATCGCTCAGGTGAGTCAGGAGAAGCACCGGAGGGCGGCGGGAGGGGGGGTGAACTGCCGCTATGATCGTTCTTACGGTTATGGGAATCGCCTGCTGTAAAAAATGATACCTCAATGATGCCTGCAGGTGCCGGCATCATTGAGATATCACCACTGAAATCCCAGGACGTCAATTGACGGCCTGCGGATCTGAAATGGAATGTTGCCAACATGACCATGCTTGTCTGAATTTAGAGGGCATCTCATGTGCTTGGTGTATTAGATCTTCCATCTCTTCTATTTTTATTTATTCTTTTGAACCAATCTTTAACTGTTGGGGAGGTTTGGTGATTTCCAGCAGGCTGGAAGTGCCATTTTTGCTGCGTTCAGTAAGTGTAATGGCAATGTTCAATTGTAGTGTTTTTTGGGATGGATGTATGGTGAAGGAGCATTTGTACTGGGGTGAATTCAATCGTATAGGTGGAAACATGGGCGTCCGCAGGTAGGGGCAAGTGCCCCCCCCCCTGGAATCAGGGATCGCAAGGTGTCTGCGCAAATTGTGAGCAGGTGCTGGAACACTCCATGTACCAACTCCTGGCACAGGAAGGAAGATTACACTGTGGACGGCAGCCGGCAGGGCTTTCCATCGTCCGGTGTTAAGACAGCACTGACCTGCAGAGCCTGCAGAAGCCTGTGCCAGGAGCCTGACCTGCCAATGTGAGTTATAGACAATTCTTTTCTGTGGGGGGAAGAGAGCTCTGTGCGGGGGGATTGGATATGTATACTGGCATAGCACACTCCTGGAATCTGAACCCTGTACATAGCACATGCCTGGAATCTGCACCCTGTACATAGTACACGCCTGGAATCTGCACCATGTACATAGCACACGCCTGGAATCTGCACCCTGTACATAGAACACACCTGGAATCTGCATCCTGTACATAGCACACGCCTGGAATCTGCACCATGTACATAGCACACGCCTGGAATCTGCACCATGTACATAGCACACGCCTGGAATCTGCACCCTGTACATAGAACACGTTTGGAATCTGCACCCCGTACATAGCACACGCCTGGAATCTGCATCCTGTACATAGCACACGCCTGGAATCTGCACCCTGTACATAGCGCACTCCTGGAATCTACACCCCGTACAAAGCACATGCCTGGAATCTGCACCCTGTACAAAGCACACGCCTGGAATCTGCACCCTGTACATAGCACATGCCTGGAATAAAGTCTGCCGTTTCCCCCTTTAAAATAAATAATTGTGAGTTGCGGCTAAGCCCCTCCCCTTCATGACATTGTCGAAAGGGGCGGAGCATGGGTGACCTTAAAATGATGCCCCCCCTGAAAAATGTTCTGCGGACGCCCATGGGTGGAAATATGCATAATGAGGCGGTGTACCTCCGTCCAGAAAGGTATGATCTTCAGACAGGTCCACCAGATGTGTAGGAGGGATCCTACTTCTTCTGAGCAACGCCAACATGTTGGGGAAAGTTTTGTGTAGCAGGAGAGGGGTTTTGTACCATTGTGAAAAAAAATTGAAGCCATTTTCCTGGGTAGATACATTGATTGACCCCTTATGTATGCATGAGAAGATATTTTCCAACTCCTCAGGAGTAAGGTCTATGCCTAGTTCCTTTTCCCACTTACTGCTCACCACATTGTCTTTGGGATTAAGATCCGCAAACAGAATAGCGTACAAATCAGAAATCAGTTGTCTTTGCAGATCTTTTTTGAATCACAATGCCTCGAGTGGTGAGTGGGGTCGGTAAAGACTGGGCATAGTTTAGTTTTGTCTAAGAAATGTTTGAGCTGCATGTACATCCAAGAGGAGATGGGATGATCTGGTGTTTGTTCTACCTGTTTTGAAAAAGTAAAGAATTTGTTTCTGGAGAAGTGTTCTGTTTGGATAGTCGTACCTGGGATAATGTCAGATAGGAAAGCGGTGGATAACCCAGGAGGAAATGCTGGGTTGTGACATATAGGTGTCAACAGTCCCGGTGTTGAGGATAGATTGAATTTTTGACACATTGATCTGAAAGTGTGTAACTTGAGTTAAGTAATGGGTGTGGTCAGAGGCGTAACTAGAACCTTCAGGGCCCCGGTGCAAGAAATTATGAAGGGCCCCCTGACCCCTGGCCAGGGCCCTTCCCTCTTCCCACTGATCCTGGGGCCCTTTACGCCTATTGTGGGTCCCTTTATTACGGTACTGCAGTGGGGCCCTTTCACAAGTTCTGCAGCAGGCCCCAGGGTGACCAGGGAAGCACACAGGGGCCCTGGGAACAGCAGAAGACAAGTAAACTGGATAGAGGAAAATGGAGGCGATTGGGTCCTCTAAATGCCACCCCCGCCATCCCTCCTATTCAGGTATACAGGGGAGGCACATGGGCCCCCTGGACCATGGGGCCCGGTTGCAATTGCAACCCCTGCAACCCCTATTGTTACGCCCCTGGGTGTGGTTTGCATTCTTGTGGAGTATTTGTCTTCTTCAGCCAAGGGATTTGACACAGTGGTAATGATGAGAATGCATGTTCGATCTGGACCCAAGCTTTTATTTGGGAGTGTATGTTCCAATCTACAAATCTAGTGAGCTGACACGCCCAGTGATATTTTACGAAATCGGGGAGGCCGATACCCCCTTTTAGTTTGGGTATTATTAGTCTTTAAAGATTAATTGTGGGGCGTGATTTTCCCCAAATAAATTTGCATGCCCTGTGGATAGAGGTGAAGAAAGCCTTCGGCACTTTTAGGCCTCATGCACACAGGATGTTAAAAACCGTAAACGTCAATAGCTTTCAGTGAATTTTTTCAGCTTTTCTGAGCGTTTTTGCAATGGTAACTTTGAGCGTTTTTTTTTTCTTTTTTTTAGCACTGACGTTTTAGAGTGTTTTTTTTTTCAATATATCCAAAACATTCAAAAACTTTGGTAAGCCGCGTTTTTGTGCGTTAGAGCATTTTTACAGCTGAAAAACGTCTCTCAGAACTCACTGGTCTTGGGTTTTTTGTACAGCTCAAAAACGTCACTGCTCAAAACAGTTGATAACAGCCCATGTGTGCATGAACACATAGGATAGCATGATGGAGATTTAATGACTGTAGAAAAAAACGTCTGCAGATGAAAACAGCAGCTGTAAAAACGTCAAAATATGTCCTGTGTGCATGAGTACCCTTATGGGTAATGCTTGTATGATATAAAGGATTCTGGGAAGAATAATCATTTTAACGGCCGAAGCCCTGCCAAAACATGAAAACATTCCAGTTGACCAAGATGTCAGGTCACTCTGGATGTTCTGCAGTATGGGTATGTAGTTTTTGACGTATAGGTCAGATAATTGTGAGGGTAGTTGGATGCCTAGGTATGTGATCGTCTCAAGGTTCCATTTAAATGGGTAGTTGAATTTGCATTTCTCTAATGTTTCTTTTGGTAAGGAAATGTTGAGGGCTCTTGATTTGTCAAGATTAATTTGTAGATTGGTTAGATTCTTGAATGTGGATAAGTCCTTGAGTAGGTTAGGCAGTGTGATGTGTGGTTCTTTCAAAAACAAGAGGATGTCGTCAGCGAAAGCGGCTAACTTATATAGTTTCTCGCGGATTGTAACAGCCTTGATGTCTGGATTGGCTCTTAGATGGCGGAAAAGTGGTTCCAGGGTTAACACAAAAATTAATGGGGAAAGGGGGCAGCCTTGTCGCGTTCCATGCATGATGGAGAAGGCATTCAATAGGTAGCCATTGATCCGGACCTTGGTGGTTGGAGAAGAATAAAGGGCCAAGATATAACGTAACATGTGTTCTCTTATGCCTATGGCTTTCAAAACCTCCGTCATGTAGTCCCGGGCTACTCTATCAAATTACTTCTCGGCATCTAGGGACAGAAAGAATCCTTGTTGGTGTGATGTTGTAAGCCAATTGTGGATATTCATTGCTTTCTGTGTGTCGCCTCTCTGCCCAGTATAAATCCAACCTGGTCCAGAGAGACAAGCTGCGATAATAGGGGTAATAGGTGGCTTGATAGCATTTTTGCATATAACTTTAGGTCTACATTTAGTAGGGATATTGGCCAGTAATTGGTAACTAATGATGGTCCTTTACCTGGTTTGGGAATTACTGCAATGTGTGCTGTTAAGAAGTCTCATGGTGGGGAGATTCCTGATGATAGGGAATCTAATGATGTCTGGATTCTGGGTTATCCGAAGTTTTGCTTTAATGATCCTTACAAGCTCTCCTGTTTTGCTGGGCCTTAGTAGGGCTTGCAGCATTCTGTTGTCCCGAGGCTGGAGAGTAAGATCGGTGATCAGATGGGGATCGGCGTCTCCAATAACCCTGTTCTTGTATTTCCATAGGAGCATTCCTTGATGTAGCTGTGGTTGTTGTTTGGCCGCCGGGCAGAATTCAGCATACCATTCCACTGGTGGAATGTCCAGCGTTGCAAAAAATTGGTGTAGGTCCTCCGGGAACCTGAGGAGGGCATGGTGGCCCTGAGTGTAGGCTGACAAGGTGAATATAAATTTCCACCTGTACTGGATGTTTTTCTCACGCATGACTTCTAGGAGCGGTGCAGGGCTCTTCGGTGCTGCAATGTGATATTTGAGAGATCCTGGAACAGCCGGAGTTCTTTATCTTTAAATGATAGGTGAGTACGGTTCCTGGCCTTCCTCAGGATGGCCTCCTTCAATCTGTAGTCTATTATATAGCAGACTGCATCTCTGGGGGGATCAGAATCTCTGCCTCATGGACGGAGAGCGTGATGAATCCTCTCCATTCTTATTGGTGTACTGAGCGGCCTGTCCAGGAGGCCATTGAATATGCCTGTTACCCTCAGTTGCAGTTGGTCAGCTTTGATCATTTCTGAAAGGACTCTTCACCACAAATGATGTTACCTGCCACGGTTGTTGAGGTCTTCCATATGATGGTTGAGCTATTGTAGTTGCAGTGTGTGGGTGTCGACTGAGTGGTGGATTTGACAGATTGCTGTTTTCTGGGATGCCGTTGTCTTTTCCACCTCATGGAGTCTTCAAGCTATTGACTGTATGTCTATGCGGAGCTCTGTTATTGCTGCTGTTAGGGTCTCCTTTATGTCCTCCGCCACCAAGCGCAGATCATTGAGGCTCAGCTGCTGCTGTGGTGTCAGCACAATCTCTCTGTTGCTTGGTGTAGAGTGAGAGAGGGAAATGTCGGGCATGGGTGGGCCCGTGTGAGGATTAGGGCCTTGGGAGGGTGCCGCCATATTGCTCCTCTGTGTCTGGAACATTGCTGGAATGCTTTGGCTCAGTCCTCCACCGGATTCTTTCCGTGACCAGGATCTATGTTGTGTGGTGATTATTAGGTGTAATAACCTCTGTAGGAGTGAGCGAAATACCACCGCTGGCAGGAGCTCACTCTTCAAGTGGCCTTTTTCCACCGAGGTCAAACCACGCCCCTGTCCCCCTCATTCTATGATGAATGCTGCTGCCGCCAGGCTCATCCACCTTACTATATTCGAAGTGTCAGCTGCCCCTTTCTTTCAATCCCTCCACTGGACCCAGCTCACCCAACAATTAAAATACAAGATATTAAAGTGCCACTCCACCCAAAAGGGGAAGCTCCTCTTGTTTGTACCCTGCCCCCTCCACTGCCAAATTTGGCACTTTTTGGGGGGGGATGGGGGGAGTGGGTACCTGGTTTTGACAGGTACCCATTCTCGCTTCAAGCTCAGATTGCCACTGCAAACTGAGCCTGAAATTTGCCCCCTCCATCCCCGTGCAGCCTTCTGGGACACATCACAGGTCCCAGAAGACTACGGGACCATTCACAAGGTGCAGAGCGACTTGCACATACACAGTAGGAAACAGGCTGTGAAGCTGCAAGGCTTCTCTTGCTCTTTCCCTTACTACAGATACCGGCGCCTGCACCCAAAGCCGACTGAAGAATCAGCTCAGGTGAAGATATTGCTGGATCCCTGGACAGGTAAGCGTCCTTATATTAAAAGTCAGCATCTACAGTATTTGTAGCTGCTGACTTTTAATTCTTTCTGAAGGAGCCTGGAGCTCCTCTTTAACAAGACCATACAAAGCTATTCACAACTCTGCTCTGAGCTATATCAACATACTTAATCTTGAAATTTCAACCCAAACATCCTCTCTGCTCCTCACAAGACCTCCTGTTCTCTAGCTCCCTTGTCTCCTCCTCCAGGACTTCTCCAGAGCCTCTCCCATCTTCTGGAACTCCCTACCTCAATATGTCTGGTTATCTGCTACTCTGTTCACTTTTAGGCGGCCCCTGAAAACTCATCTCTATAGGGAAGCTGATCCTGCCTCCACCTGATAAACTGTATCTCTACTTTCTCCATCAGCTCATCCCTCACAGTTATTACCTTTTGTATCACTTGTCTCTCCCTTTTAGATTGGAAGCTCTCATGAGCAGGGCCCACCTAACCCACTTGTCTTGAATTGTATTATAATCTCCCTTTATATTGTAAAGCGCTGTGCAAACTTTTGGCCCTATGTAAACCCTGAATAATAATAATAATTTTGTTCAGCGAGTAAAGCAGCAAGTTGGAGCTAGCATACTAAGTCCCTCCTTTCCTAAGTATGTTCTATGAATGAGCTTTACTGACTGTAGACTTCAGTACATGTACATTTTATTAGAATATTTGGGGCCACGTACCTGCCCAATCTTGATCTATGAGATTTAACTATATACAAAAGCTTTAGGGCAGACATTAATGAGATCCCAACATGCTTCATTTAAAAAAAAAAAAAAAACGAAACCTTCAAAAGTCTAGACTCCTCCTCGCCACTTATGTCAGGTTTGCTGTGCCAGAACGGCGGAAGAGGAATATCAAACCCTACAGGCCCAGCTTGCAATTAGAGGCAGAGACAAGTAAAGCCTTTAATGTTTTGACAGCAGAACAATAGAAGCAAAGCATATAAATACCTAAAGAGATGCCATTACATTCACCGTAGCCATGCTTCTGTTAAAGTGGAACTCCATGAATATTCTATAGACTACAAACAAATGGCCACTGCCCCCACCTATAACTGGCCTTTGCAACAAGGAGCACTGGAAGGGCAACCTATGTCAAATAAAAAAAAAATTTCCAAGCTCAACTCACCGACCATCCTGCAACCAAGCGACTTGACCTGTCTAACGGTATGCGTTAAAAACAGGGGTTTAGTCTGCACACATTTGCAAATACATGCATAGGCTACAGGCCCTGTCAAGGCACTACATTTTCTGTAGTCCCTAACTCCAACTTCTGAGAGTCTCCACAGTGAAAGAACATGTATTTTAATGAATAGGCAGAGGGCAGGTGAGCCGGAGGTTGGTCACAGGCTGGTCGGCAAGTTGAGCTTGGAAATTTCTTTAGTTTTATTTGACATACATTGCCCTTCCAGTGCTCCTTGCTGCAAAGGCCAGTTATAGGTGGGGGCAGTGGCCTTTTGTTTGTATTGTTAATATATTGGTCAGGCAACAAATTGATGCCTTTGCTGCTATATTGCTATGTGCTGGGTGTTTAGTGTGCCCCTGCGCCTTTAAGGGGTGAGCTCCCTCCGGCTTACCTGCCCTCTGCCTATCCATTAAAATGCATGTGCTTCCACTGTGGAGACACTTAGAAGTCAGAGTTAGGCACTACAGAAAATGGGGTGCCTTGACAGGCAGGAGAAGCTGCCCCCGCCAGAAAACAGTGATTATTGCTAGCGGCTTGCAATAATAGCATGTAAAATCCGGCAGGCTGGATGTACATGTTTATCGATCAACTTGGGTACATTCAGCTTGCCCAAACATGGTTTTAACCTTGTCCATTTCCTGCTGAACCAGCTGAAATGTTAACCATCTATGGCCAGCCTTATATTAGTGCACCAGGGGTTAACAGCAGCAGTAGTCACTAGCAGGGTTGGTGCAAGGATTTTTGACACCCTAGGCGAAATCTAATTTTGCCGCCCCCCTTTGGCTCTGCCCCTGACTCCAGCCCCTTTGCCCTGTCAATTTATACGATGGAGGTGGCGGAGGTAGAGATTTTTTGCAGAGCCTCTCTATCCATTTCTTTAGCCGTGGTCTACAGGCCCACACCTGTGCCCTTGGGTCCGCCTCATTTTACCACCCTGGGGTGCTGCCAGCCACGGCTCTCCAGTGACATGAGTGATTGATGCTGAGCAGTGACGGATCAACAGCGGATGGGCGCCCCTGGTGATAGTGGCGCCTTAGGCGGCCGCCTACTCTGCCTAGTGGTAGAGCCAGCCCTGGTCACTAGGATCCTTCACTCAAGTCTGTACTCACAGTGTCCCTTGGTATCTGGATACCTCCCTTCAGACTCAGGAAGACAATTTCCTCAGTGAAGCTTCCAGATTTAGTCCCCAGTGAAACCCCTCTCTTAGTTTCAAGGAATTTGTAGCAGAATAGGCCCCCCAGCACTGCACATTTGAGACCTTGATGCTCCAGGCTTCAGACTATTTAAGCTCACTCCCAGCCACGATCTGGGAACCCTCCCCCAGGGACTGGCAAACATAAATATTCAGCTACTGATTTTCTTCATCCAGTCCACTAAATTCCAGAACTATCCAGAAGGCAAGGGGAAGCATTCCAACCCACAGCCAGTGCAACTCAGAGCAGACCAGAGCAATCACACACTGCTCCACTGATTACAGAGGAGCCAAACTAGAAATGTGCTACAAACACATAGACAAAATAACAGAAGCCTCATAGCTCCCAGCTGTCCCTCATTTGGAGGGACTGTTCCCCTTTAAGAACCAAATCTCTCTTCCACTCTTTCTTCCTCAGCTGCCCCCCTTTTCAGCCTGATATATCAATCTTTATTTAAAAAAAAAAAGGACTATTTAAAGGGTAACTTAACTTTTGTGGAGAACAAGATGGCAAATAAAAAAGAGCATATTCATCGGTTTGGTGATCTCCCCTAGTTAGAAGGAGCATGTAAAATGTCACTTCCGGTTTCTAGCGTCACTTTGCCCAGCCCTTGCAGCCAGAGAAGAAGCTAATGGAGCACAATCTGCACTTCATTAGCGTCAAAGGAAGGCAAGTGAGACATCAGAAGTCTAAAAGACCCCTAATGTCTCATTAAAGGGAACCTATCCTAAAAATAATATATCACATAGGGGACTTTTCGTTCCCTATGTGATATAAATAAAGTTTTAGTGGGGGCACACAAATGTACAGCTTGACAAGTTGAGTATCTATTTATTTGGAGCAACGTCAGAATTTGTAGCTGCTGTCTTTAATTTTTTTTTCCAGAGTGGAGAACCGCTTTAACTTTAGCATATTTTTTACTGTACGTTTGCACTTGATAAACACGCAAAGATCGTGTGATATAAAAAAATTGCAACTACGACCGTTTTATTTTCCAGGGTGACTGCTTTGAGAAAATACATAATGCTTGGGGGTTCTAGGCCTAAAATAATTTTTTAAATGTGTGCAAAAAAAAGCACAAAAACGGTTCTGGTAGTGAAAGGGTTAAACACAATTGCCTGAAAACCACAACCGTTTTTTAATAACTACAAGACTAAATATTCTATATTGTGCTTAGCGGAGTCATGCAAACGACCCAAAGGGGAAATTTGTTCTCCCTGAACATAACCCTGGTGATACAACTCAACTCTGACCACCCAGGGCAACCTAATGAGGAGGAAGAGAACTGCTGTTAACAGAAAAGTCCAAACTAAATGGGATTTAGGCATTGTCAGGGCATGCCGTTCTTTTCCTTCAAATTCTTTACTGCAATTATTTAAAGTTTTGTGCGTGGTGAACAGGTGCAAGGAAGTACGAAGCTGCTTCCTGGAAAAAGGTGAAAGGATTACTGTCCCTGGCCTCATGGACAGTCCAGTCCCCTCCACCCCGCCTGCCAATCCAGAGTGCAGTAAATTCCTGTGGCGCACAGTGCCCAGGCTCAGCGAATGTCTTTCTAAGAATACTGCATCTCCCCTCCTCGGCAAAGGGCCTGGAAATTCCTTCACCATGAAGAACTGAGGAGTGATACAATTTCCTCCAAGTGAAACATGTGTCCATGCTACTATTGTCTTAGCAGGAAATTTGTAAAAGCTTTCCTCGTATCGCTGTGTTCTGTACATGTCTGCGTGTTCCTAGAACTATAGGACAAGTATAGATTCCTTTGCACAGTGAACAATAGAAGCCCATATGTCTTTAGTCTGATGAGCAGTCAACAAGGAAAGGGACTCGGCACACATGATTGGAGCCAATATGCAGAGGTCCACTGGTCAGGAGGATAGAGACTATCGGAAAATCATATCACACCATGGCTGGTGTACTTGTAGACAGGTGCCTTCGTATTAATTCTACTTTGATCTACAATTGGTTGGTGTAGTGTTTTCAGAGTTAATGGTGTGATGTGATATGCCTTCCCCTGCATACAGTATGTCACTTCCTGTTTAGAAGTGATGTATGCAGGAGAAGGTATGGTCTCAGGGTCTTCTGCAAGTGCAAGGGTGACCATACACGTGGAGATGTAATCGCTTGTGGGGGGTTGGCGCAATGGGGATCCCCTTCCCTGGGAAAAAGGCAGACAAAACGGCAGTTTTTTCTTAAAAGCTGACCAGGTTTATTTTAAAAGGTTGCATGAAAATCAAACAAACAAAACTGAAAATAAATCCTTGCCATCCAGGCTCTTACTAAACATTTCCAATTTTCCTAACGGAGCGGTGAAGGGCTTCTTCCAGTCACCCACAAAACAAAGACAATGCAAACCTTTTTGTTTTTGTCATAAAGCAGACTTCAACTCAGCAGCTCTCTTAGGTTTTATGGATCCTGAGTCCCAAGCCGGACAAAAATTTGCTCTACTCCTGTTAATTTATATCACCTGTTGATGGACACAAGTGGACCGGAAAATCTGACCAGGAACCAACCTTGCCAAGGTGGCTTGTAAAACCCTGACCGGATTCCACCTTAGTTTCCTGCAAATGAACGCATATGAGGTGAAACATAATGTCCATCGATCACCTTGCCTTTCATAATGTCAAATATCCCCCCCTCTGCTCAAGCCCCTGCAGCTGAGCAACTGTCCCAACCAGTCAATGGACCCGGGAAAGGGCATTGGCATTATTTTGGAGTCCCCTGCTCTGTGTTCCACTGTGAACCTAAAGGCCTCATACACACGGACGTTTCTTGAAAAATAAACAAAACGTCGGGCCTGACAACAAGGAAAAAAAATCGGCGTCTTTCGGCGTTATGCATCGGCGTTAGTGAGCGTTAGTGAGCGTCGGCGTCAATAGCCGTTTTTTAAAAAGAATCAACCCCCTGCTATTTTTCAACCTAAAAACGTTGGCGTCAAAAAACGCAGCTTAAGGCCGGTACAATATTATTTGGCGTTTGTTGGCGTTTTGCGGCGTCGGCGTCAAAAAACGCCAAAACGTTACAGCCTCAGAACGCGATGGCCATGGGTTCTACTTTCAGCTCACTAATGCCATCTACAGCTCAAAAACGCCGATGTTTTTATGGGGCCATTGACTAACATGGAGAGCTGCAAAAAACGCCGGCATCAAAAAACGTCCGTGTGTATGAGGCCAAATGCTTGAAGAGTATAGAACCACCTTGTCACCTGACTGTTTTTCTCCTTGTTATCACACATCTATTTAAGAGGGGCATGATCAGTGACCAGTTTGAATGGTCTTCCCAACAGGTAATATTTCAGGGCATCTAAGGCCCATTTGATAGCTAAACATTCCTTCTCAACAATGGCAACATTTTTCTCATGTCTGTTGAGCTTTCTGCTAAGGTAGACCACTGGGTGCTCCTCCCCGTCTATGACTTGGGACAGTACAGCACCCAGTCCCACGTCACGTCCATCTGCACCACAAACTCCTTTGTGAAATCTGGGGTCACAAGCACAGGTTGTGCACAAAGGGCTTGCTTCAACATTTGAAATGCCTTCTCTGCCTCAGGATTACACTTGATCATGACCGACCCTCTACTCTTCATCAGATCTGTCAAGAAATGCACAAACTTGCTTTTTATTTATAGGTTGGGACCACTTTTGAACTGCCTCAAGCTTATTGATCTGAGGTTTGATCAACCCCCCAAACAATAATGTAGCCAAGGTATATGGCCTCTTCCAAGCCTATGGCACACTATCTGGGGTTGGCATTGAGTCCTGCTTTCCTAAGAGAATCTACTACTGCTTGCACCCGGGGCAAATGGGATTCCCAATCTGGGCTGTGGATGACTACATCATCCAAATAGGCGGCTGTGTATTGGCGATGTGGTCTTAAGGTCTTATCCATCATTCTCTGGAATGAGGCAGGAGCACCATGCAAGCAAAAAGGCACCCACTTATAATGGAAGAACCCCTCAGGGGTAGAAAATGCAGTTTTCTCTTTTGCAGACTCCGTTAGGGGTATCTGCCAATAACCATTAGTCAGATCTAGAGTAGTTATATACCGGGCACTACCCAATCTGTCAAAAAGCTCGTCGACCCGAGGCATCGGGTATACATTGAATTTGGACATGCTGTTCAACTTTCTGTAGTCATTACAAAACCTTATAGTTCCATTTGGTTTTTGGACCAACACTATGGGACTTAACCAGTCACTGTGGGACTCCTCTATCATGTCCAGCTCTAACATGTTCTTTATTTCATTTGCAACTGCTTCCCGCCTAGCCCTGGGTATTCTATATGGCTTTGCATTTACGTGAACACCTGGTTCCGTATGTAGCGGGTGCCCGCTATTTCTGCGGCTTTTGCTAAGCGGCTGCTATAGATACAAGGCTCTTATAGAAGGGACAAATGTACCTGTCAGCCCTTGTGGTGGAACTTCTCCCCCTCCTTCTTGTTTCACAGACTGAACTTAAAGGGGAGTTCCATGCTTTTTTTTGTTTATTAAAAGTCAGCAGCTACAAAAAGTGTAGCTGCTGACTTTTAATAAACAGAAACTTACCTGTCTCCCGGTCCAGCGACGGTTGCTCCCGAAGCCTCGCTCGTCTCCCCCCTCCTCCCTGCGGCGCCGGCATTGCAAGTGTGGGCACCGGCCGTGGCTTCACGGCCGGGCACGCACTGCGCATGCGCGAGTCGCGCTGCGTGTTGCCAGTGGCCAGGCAATCTTCTGGGAGCTGTGACGTGTCCCAGAAGATTGCCAGGAGGCGGGGCCGCCTAGGAGGAGAGGAGGAGTCGCCTAGGCGGCCCCGAGGCGGAAGGTGGAAGAGGGACAGGAAGTCCCTCTGAAACCTGGGGACACACCCCCCCCCCCCCAAAAAAAATGACATGCCAAATGTGGCATGTAAGGGGGTGAGGAGTGCTTAAAGAGGAAGTTCCATTTTTGGGTGGAACTCCGCTTTAATGTAATGTGTGTAGATTAGCACAGGGGGATCATGTTACACTGCCTGTCTCCTGTGTTTCTGTGTGCATAGAGAGAAAGCCAATAGAAGAAGCAGTTACAGGAGCCAATCAACAGGACTTTAACAAGCTGCAAAGCATTCTGGAATACGAAGTCCCTTTACCAGACGTCCCCATAGCTTTGTATGGAGTATGGAACTACAATCCTATGAATGCTCTAGAAGAGAGGAGGAGAGAGACTCCATCTTGATTGTCTGGGGTGAATTCAGTGAAAGTGTGGGAGAGGAAAAGAAAAGACCTAAGAGAGGGGTGCTGCCTCTTGGGTTTTTTCACCGTGCGATCTTAGGCCTCTGGGACCAGCCGGGTCATCCAGCTTGAGAGAGAGATAATCCCAGGTTCACATCCAGACGCACCTGCACCGACAGAGAAGTGTTCCAGTGTGAGGTGACCAGTCGCCGCCAGGGAAGTGTGCCTGTCCCAGGAAGTTTGTTTGGGCCTTGATCGATTGCAGGATTGGGTGAGGGGGCTCTTGCCCATTTGTAGGAAACAAGGACACTGCACAGACGGAGTTACATTGAACCATGTATACAAACATCATTGCTGGTAGTCATCTTGCTGACACTTGTGGTGCCTCAGGACACAAGGCCATTTAGTTAGAAAGACACTGTATACAGATGCCATTGTCCTTTCACCCTGCTGAGGAAAATATTGCATTTACTTAATGATCTGGGCCAGTTATGCTTTTTGGGCCTACTATGCAGGAATTTAAGTGCACCAACGAGAGTGGTTAGCTGAAGATGCCAAAACGTATTTAACTTCAAATAGACTGAACTTACTATTGCCATACGGCCTCACACACACATATTCAGGGCTCTATATATGCAGTGGGTGTGTGGGACAGCCTATCTGGGAAGCTAAGATATTGACTGTTGATTTGAATACAGTGTTTGTTTTTGGGCCTGTGGTGCCAGGAGACAGAAGAGAGGGATCTGACATAAAGAGGGTCAGCCTTCTACTCTTTTCCTACCTGGACTCATAGAGCCAAACTTGAGTAAAGGTAACCAATCTGGTGCAGATTGTCATTTTGTGACTTTATTGTTATTAAAGGGTCTGCTCTGCTCTTGGGGTTATTCTAAGGGTCTGAATCCCCTGAAAGCAGCCTAAATGTACTATTGAGCTATATTGATCATGACTTCAGTTAATGTTCTTCTATTGTATTCCTTGAACATATGGCCAATGGTTATTCCACAGAAATACTACAGTAAAGACAATTTCTGTGTTTTATAAGAACGTGTGTGTTTCTCATTTATCCTTGCACTCACACTATTGCCAGGTGTGCCAGAGGGGACTGAGGCTGTTATTGGGGTTGAGAGGCAGAGTAACGGACTGAACATACTTAAGCGGCTCCTGCGGGGGTAGCGCTACACATTATTATGTCATGCTGTATATCTGTGGTCAATCTGGGCAGGTGAGAGAAAAAGTTTCTTTAACGTCCTTCTGTTGGGCCACTGACAAGGTTTCAGTTATGGGTACTTCCGGAGTCACAGGGGCCACGTCCTTTTGGGGGGTTGGCATTGCTAGTAAAGTCTCTATGTCCTTCCAAGGTTTTAAGAGATTAACGTGATATATTTGCTTGGTTTCCTTTTCCCTGGCTGGTAAACTTTGTAGTTTACTTCCCCTACTCTCTCCATAATTTCAAAGGGACCTTGCCACTTAGCTATGAATTTACTCTCAAATGTGGGGACTAGTACCAGCACTCTATCACCAGGGCTGAAGACCCGGGTCTTGGCACCCGGATTATAAACCCTTCTCTGGGCCTCCTGGGCTTGCTCCACATGTTCCTGTATAAGTGGCATGACAGCAGCGATTCTATCTTGCATCAGGGAGATATTCTCAATGATGCTTCTATAAGGCATGGTTGCTCACTCCCATGTTTCTTTTGCAACATCTAGCAATCCCCTGGGATGTCTACCATACAGTGGTTCAAAAGGGGAGTAATCTGTAGATGCCCGAGGCACCTCTCGTATGGTAAACATGAGGTATGGCAGCAAGAAATCCCAATTTCTCCCATCGTTGTCCACCACCTTTTTTAACATGCTTTTGAGTGTTTTGTTAAATCTCTCCACAAGACCATCAGATTGCAGGTGGTAGACAGAGATATGGAGATGGGAGATTTTGAATAACTTACACAATTCTTTAGTGACTCGGGACATAAATGGGATGCCTTGATCCGTTAATAGCTCTTTTGGAACACCCACACGACTAAATACCCGGACAAGCTCTTTGGCAATAGTTTTAGCTGAGTTATTACGCAAGGGAATTGCTTCAGAATATCGCATGGCATAGTCCAGTATTGCAAGTATGTGCTGATGGCCCCCAGGCAGACTTTACTACTGGTCCCACCAGATCCATGCCAATTCTTTCAAAAGGCACTTCAATTATTGGTAACTGCGAAAATGGGGCGATGGCGCAGAATACTGACACTCTGGGCATGACTCACAATATTCTTTGACACCTGCATATAACCCAGGCCAAAAAAATCTCTGGGTTATTCTCCCCTTAGTTTTCTCTATACCTAGATATCCACCCATTATATGACCATGGGCAAAATTTAATACCATCTGGCGATAGAGTTTGGGAACCACTAGCTGCTCTACCTCCTCCTTCCTTTGCTTTACCACCTGATATAGCAAGTTATTTTCAAGAGCCATGTAGGGAAAAGACACCCTTATATTAGTTTCAACAGGTTCCCCATCTATCATTTTAATTTTTTCTCTGGCTCTATTGAGTGTGGTGTCTTTTAGTTTTTCCGTACAAAAATCATCTTTTCTGACTTCTAAGTCATGCACCATATTCTCTCCACTCTCGCTATTAGAGTCAGAGATAATTTCTTGTTCATTAACCTCCAGCTGGGGGCTGGATTCCAGCTCCTCTTGCTCCCCAGCCAGTATAGAAAAAGGAAAAGGATCTCCTCCTTCTTCAGACACACCAACAACAAACGACAAACAAAGACAATGCAAACCTTTTGTTTTTGTCATAATGCACACTTCGGTTCAGCAGCTCTCTCAAGTTTTATGGATCATGAGTCCCAGGCCAGAGCAAAACTTTGCTCTACTCCTGTTTATTTATATCACCTGTTGATGGACACAAGTGGACCGCAAAATCTGTTCCGGAACCAGGCCTGCCAAGGTGGCTGGTAAAACCTGGACCAGATTCCACCTTAGTTTCCTGCAAATCAATCACCTCGCCTTTCATACTGTCACACGCTGTACTAATAGTAAAGTTACCGCATAGCGAGAACCCAGATATGGGTTGGAGGACTGAATCTTTATTATTCACCTTATCGGAAACAAGCACAACAAAAAGGTATGAGCACCACAACCACAGCACTTGAGAAAGGGAAAAATGAATAATGTCATATTCATGGATGTTGTAACCATTCTGTGTTCTGATAGAACCAACCAAGCACTCTATGTACAAGTGCCTTTATTCAAGTGAAAGAAGTTCTGGTTAAGCAACGATGCCTGGTGTTTGTGAAGATAGAGTTTGCTCCTACAGTGAATATATTTGGGGAACAAAGGGTAGAACCTCAAGCTAACCCTCTGGGTGGGGAAGAGTGTAAAGTGAAGGGAGAGGGAAGATCTTGTATGTGGGGAAGACTGGCATTTGCACCCGGCCAAGCAGTTGGGCCTCTATCTTAGGTAGGGATGGGCCAAACTCCCCCAGTTCGGTTCGCACCAGAACATGCAAACAGGCAAAAAATTAGTGCGAACATTTGAACACTGTTAAAGTCTATGGGACCCGAACATGAAAAATCAAAGTGCTCATTTTAAAGGTTTATATGCAGGTTATTGCCCTAAAAAGTGTATGGGGACCCAGATCCTGCCCTAGGGGACATGTATCAATGCAAAAAAAAGTTTTTAAATCAATCGTTTTTTCAGGAGCAGTGATTTTAATAATGCTTAAAGTGAAACAATAAAAATGAAATATTCCTTTAAATAATGTGCCTGGGGGGTCCCCTTAGTCTGCCTGTAAAAATGTGCACCTCTGTGATGTTTAGAAGATAGCCAGAGCAAAATTACATTTGTGAAGGAAAAATTGCCATTTAAAATCGTGGCTGTAATGTATTGCCGGTAATATACAGAAAAATCACTGACAAAAATTTGCATGGAGTCCCCCCAGTCCCTTCGGGTATGGTTTGAATTTTAAGGGGAACCCCGCGCCAAAATTTTTAAAAAAATTACGTGGGGTCCCCCCTAAAATCCAAACCAGACTCTTATCCGAGCATGCAGCCTGGCCGGCCAGGATGGGGGGGGGGGGATGAGCGAGCACCACCCTCCCGAACCGTACCAGCCTACATGCCCTCAACATGGAGAGTATGGGTGCTTAGGGGCAGGGGGGCTCTGTGCCCTCCATCCCAAAGCACCTTGTCTCCATGTTGATGGGGACAAGAGCTTCTTCCCCACAACCCTGGGCTGTGGTTGTGGGGGTCTGCGGGCGGGGGGCATATCGGTATACCCCCTTTAATAAGGGGGCCCCCAGATTCCAACCCCCCCATGTGAATTAGTATCAGGTACATCGTACCCCTGCCAAATCACCAAAAGTGTCAAAAAAAGAAAAAAACACAGGAGACAATTAGGGACAAGTCTTTTATTAAAAAATAAAAACAAGTGTCCTCCATTGTAATCCATCGTAAAAAAAAAAAAAACGCTGCAACAGCTCCTCCTCCATGGGAGGGCTCCCGCCAACTGAGCCCTGTTTGTTGTGACACTTTATTTATGTGGCAGGGTGGGGCCACTCGGTGAGGTACACGCATGACTCGCCCCCTCTGACATCGAATGACGTCAGAAGGGGCGGGGTCGCTCTCTTACGTCGCCGGGTGGCCCCACCCTGCCATATAAATAAACTGTCATAACAAACAGTCGTTGCGAACGCCCCATAATGTTCTAAATTCAATGAACGGGCGAACGCCGATGTTTGGGTCGAACTTATGTTCGACTCAAACTGTGGGCCCATCCCTAATCTTAGGGCCCACTGCAGAACTAAACCATCCTGTACTTAGTGGAGGGACAGGTATCACAGGTAGGTGAAAGAACTTAATCCTACCATGTAGGGCTCAGTGCAGTAATATAGCCTCTGGCATTCAATGGGCACAAACCCACATGTTGAAATAGCCACCAGGCTAGCACAGTACTCACCCTATCATCACACATTCTCCACAAACTACCAACTCTGGGGTGTTTGCTGACCCTTGAGCATCTACGTGATGTCACACTCACCTCCACTCAGATCCTGAGCTGGGTCTCCTCTCTAGCGTGTGGCCCACAGCACTTCTAGGTTTCACCAGGAGTGCTGATGCCGTGGCCAATCAGAAGACCACTCTCCTGATTAACACCAACACCAATTTGCAAAGCACCATGTGGCTGGGATTCAAGCAGCGTGTTGCTATATTTCTATTGAGCCCTCATTTGCTACAGTATTTACCTGAACCCTCGTGCCTCCTCTGTCCTCCATGTTAGCTTTCCAACCTCTGGTTACCCCATGGCTTCTGTGGCACTGAGCATCCTGGTTCATCTGGTCACCCCGGTCCACCCATGTGCCTCGTTCCCCCGAGCATCCTGGGTGAATTTGCCCTATAAACCCAATGCCCTTCAAAGTATCCTGTGTCATCTTTGGACTCCTTGTGCACCCTGTGCACCTCTGTGACACCTGTATCTCCATGCAGTTTCTGCTCTGGCACCTGCTACAGTTCTCTGGCCTGCTATGCTGCACCATCAGTACCCTTTGCTACCCCCTACCCCCTTCAAATCCTCCAGAGTTTCCTTCTCTCAGTGGATACAGACCCTGTCCGAGTGTGACACATTATTTTGGGCACCTTGGCATTACTCCTACCAAGAACTCATCATATGTCTTGCACCAAAAGCCTGTGACAAAGGATGAGACAAACTGCCCTGGGTTTCATTCAGGCACTGTTTAGCAAATTTCAAAGAATTTTGAATGCTGAACCCAAACTCAGTTGAAGTCAATGGGAGCCAAATCTGTCAAATTTAACCACTTTAGCCCGGGGAAAGGATTTCCCGCTCATTGAGAAATGTCACCAAGCCTCAAGACAATTTTTTTCAAAATCGTTGCTCTTTGTTTGTTTATAGCGCAAAAAATAAAAAACACAGAGGCGATCAAATACCACCAAAAACCTCTATTTGTGGGGAAAAAATGCTAAAAATTTTGTTTGGGTACAACGTCGCACGACCGCGCAATTGTCATTCAAAATGCGACAGCGCTGAAAGCCTAAAATTGGTCTGGGCAGGAGGGGGGTTTAAGTGCCCAGTAAGCAAGTGGTTAACAAGGCAAAGTTTTGACAGCTCTGAATCCAAAAATTAAAAGTTCTTTGAAGTGTCTACTGAGGAGGGGTAGCTAAAATATATCCATTTTCTGACGTTAGTGCCCAGAACAGCAGGTAAGCAGCTACAGTATGACAGATTTTCCGTTGATTACACCTTTTGCCATTTTGCGAATGTCACCATCTCTAAGAAATTAAATTTACAGCAAGTCAATGCACATGCTCATCTGACATCTGGGGAATGTGAAAAATGGGACGTTTCACAGCATAAGCTGCTGTTTAAACCCCTTCAAGGCAGAGGGGGAACAGCTGCTGTGATTAGCATCAGAAGATGCCGTACCTAGGAAAGTACGCTGGGAACATAGGATCCCCTCACTTGGAGGAATGCAATGCTGATGTGATTATAACTGTTGGGCCGCAGTGTAATGTAAATTTTGCCATAGGGCTGGGTCAGCTGACTTGTATAGCTCAAAGCAGTAATGACAAGAAAGAGCTTCCTAACAGATAGAAATGCTAAATCAATTCACTAAATTGTTTTATCACATGATCAATTTGTCATAAAAATATTACATTCACACCAAACTATCACATGGGTGTGGAATTTTTATTTTTTGGAAAAGTCTGTAAAGCCCCAAACATATTACATATACAGTATCTCACAAAAGTGATTATGCCCCCCACATTTTTGTAAATATCTTTTCATGTGACAACACTGAAGAAATGACACTTTGCTACAATGTAAAGTAGTGAGTGTACAGCTTGTATAACAGTGTAAATTTGCTGTCCCCTCAAAATAACTCAACACAAAGCCATTAATGTCTAAACCGCTGGCAACAAAAGTGAGTACACCCCTAAGTGAAAATGTCCAAATTGGGTCCAATTAGCCATTTTCCCTCCCCAGTATCATGTGACTCGTTAGTGTTACAAGGTCTCAGGTGTGAATGGGGAGCAGGTGTGTTAAATTTGGTGTTATCGCTCTCACTCTCTCATACTGATCACTGGAAGTTCAACATGCCATCTCATGGCAAAGAACTCTCTGAGGATCTAAAAAAAAGAATTTTTGCTCTACATAACGATGGCCTAGGCTATACAAAGATTGCCAAGACCCTGACACTGAGCTGAAGCACGGTGGCCAAGACCATACAGTAGTTTAACAGGACAGGTTCCACTCAAAACATGTCTTGCCATGGTCAACCAAAGAAGTTGATTGCATGTGATCAGCATCATATCCAGAGGTTGTCTTTGAGAAATACACATATGAGTGCTGCCAGCATTGCTGCAAAGGTTAAAGGGGTGGGGGGTCAACCTGTCAGTGCTCAGACCATACGCCGCACACTGCATCAAATTGGTCTGCATGGCTGTCACCCCAGAAGGAAGTCTCTTCTAAAGATGATGCACAAGAAAGCCCACAAACAGTTTGCTAAAGACAAGCAGACTAAGGACATGGATTACTGGAACCATGTCCTGTGGTCTGATGAGATCAAGATAAACGTATTTGGTTCAGATGGTGTCAAGCCTGTGTGGCAGCAACCAGGTGAGGAGTTCAAAGACAAATGTGTCTTGCCTACAGTCAAGCATGGTGGTGGGAGTGTCATGGTCTAGGGCTACATGAGTGCTTCCAGCACTTGGCAGCTACAGTTCATTGAGGGAACCATGAATGCCAACCTGTACTGTGACATACTGAAGCAGAGCATGATCCCCTCCCTTTGGAGACTGGGCCACAGGGCAGTATTCCAACATGATAACGACCCCAAACACACCTCCAAGATGACCACTGCCTTGCCTAAAAAAGCTGAGGGTAAAGGTGATGGACTGGCCAAGCATGTCTCCAGACCTAAACCCTTTTGAGCATCTGTGGGGCATCCGCAAACAGAAGGTGGAGGAGTGCAAGGTTTCTAATATCCACCAGCTCAGTTATGTCGTATTGAAGGAGTGGAAGAGGACTCCAGTGGCAACCTGTGACACTCTGGTGAACTCCATGCCTAAGAGAGTGAAGGCACTGCTGGGGAATAATGGTGGTCACACAAAATACTGACACTTTGGGCCCAATTTGGACATTTTCACTTTGAGATGTACTCACTTTTGTTGCTACCAATTTAGACATTAATGGCTGTGTGTTGAGTTATTTTGAGGGGACAGCAAATTTACACTGTTATACAAGTTGTACACTCACTACTTTACATTGTAGCAAAGTGTCATTTCTTCAGTGTTGTCACATGAAAAGATATAATAAAATATTTACAAAAATGTGAGGGGTGTACTCACTTTTGTGAGATACTGTGTATATATATATATATATATATATTTATAAAACTTTTTTGCAATAGAGTGGGAAAAGTAAGAGTTTCTGTCCCCATTTTTGCAATACCGGTGATATTAGGGCAAGAAATGCAGAAAGGAATAAATACCTACAATGCTTCAATTTCCCCAACCTACTACAGTATGTAAATTTGTTTTTGCTGGTGGCACTCACCCAATCAGAGAGATAGACTACATGGTCAATCATAAATGAAAACAAGGAATGAGGTTCAGATTCAAGACAACCTTGGTTTCAAGACGAATCCCCCAAAGTTGTGGTTCATTCAAACTCCAAACTTTTGGCTGAAGACAAAACCATAATGGGCTGCATAACCCTTTCCCTTGGACAGCTGAGTCTCAAAGAGCCAGTAATCTAAAGCAAACGTTTAGCCACCCCTCACTATAAAATGGGGGGGGGGGCTCACATATTTTCAGTGTCAGAGCTAGTTAGAGAAATCTTATAAATCTGTGTAGGGAGAATAAAGGAAAATATACTTTGCTTTATTGTGTTATACTGTGGATTGCAGTGTGGTGGGCAAGACATCCTTAGTACCCCTTCTGTGTTCACAGTTCTATAGATCACCCCAAAAGTCCATTTTAAGACTGTGCCATTGCTTTCTAGCTGCTATGTTATCCCTTTGAAGATTTTTTTGTGATTTCTATTTCTTTTTAATGTTTCTCTATTTAATGTTATTTTGTGATATTGTTAACAAAAATAGTGTCCTTTTATGTGGGGGCTAATGATTTGCTTTTTTGGGTTTTTTTTAGGAGGGGTATACTGTATTTTGCTTTGTGTCACCTTTATTTGTTTAGGGTGTGCAGCAAACGCTTGTCATTGGTGAAGAGCAGCCAGTTGTCCACCATTGTTACTATATTGTTTCCTTGCATCTATAATTTTGAGACCAATTAAAGCTGAAAGGATCCCAACAATGAAAATGAGTTTGTGGCTGTGTCTCAGTTGTAATTTTTACTGAAGTAAAATATGTTGTGTCTTCAGATTTGAGGCCTCTTCAAGCTGCTCATACAATGTCCTGCCACTGGAAAAAATATTTGGCTACTGTGCCTCAGATGCAAAAGTGAGGGTTTTCAGCGCTGAGCAAAAATGAGTATTTCAAATGCAATGCAGCTGTTGAACACTCAAAGGGAATTCAATAAACCTTATACAGTATACATAAAAGATAGATAGGGCAGCGCCAATAAAAGTCCATAAATTTTTAGAGAAGCCTCCTTGTGATGGGTGCAGAAAATCCACAGCAAAGTGCAAAGACAGGGGGTGACTTTAGCCCATCCACCACTAAGAGTGCTAGCCTCTCACCTCATAAATTTGACCTGTGAAGGTTACATAACGTATAACCACTCCTCCATTATCGGGGAATCATCCAGCAGGTAAATATAGAGATGCTGATTGCCTGTGTCTTATAGGCTTTTTAAATGGCAGCCGGCGGGGATGCACATGCTGTTACACTGACAGTTCAGTGTGACCTACCATCCTGGAACACCTCGCAGCATTCACACACTGCAAGCCAGTGGTTTATTGGGGCTTTGAGCACTAGAGCCGTATATTTCAAGGGCACTTGTCTCTGAGTGGGCTCTGTTTCAGCAAAATATCCTCGCTAATTGCATTCATATGTGAACTTCCACCCCGCCGGCTCAAGCCAGTATAGCAGTACAGCCTGCATCTTTTGATGGCTGCCCATGTATCTTCTTAACGAGTTTGGGATACATTACTCTTATACATTCTCTTGCTTATTTAAGCAGTACCTTAACAGGGCTATATCATCCACGTAGTCATATATATATATATATATACATATACCTTCATGTGATCTACACTATGACCAACTTTGTCTGACTGGACGTGGTTTTTTTCAAGCTCACTCTAGAAAAGTCATGCTACATTCACTGTTGTGTGTATATATGTTACTTTTTTGTCCCCTAAACGCAAGGGTCAAATAGCACCCACCCAGTCTTTGTCCTGAGAAAGCTCTTGGAAGTGAAACACGTTGACAGACCAGCGTGGAGGCAAAATTTGAGTTCCTTACATTTGATACATATAGGAAAATAATTTCCCGAACTACCATACTTATCACTTTTGAAGGACTCTACCTCCATGTTTGGGTATTTGGGTGGTGCTAAACCTTGCTCAGCAGAGGGTGTTTTTTGTCTATGTATTATATGTAACTTCATGTCCAGGTTTTACATTTTGTAATAAAGTATATATTTTTAATTCATTTTGCCTATGTTGTGCCCATAAAGTCCTGCCTATTTTTTGAAGAGGATTTCTCCTCTTTCAATCCTTTTTGTCTAACATTTTATTTATGATTATATTCATCTGTCCAATTACATTTGAGGCCCTGAAAATAGGGGGGTTGTGGATAAAAATGGTTGCAGTTCCTAAAATGTGTACTTGATAATTATGTTCAACACCTTAATTTAAAGCTGAAAGTCTGCACTTTAAATTCATTTGGATTGTTTCGTTTTAATTTTATTTTTCTAGCATACAGAGCCAAAAGTACGAAAAGTGTGCCTGTGTCCAAATATATATGGACCTAACTGTATACAAATGTTCGTACTCATGCATCTAATTTGTGCGCTCATGCAGCTAAGGCTTGTGCGCATGTGTCAGATGAGCTCTGGCCAGTAACCAGCATTTACTGACAGGTAGGCACATTGTCGTACACGCTCAATCCTATAAATGGCTTCAAGCTGCATATTTAAAGGAGACCCTGATGTGAGCTAGTTGCTGGATGTTCTTCAGCTTCCCTGTGACCTGTGATCCTATGTTCATTTTCCTGCTGACTGATCTTTCATTGCTGACCAGGCTAGCTCCTGTCCTTGCTCTGTGAAACACAGATTTCGACCTTGGCTTGCCTTTGACTATGCTCTGCCTGCTTCCTTGGCACTGACCTTTCCAGGCTTCTTAACTACACTCTGTCTGCTTCCCTGGTACTGACCAGGGATGTGCAGTCAGGGGAGGCAGGTGTAATCGAGCTACTAGGGTCGTAGCTCGGCAACCTGGGTCACAGAGACCCCATATTTGGTGGGTAGCCGAAGTCTTACCCCACCACTGGTCAAAATGGGGCTCCTATCATCTATGGTTCTGGAGATACGGGGCTCCTTGCACAGCCTGTCAGAAGCTACATACAGAGAGGCCAGTTTAAATACAAGCTGGCACACGCTGTTTGCAGCAGACAGAGAGGATGAGCTCACAGTGCCTCTGACTCTTGTCAGAGGCGCTGAGCTCAATGAACAGCTTGGAGCCTTGGACCAATGGCAAAGCACCATTGGTCCAAGCTGTCCAATAAAAATGCTGCAGTGGAGTCTCTCCTCTCACTGCAGTGTCATAGAAGGGGGCGTGTCTAAAAGACAAATGCTCCCTTCCAGCCAAGCCCTCTTAACTACAAGGAATTAACATATTAGTATGCTATATATTATAACATAATAATTTATTATTTATCTATTTATTGTGAAATTACTAGTTTGAACGTATAACTCCAAACTTCAGTAATTTGACCATTAAGCCAGTGGTTCTGAACCCTGTCCTCAAGTACCCCCAACAGGCCATGTTTTGGGAATTTCTCTTAGATAAAATAGCTGTCCAAAATACCAAGCCCTTGACTCTGATTTAAAGCACCTGTACAAGATAAAGGAAAACCTGCAAACATGGCCTGTTGGGGGTACTTGAGGACAGGGTTGAGAAAAACTGCATTAAGCCACCTGCTTGAGTACAGTTTTTGAAAATATAGTAAATGTCCTGGATGTCCTGGAACTGGAAAGGGTTCAGAGAAGGGCAACATAGCTAATTAAGGTAGTGGAGGACCTTTGTTATGAGGAAAGATTACAAGCACTGAACTTATTCTCTGTGGAGAAGAGACGCTTGAGAGGGGATATGATTTCAATGTACAAATACTGTACTGGTGACCCCACTATAGGGACAAAACTCTTCCGTGCAAGGGAGCACACAAAGACACGCAGCCATTCACTAAAATTAGAAGAAAGGCGGCTTAACCTTAAACTGTGTAGAGGGTTCTTTACAGTAAGAGCAGTAATGATGCGGAATTCTCTTTCACAAACAGTGGTTTCAGCTGGGAGCATTGATCATTTCAAATACTATTAGATGGGCACCTAATGGACCACAATATTGAGGGATATACATTATAGATTGACTAAAAGCACGCATATAGGTTGGACTTGGGTCTTTTTCAACCTCACAAACTATGTAAATTACCTTAAAAACAATATATAATAATTATGTGTATATTACTTACTTATGGTAATTAACCACTTGTCACCCAGGCCAATTCTGACACTTCTCTCCTGTAAAAATCATAATTTTTTTTGCTAGAAAATTACTCAGAACTCCCAAACATTATATTTTTTTATCAGAGACCCTAGGGAATAAAATTGCAACTTTTTATGTCACACAGTATTTGTGCAGCAATTTTTCAAATGCGTTTTTTTTTAAACTGTTTCGTGAATAAAAAAAAACTAAAGTTAGCTTGTTTTTTTGTATAATGTGAAAGAGGATGTTAAGCCAAGTAAATAGATACCTAACATGTCACACTTTAAAATTGGGCACACATGTGGAATGGCGCCAAACTTCAGTAGTTAAAAATCTCCATAGGCGACATTTTAAAATTTTTCACAGGTTACATGTTTACAGTTACAGGAGGAGGTCTAGTTCTAGAATTATTGCTCTCGCTCTAACGTTTGCGGCGATACCTCACATGTGTGGTTTGAACGCCATTTACATATGCTAAAACAATATGCTGGTTAAATCAGTAAACTATGAGAACTAATGAAGGTGCTATATATAATCTATATAATCAGAGATTGGTTCAGGTTCTATTCTTTTATTATATAGATTACATAAGGACTTGTTTTAATAAAATCAAGACTGTTGGTAGCTATATAGGGCACAGTGTAATTTTTATTTTTTATTTCTGCTTTCTGTAACTGCCTTGTACTTGACCAGTGAAAGCTCTGCATTTACAGGGCTGTTACAGAATGCAGAATTGAAAAATAAAAATCTGTTGTCCAATAGATTCCTATAGATAAATAGTTTTGTTAAATGAGTATAACTAGTAAAACTAGTAGAACTGCAATTGCCTACATAATGAGGATTGAATACATACCTTGTGAATATGTAACCTGTATGTATGTGGCTCTGATACTTGCCAGTGCCTCACCAGCCACTGACCTCTCTGCATGTCCCCTGGTACTGACCTCAGCCTACTATTTGACCACACTTCCTCCTGCCTAACTGTGTATGACCCTGGCTCGCCTTGACCACATCTCTGATTTGTACTCCTGCTCAAGTCTTCACACCATGTTCCCAAGGTTCTGCCAGTCTGCCAACCACGATCCTTTCCAAAGAGGTCTCACCTGCTACTCAGCTAGTGGCACCCGTGCTACTTTGAGTCTTGTAACTCTGTCACCACATTCAGGGGTGCTTGGACCAGAGCCGCAAGGAAAGCCCTCTCATCAGCTCAGCCTCCAACCAAGGTATGTGACACTCCCTATTTGGACCTGTTCTTTTTGGTTTCCTTCCACTGGCTATTGTCTTCAAACAACTAACTCATATATGGAAAAATTTGGAGGAGTTGTGTCTGCTGTTTCGCTGGTCAAAGCAGGCTTACACCACTTGATAAGCATGCAAAACTACCTGAAATTTTTTTCTTTCTTATTAACTGAAATAAATTAGAGTTGAGTGCTGCTGTTAATTAAGAAAAATAATTTCCACAGACAAATTTGTGCTGCCAGAGTATGCTATCACTGAGGCAGTCAGTGAAAATTGTGCTGTCATGCAACACCATGTACAGCTTTAAGGCTGGGATCACACCTATGCAAAATGGATGCGGGTTTCGCCGCATCCAATTCGCATGACAGGAGATTGTGTCCCGCTCTCTATAGAGCCGGTTCACACGTTCCCGTGGCGGCTCCGAGCAGCTTGCAGGAGTCCTGTGCGTCTTTGGCTCAGTTTCAAGGCGGAATTCAGCCAAAAATTTGGCCCTGATTTGTTCCTGAAACGGAGAACAGGGACGCGCCAGTCCCCTGCTGCGAGCCGCATCCGGCAGAAGTGTGGACCCAGCCTTAGGGATCTCCTAAGCCAATATTTTAAAGGATTAGTGTATTTTCAATGTTGCCCTTCAAACCACATGGAAAGGCACTGTCTCTGTTGTAAAGTCATTTCTTTTAATTTTTATTTTGGCATTGGTATATGTTCCCCATGATAGTACCTAGCTACCCTTGCCTTTTGTTTGACAATGACATGATTATTAGACCAAATTGAATATAAAGATTTGTCTCCCTCTCCCATAGACTTCAGTGGGGTACAAGACAAAGTTCAGATTTTCGGAATTTTGTCTACGATTCATTAAATTCCAACCCAAGCATTCTATCACCTCTAGAGGAAATCCCTCTAAAATACTAAGTTCAGGCATTTCCAGTGAAGGGTACTGGAAATCCGACAGCATTCAAAGACATTATAGACAACTGAGCACTTCTAACCTTGCGGTATTCATTTGGAGAAGAAGGCCATTCCAGCATGACTGTGCCCATGTGTGCAAAGTCAACAGATATTACAGAAACTTACGACAGCCTAAAGGTCATGGGAAGTGACCTTTACGGACTTGAATCATAAAATCTCCCTAAAGGAGATCTCCACTATCTTACGAACCCAACCTTAAATTACTTAGCATCTGTTTTAAGGCTTTTAGACTTGAAACAGAACATGGGGTGACTTCAGATACCCTCTCCCTCTGTTTAGAAATATAAGTTAAACCAGATTATTAGTACAGTAACAGTTTGTTTTCCGTTCCCATCGATCCATGATAGTACCCCTTGTATATGGTTACGGTTTTATTTTTAA
>BLSH010319046.1:1013080-1034248 GCA_018402905.1 Glandirana rugosa | reverse complement strand
AAATCAAGTGTGATCAATTTTCAGTGATTGGCACCATAGCTTGTAGACTCTATAACTTTCACAAAGACCAAATAATATACACTAATTTGTTTTTTTTTTTTACCAAAGATAGGTAGCAGTATAAATTTTGGCCAAAATTTATGAAGAAAAATAACTAATTTGCAAAATTTTATAACAGAAACGAAGAAAAATTAATTTTTTTACAAAATTTTCGGTCTTTTTTTAATTATAGCGCAAAAAATAAAAAACCCAGAGATGATTAAATACCACCAAAAGAAAGCTCTATTTGTGTGAAAAAAAGGACGCAAATTTCATATGGGTACAATGTTGCATGACTGAGTAATTGTCATTCAAAGTGTTAGAGCGCTGAAAGCTGAAAATTGGTCTGGTTGTTAAGGGGGTTTAAGTGCCCAGTGGTCAAGTGGTTAAATATGAGTGATTTAGGTGGGTTTCTGGGTTGGGTAGCCCTTTTGCTTCCTGGATGATTGTAAATTTAGGCCTCCGGCTTCCAAGATGGCGGCCGCGATAGGCCTCAACTGCTTGAGATTTAATATTCAGGCTTTTATTTAACTGGAACCCCAATTTGGTGCCTCTATGTATGGTATGAGCAGTCCGTTACTGTTGGTAAGGGCGGAGGGCTTTGTATTTGGGAGGATGAGTATCCCCGGGTACCGCTCATGTGGGCCGTAAAAGCCGCGGCCTTGATTTTAGCCTGAGCGGGTGTCCGCGATATACGCTTTTCGGCTGGACGAGTCGCAGAGGTGTCAGGGAGGTTGGTGTAGGGTGTATGGTGGCTCACCTGTGAAGTAGGCTGGTGGATGCCTGTGGATACCTCTCGATCCTCCGGAGCTTTCCAGCAATGCGTCCTTCCGTGCTAGTTGCAGGCCACGCCCCCCCACCCTCTGACTCTTTCAGGTTCATTCCATATCTTATTTAGCTTACTTCTGGTATATCCCCTTTTCACTAGTGTACTTTCCACCTCATATAAATTATTTTCTCTTTGTACAGAGTCGCTAACGTTCCTTCTTATGCGGGCAAATTGACTAATACTCCTGGTGGATGAAAACTCTGCTGGTGCAACAATTGATTTCGATCAATTGGTTTGACAATCCCTCTTTAATACACCCGCTTCCTACTTCCGGTTCCGGCGCCGTATGGAGTAGCAGCACTGCACACCAGCTCCCGCTCCACGGCCAAAAACCTGCTTACTAAGCCAGCCCAGGACACTTCCATGCACCTCCAACTGCACAGACAGCATCCCCAACACCCCCTCATCACTCAGCAATGAAGCGGTATCTTGGCAAAGGGGGCCCGCGTGTAACGCCGGCCCAGCCGCAAATCGAGGCCGGGGATGCGGCCTACACAGCGAGTGCGCCAGATGCGGCGACAGCCGACATGGAGGTGAGCAATCTACCCACACCTCTCTCTCACATGGGCGACTCAGGCACACATGAGAAGATATGAACAACAAGGGATATGTTCTCTCTGAGAGCCAAGAGAACCAAGTGGTTAAAAAAGGAGGTCCTATAATAATTTACAGGTGAAAAAGTAGTGAATGACAATACAGATAGGAGGTATTTTTGCCTGACCTAGACACTTATGAAGTCACCACGGTCCCTTAACCAATCCATCTTGATGGGCGGCATCCCCCAGAATTAATGTATTTAAGGGACGGAGGACCGCCGGCCCAATCAAGGCGTCCAGAGGAAGCTAAGCGAATACGCCCAGTGAAACGCGTTGACGTCACTACGCTCCGTGATGTGCGAGGTGTCATCTTCACCATTGGATTCCTGATATGTCTCCGTTCTGACTGCGAGGCCTCCTATCAGACCACAGGACCTGCACACGTGCCTTTACACCAGGAAGCAGCGGCTCTGCCCGCTCTGCCCGCACTCCTCTTATACGCTGGGACAAGGCGCAACAAGATACACGGTAGATACTGGCACCGTGGGCGGTTGGACACTGTGGGTGAAGATCTAGGAAGGCCGGTACATCAGCGGTACGAACGGCCTGGTCTGTCATAGAGGTGACTGCCCTGCAGATATGGTGTAACCGTGAGTACATACACTCATCAGCTTTCGCTCCGGCACTTGCAAATGACTGTCACCGTATCTGTGCCCATACATACACCGGACATATCCCTTTGACCAGCCCATATCGCAGGTTCAGGCCTGACAGTTATTACTCCAGCCTCCAACACATATGTGTGGTCGGTTGAGCTGACCTGAGTGCTTGACAGTATCAGCTGATAGACTCGGATATACTCATCCATCGCTGATCTCTCCATCCTTGGATAGGCGACCATGTAGTCCTGCACACGGATCCTATACTGGTTGACTGTCTCTGTTTAGCCGCACTGACCTGCCGCAGTCCACTCTCGGTTCCTTCACTTGGCCAATCCAGGATCCATATACACTGATACAGATGCTACTGTCCACACCAGTGACACTTTTCATTTTTGTCCCCCGCACGTCCGGACATCCCATTTTTGTCTGTCTCCCCTTGCGTGTGTCCATGTGTTTTAGGTCGCGCTGTCTGGAGGACCTATAGTCTTTCCAGGACAGTCTGGTGATACTCATGTTTATTGTATTAATTGTTTGCGTATATTGCACATTCTGTTTTGCATTTACTTCACATTAAAGAAATCGTTTCTTTTAAGATTTAGAGTACTGCCCTTGCCTCCTTTATTAACCACTTGGTTCTCTCGGCTCTCGGAGAGAACATATCCCTTGTTGTTCATATATGCTGTTTGGTTAAAGGGAGGGACACTGTATGGTAGTGAGTAGCATCTAAGTACTATATATATCATACATGGACCTATGTATCCTGTCCCTAGTTCTGTTTTGTTAACACATGAGAAGATAGCCCAAGCTGTGGCTGCAATTCTAGCACCCACAATCTCAGCGACGGTAGAAAAAGCCGTCAGCGCAGGGATGCTCCAAATCAAAAAAGAATTAGAGGAACACAAAACCCGCATAGATGAAGCAGAAAACAGAATAGATAATATTGAAGATGAACTATACCAGTCCCACATGGCTGAGCAAGCCCAAACCAACACCAACCAATATATCCTTCAGAAAATCGATGACCTCGACAATAGATCGAGGAGGAGCAACCTACGTTTCGTAGGAGTGCTTGAGTCTCTTCACTCTTCAGCCCTCATGGAGTTCTGTGCAAAACACATTCCAGAGGCTCTAGGCCTTCCTAGGCCCTGCATGGTGGAAAGAGCTCATTGCATAGGGAGCATGCAAGCGGATCGCAAGATTACTCGGACCATCATTGCCAAATATCTGAATTACACGGACAAGGTGGACATATTACAAAAATATAGACAAGCAAAGTCACTTCTGATCGACGGCGTAAAAATCTTAATCTTCGCTGACTATTCACCCGAAGTCTCAAAAAGAGGAAGGCATTCCAGCAAGTATGCACTACCCTGCACCAACGCCCGATGAAATTCACCTTGGCTTTTCCAGCAATTCTGCGACTCAGAACCGCAAGCGGAGAGCAACTCACCTTCCACGACCCCCAAGAAGTGGAAAAATTCCTCCGGTCGACCAATACCGAGCAACACCCCAACAAATTGCAAAAGGCGTCCCCAATACCCAGATCTCTTGACCAACACAGTCCAAGGAAGGACTCACCCAAATGCCTAAAACCATCTGAATCCCTTCAGGTGGGGGAACTCCGCTGACAAGCACTACCTTTACATAACTCTGTTTTATTTTTCTCCTGGTCTCACAGGTTTGGTCTTTTGAAGGCGCCCACACCACAATCTACCTCTAAGACCTCCCCCAAGGACCCCTTCTTGTTAGCTACAAGGAACACAACTTGGTACGTTGAAACTGTCCCTTACTTTGAACGTTTGTTACTATTTTAATGCCCACCTTCTATTTTCCACATGAGCTCTACCATAGACAGCCCATGCCCATTGCCTGCATTTAAACATCTTAAATAGCACTGCCAACAGCTGCCAGGCTTTCCACAGGCTCAGTTCCAAAACTGCTGTATGGCCGGTGGTAGGGAGCGATCACTGTCTGCGAGCCCATGTGGAAAAAAAGCGAAGCACAAGCACAAATTGTTATGTATGTTTTGTTTGTTCACTTCTGCAGTTGTTAATTACACCTCTGGCTCCCCTCCTACCATCTTATTACTCCCCAACCTTCCTATCTGCACACCAGCAAACACCTTCATACACTCCACAGGTCTCAACTACAGCGCTCTGCTCCAATTCTCCTTATACTCACACCGGGCTACATCACCTTACCTCCACACCATGCCTCAAATCCTCACACTTCATCCCACATGTGAGATGTGTTTCTTGGAATGTAAAAGGCCTTAGGTCCCCCATTAAGCGCATGAAGGTCCTGAGACACCTAAAAAGATTAGGCACAGACATAGCACTCCTACAGGAGACACATTTGAAGCAGTCAGACTTACACCGCCTGAGAAAACTCTGGGTGGGAACAGTATTAGGTTCTGACGCCGTTGGCTGTAAGGCCGGGGTAGTCATACTACTACATAAATCCCTCCCTTGTGAAGTACTTTCCTCAAGCTCGGATATGCAAGGACATTTATTGACGGTTCACGCTCGCCTGCCGGGCAAAGATAACCTGATCTCAAATGTCTATGCCCTAATTCCCCGGGCACCCCCTTCTTCCAGGATCTGACTTCCAGCTTAATGAAATCACCTCATGCTCCCCATATAGTGGGTGGTGATTTCAATTCTATGTATCATAGAGCGGACGACAGATCATCCCCCAAGAGGTCCCGCCACAACCCTAATACCCTAGAACCAACCCCACTAGCATACACCATGGAATCTCTACGCATGACCGACGTATGGCGATACCTTCATCCCCTAGATAAGGAGTTCACTTTTTACTCCAATCCACATAAGGTCTTCACCAGAATTGACTACCTATTCTGTACAGACACCCTGCTTCCCATGGTGAGAGATGAGGAAATTCACGAGATTGGTATCTCGGACCACTCCCCAGTTTCCGTCTCCTTTCAGGACTCTTTGTCCCAGCCAAACCCCCGGATATGGCGCTTCCCCCAATACCTTTACAATAATTCCGACTTCCAGCAATATATACACCTAGCCTGGTCGGAATACGCTTCCGCCAACTCACAACACATGGACAACCCGAATCTCTTCTGGGACATGGGCAAGGCTTTCCTCAGAGGGAAAATCATCTCTTATGCCTCCTCCTTCAAAAAAGCATTCCCTGTCAAAATTTAAAACGGCCAGCACTCGTTTGAAACTAGCCCAAAGAAATCTGTCTACCAATGACTCCCCCCCCAACAGAGCAGAATGGAAATCAGCTAAATCTGACTTTGGCTCCCGGACGGAGTCATTGGAGTTAACTAAACGTTCATACCAAGAAGCCCAGTTCTACAAATTCGGCAACAAATCGGGCAAACTCCTGGCCAGATTGGCTAGGGGACCCTATACCCCCACTCACATCACCTCCCTTCAAGACCCCCTTGGCAACTCCACAAACATCCCAACGGAAATCAACAAAATTATGAAAAAATTTTATGCAAAGTTATACTCCCCGGATCGCACGGACAATACCCTGGCCGAGAGCTTCCTCGACAAACTAACCCTCCCCTCAATCTCCTCCTCTGATCTGGAGATGCTCAATGCCCCTATTTCTAGCTCAGAAATCTCGTCAGCCATCAAAAACTTAGCTCCCAACAAAGCCCTGGGCCCGGATGGGTTAACGGGGGAATTCTTTAAAACCATGCGCACACTGGTGGAACCCACTCTCCTAGAGGTCTACAATGGCATCTGGAAAGGGGGGCCATACCTGCCCTCGGGTAACCAAGCAATCATAAAACTGATCTATAAAAAAAGCAAGGACCCTCTAGAACCCGGCTCATATCGCCCCATCTCACTTTTATACCTAGACGTAAGAATTCTCTCCAAAATAATAGCCACAAGATTAGCTATCGTCCTCCCGCTCCTGATACACCCCGTACAGTCGGGGTTTGTTAGGGGTAGAACCGCCTCCCTAAACATCAGGAAGCTCTAACAATCCTAGACCACGCAAACAAGCACAAGGGGGGGACTATGCCATCATCACCCTGGATGCGGAGAAAGGTTTTGACAACGTCAATTTTGAATGGCTTTTCCTAGTTCTGAGACGGATGAGCTTCTCTCGTCAGTTTGTGCATTTGATCCGGACTATGTACTCTTCTCTTGCGGCCAGGTTGGTGGTGGCAGGCATCCTCTCAGAGGAATTTAAACTCTTTAAGGGCACAAGACAGGGATGCCCCCTGTCGCCGCTCTTATTCAACCTGGCAAATAGAACCGTTATCCAGATATTTAAATACAACAGATCCACTAAACGGCATTAAAATAGGACACGCAAAAACTACAGTAAGAGCGAAATACTTCCCATAGACCCCTCCGCACATCGCCCCTGGATCTCTCAATCACCCTTTACCCTGGCCAAGTCATACATTACATACCTGGGCATAAGGACTGGCAACTCACCCTCATCCCTATACACTCTGAACTTTCCACCGTTGTTACATAAAATTGCACAGGAATTGGAGAACTGGATGGACCTGCCACTTTCGCTACTGGGGAGATGCCACCTATTTAAAATGGTCAGTTTTGCACGCTTACTGTATCCATTACAAACGATTCCCCTGCTGCTTAAGAACAAAGACATTCAGTCTCTTAATAAGAGTATTACCAAATTTATCTGGCAACTCAAAAGGCCATGAATAGCTCTGACGAAGCTGTATCTCCCCAGGCGCGAAGGTGTGCCTGCCCAACATAAGGCTATACAATCTTGCATGTCTTCTACGAATGGGGATGGACTGGATTAGAATGCATCTAGATATGCAAACCCCTCTCTAGAATCAGCAATGACACATCCCTTCTCATTGAAGGCCCTTCTCTATTCGCCTTGAAAGTTGCTCGCGCCCGATCTTCGAAGTAACCTGTTGCTTCGGGACACTGTTATAGCTTGGAGAGAGGTTCGGAAAATTCTAAAGCTCCCTCTAAACATATCCAAACACCTCCCGATCCAAGGGAACCCAAACTTTCCCCCAGGCACCCAACATCAAGCATTTACGCTATGGGACAACCGTGGACTGACAAATTTCTCCTCGCTTTGTAAACCAGTCACTGGTGATCTTTTCCCCTTCTCAGACATAGCACGGAAATACTCCCTCCCCAAGAATCATCTTTTTAACTATTGGCAATGTGCACACTTCATCCGCACCTCTTACAAGGACAAATCGAAGAGATTCCAATCCTCTATCATCGACATTCTTCTGGACTCTGGGTCATACACCATATCCGAAATATACAAACCCTTACTTGCCAAAACAGCAACCCCTCTAACCGCCTCATCTGCTAGGAACTGGGGTAAAGACTTTGCAGACCCAGACCTCTTGGAAAAAATCCTACGGGGATATAACAAAACCCTACAACTGTCTCCTTGTGCTAGGAAAGGAACATTTTTGCTAAAATCTGGTGTTTCCGTGGTGGTGCGCACGCCTGTGCTCAGGACGCCTTTCAGAGACTCACGTCCCTTTTCACTTTGGCTCCCATCCTGAAACACCCGGACCCAGCCTTGCCATACGTCCTTGAGGTGGACGCATCGGAAACCGCAGTAGGGGCTATTCTGTCCCAGTGTCAGGGTATCAAGGCCCTGCTCCACCCAGTAGCCTTCTACTACTAACCGCACCAGAGCGGAATTATGACGTAGGAGACAGAGAGTTACTGGCCATCAAATCGGCTCTAGAGGAATGGCGGTACTTGCTCGGCAACCTCGGCAACCTACTACCTCGGCAAGCCCGTTGGGCACCGTTCTTCTCCAGGTTCCACTTCCATTTGACATACCGCCCAGGGTCGAAGAATGGCAAGCCCGATGCCCTGTCCCGGATGTTCTCGGAGCCAGGAAGTACTGTTCCACCTGATACTATTCTGCCTGCACGGAATTTCCTCCTGTCCGATGAGGACTTTTTCTCCCAGCTCCGTTGGGTTTTGGCCGGTTCCACTGCTGACAGAGACCCCCGATTGACCGTCAGGAATGGACACTGGTGGCTAGAGCAGAAGATGTTTATTCCAACCAGTCTACGCCTTAAGATCTTGGGTCGGTGCCATGACCATAAACTGGCCGGTCACTTTGGGGCTCGAAAGACCGCGGAGCTCATCTCTCGGTCATTCTGGTGGCCCAACATTACTGAAGATTGCCGGAAATATGTCGGGGCCTGTCCTGTCTGTGCCCGGAATAAGACAGACAAGGCCAAAGCCTGGGGTCTCCTAAACCCGCTCTCCATACCTGAGCGCCCGTGGTCGCAACTGGCGATGGACTTCATTGTGGAACTCCCCCCGTCGGAAGGCTTTACGACCATCTTCGTTGTAGTGGACCGGATGACGAAGATGGCACACTTCATCCCCATGAAGGGAACCCCCTCTGCGGCCGAAACGGCCAATACCTTTATAAGGGAAGTCGTGCGACTTCACGGTGTGCCCAGTAATATCGTGTCCGACCGGGGGGTCCAATTCATGTCCAGGTTTTGGAGAGCCTTATGTTCCAGTCTAGAGATTGAGCTTGCATTTTCGTCTGTCTATCATCCGCAGACGAACGGCCAGACAGAAAGGACGAATCAGACCCTGGAACAATACTTGCGTTGCTTTACTTCATTTTCATAGAATGATTGGGTTGCACTGCTGCCGGTGGCCGAATTTGCTTACAACAACACCATTCACTCGGCCACCCAGCAGTCCCCATTCTGGGCCAACTATGGGTTCCATCCTACGTTCCTGCCCGACCTGAATCCGGAAAGTTCTGTCCCGGCAGCGCAAGACATTACCAGCTTCCTCCAATCTAACTGCAAGACTCTACAGGAGACTCTATCGAAAGCTCGGGACTCCAACAAGGAGGCTTACGATAAGAGAAGGCGGGGGGAGCTGGAACTCCAACCAGGCGATCGTGTTTGGCTTTCCACCAAAAATTTAAAATTGGCTTGCCCCTCCAAGAAGTTGGGCCCAAGATTTCTGGGACCATTCCCAGTTAAGAGGAAGATAAACCGGGTGGCTTTTGAGCTGGATCTGCCTTCTTCTCTGCGGATCCACCCGGTTTTCCATGCATCACTGCTGAAGCCCATGGTTCTGGACACTTTCTCTGGTCGGAAGGTGGGTCCCCCTGACCCTATCCTGGTTAACGGAGAGGAGGAGTTCGAAGTGGAGGCCATCTTGAATTGTCGCCGGAGAGCCGGATGAACCCATTACCTGATTAAGTGGAAGGGGTTCGGCCCAGAGGAGAACTCCTGGGAACCTGAAGAAAACATCCACGCCCCCGGACTTATCCAGGCCTTCAAGAGAAATCGCCAGAGTGGTGATACCCGGTAAGGCATCTGGAGGCTGCCCCTTGGGGGGGGCAATGTTAGGAAAAGAAACAATTTCTGGCCAAGTCCTGGCATTTCCGCAGTTGTGCACGTTTGCGCGCTCCCGTGCGCGTTTGCGCGCTCCCATGCGCGTTTGCACGCTCCCGTGCGCGCCCGCGCCGGAAACAGCGCCAAATGGGCCTATTTAAACCTGGAGACTCCTGAGAACAAGTGCTGCTCGTTCTACAGCATTCCCGACCTGTAAGCCTCGGCTCATGATACCTGTTCCCGTGTTGTTCTGCCTCCTGTTGACCCGGCTTGTCCTGACCTGCTGTCTGCTACCTGCACCGACCCCGGCTACCTACGACCATCCGATTGTCTGCTCCCTTGTACCTCTGCTGCCCGCCCATTAACGAGCCTTGCTTGGACTCTGACTACTCTTTTGCCTGATCCTTTGTCCTGCCTGCCTATTGCCGATCCAGCCTGTACGACCATCCTTCTACCTGCACGTCTCCTGGAGCCTCACTACACCATCGGTGACCCTCCAGCCCTCATGCCATCCCGCACTCTTGGGCCTCTGTCTCCACTATCAGGGGTCCTTGAATCGGGTGCGCAAGAGCGGTTGTTCCCTGCACAAGACAGACTCCACCGTCAGGTACGTGACATTGAGCCAGATCTTCTAATTTAACATTAGTCCCGGACCTTGCAAATTCCCTTTTGGCCAAACGGGCACTAATTCACACAGACACACGAAATCCTGTAGAAAGCCTACCAAGAAAGATAGCCTCAAAGCTTGGGGGTACCTCTGGATTAATCCCCATGGTTTTGGGAATGGAATGTCCAAAAATTTCATATAGGTATGATGGTCAGGTCTCCACAAACCTTTTTTCATATAGTGCATCACTTCCTGTCCTTGTTACACCCTGCCAATGTGCCAGATCTACCCAGCATTGATACATGCAACAATAAAAGCCTGGCACAGGTTCTAAGTCCAAAAATAAACACTTTCTAAATTTCTTTTTTGGAATGTCATACTTGGTTTAAATTGTAGAATAAGAAACAATTTATTAAGCTATAATGCATGTGTTTTTTGTCATAACAATTACATTATTTTTTACTATTTTCAGCCAGGTATCTGACATTTTCAGATCTCATTGGTTGTCACTGCTGAACATATTGGAAATTATGGCAAATGATGATCCTTATTGCCTAAAGAATTGAGACTTAAAGTGTAACTATATCTATTTTTTTTAATGGCGAGCAGGAAGGCTTTCTATTACAGAAGAGACATTTGGGGGATGAGTTACTAAAAAGAGAGTGCAACATCTGGTGCAGCTGTGCATGGTATCCAATCAGCTTCTGACTTCAAGCAGTAGTAAACCCATCCATTTAACAGTTTACAAACCAGATACATTTCCGGCACGTGCCGGAAATGTAATACATCCATTGGTTGTGCTCTAAACCAAACTGTCAATCCATCCAATGGCGGGTATCATAGCTGATCACATGTGCAGCATCATGGCAGTTGTGGATTAAACAGAGGCCAAGATGGCAGCTTCCTTGGGTGAAAATGATAGGAGGGTTTACTACCACTTTAAGTTTGTTCATTGAAGCTTTGACAGAAACAAACTGGAAGCTAATTGGTTTCTATGCAGAGCTGCACCAGATTTTTCACAGTCCAGTTTTGGTAAATCCACCTACTATGTCATATCAGGGAACATACATTGACATACTATACTGGCAAGTTCAAAGGCACATTGTAAGTGAATAAATAATTCAGTCAAAGTGATATTAAAGTAAGAAAAAAAATACAGACACGTCATACTTACCTGCTCTGTGTAATGGTATTGCACAGACCAGCCCTGATCCTCCTCTTCTGAGGTCCCCCATAGAATGCATGAAGGTAAAAAAAAAGTCAGGCTTTACAATCACTTTAAGTTCATATAAAGGAGAAACACTGCAAATAAGTATTTAAAATACTTAATTTTCAATGCTTTTAACTGCAACTTTTTTCAGTTGGTGACATGGTCTGTTCAAGGTAGAAAAATAAAATACAATGCATAACGAGTGCTAATTAATGATCTGCTTTCTGTTCTAAAAATATTGAAAGTTCAAATTTTAATTACCATTTAATCAGTGTTATTACATCTTGAATATCACAGTTTTTCTACTGCCTAAATGATTCTACTGCCTTAATGAATAGGCTGTTTGCACCGTATAATGACTGTATAATCAACTCAAGACGTCTCCGTCCGTCATCACTGAGTGCTGTGTAAAGGGATCTATACTTATCCTATAGTTCTAGGAATGAGGGAACATGTACAAAACACATGGATACAGGGAAAGCTTCTCTAAACTTCCTGCTAGGACAATAGCAATAAATATACCGGTATGTCCTTCATTCTGTGAAAAAGGCAGCTCCTGACAGGAATTTATGAAGACAGCAACTGGTCTGCTGGTACAAAACATGAAAAATGTCATGGTAATTATTAAACATGAGCTACCATAAAAAGTTATTACATTGTAGAGCTGCCATTCTCATCCCATGCACCACAAAGACATTCTTGAAATAATTTTTAAGTCTCAGAGAACTCCTGATTAAAATGATTATTATACCTACAGCACATTCAGGTAATTAGTAAATTGACAATATATAATACAAATATATATATATATATATATACACAGCATCTCACAAAAGTGAGTAGACCCCTCACATTTGTGTAAATATTTTATTCTATCTTTTTATGTGACAACACTGAAGAAATGACACTTTGCTACAATGTAAAGTAGTGAGTGTACAGCTTGTATAACAGTGTAAATTTACTGTCCCCTCAAAATAACTCAACACACAGCCATTAATGTCTAAACCGCTGGCAACAAAAGTGAGTACACCCCTAAGTGAAAATGTCCAAATTGCCATTTTCCCTCCCCGGTATCATGTGACTTGTTAGTGTTACAAGGACGTAGGTGTGAATGGGGAGCAGGTGTGTTAAATTTGGTGTTATCTCTCTCACATTCTCATACTGGTCACTGGAAGTTCAACATGGCACCTCATGGCAAAGAACTCTCTGAAGATCTGAAAAAAGAATTGTTGCTCTACATACAGATGGCCTAGGCCAGTGGTTCTCAACTCCTGTCCTCAGGACCCACCAACAGGCCAGGTTTGCAAGATAACTGAAATACATCACAGGTGATATCATTTGCTGCTCAGTAATTGCAATATTCTAGGCTGCATGTCTCCAAGGTAATACTGGCCTGTTAGTGGGTCCCGAGGACCGGAGTTGAGAACCACTGGCCTAGGCTATAAGAAGATTGCCAAGACCCTGAAACTGAGCTGCAACACGGTGGCCAAGACCATACAGCGGTGTAACAGGACAGGCTCCACTCAGAACAGGCCTCGCCATGGTTGACCAAAAAAGATGAGTGCACGTGCTGAGAGTCATATTCAGAGGTTGTCTTTGGGAAATAGATGTATGAGTGCTGCCAGCATTGCTGCAGAGGTTGAAGGGATGGGGGGTCAGCAAGTCAGTGCTCAGACCATACGCCGCACACTGCATCAAATTAAGCCCCGTACACACGGGACGATGATCGCATACAACAGGTCGTACTAACGACCGTTGTATTTGATATCGATCGTTCATATGCTCGATTTGAAAAGTCGAACATACGACGGTCGTACAAGGGAGTTGTATGAGCAGACTAGAAAACTTGGTTGTACCAACAAGCTCTCATACGACCGTTGTATCGTGTGTACAGAGCAGTGGGTACATCAAAGTTGTATTGTGCAAAACACGCATGCTCCAAAGTCAGGAATGGCTGGATGCTAATTACATGCACCTGAACGTTCTTTTGCGGTCGTACAATCGTGTAGTGCAGTCAGTATGCTACATACAACAGCCAACATACGATTTGACATGATCGTACGTGCGATCGTCGTCCCGTGTGTACGGGGCTTTAGACTGCATGGCTGTCTTCTCAGAAGGAAGCCTCTTCTAAAGATGATGTGCAAGAAAGCCCACAAACAGTTTGCTGAAGACAAGCAGACTAAGGACATGGATTACTGGAACCATGACCTGTGGTCTGATGAGACCAAGATAAACCTATTTGGTTCAGATGGTGTCAAGCGTGTGTGGCGGCAAGCAGGTGAGGAGTACAAAGATAAGTGTGTCTTGGCTTCAGTCAAGCATGGTGGTGGGAGTGTCATGGTCTGGGGCTGCATGAGTGCTGCCAGCACTGGGGAGCTACAGTTCATTGAGGGAACCATGAATGCCAACATGTACTGTGACATACTGAAGCAGAGAATGATCCTCTCCCTTCGGAGACTGGGCTGCAGGGTAGTATTCCAACATGATGACAACCCCAAACACACCTCCAAGATGACCACTGCCTTGCTAAAGAAGCAGAGATTAAAGGTGATGGACTGGCCAAGCATGTCTCCAGACTTAAACCCTATTGAGCATCTGTGGGGCATCCTCAAATGGAAGGTGGAGGAGCGCAAGGTCTCTAACATCCACCAGCTTCGTGATGTCGTCATGGAGGAGTGGAAGAGGACTTCAGTGGTAACCTGTGAAGCTCTGGTGAACTCCATGCCCAAGAGGGTTAAGGCAGAGCTGGAAAATAATGGTGGCCACACAAAATATTGACACTTTGGACCCAATTTGGACATTTTCATTCAGGGGTGTACTCACTTTTGTTGCCAGCGGTTTAGACATTAATGGCTGTGTGTTGAGTTATTTTGAGGGGACAGCAAATTTACACTGTTATACAAGCTGTACACTCACTACTTTACATTGTAGCAAAGTGTCATTTCTTCAGTGTTGTCACATGAAAAGATAGAATAAAATATTTACAAAAATGTGAGGGATGTACTCACTTTTGTGAGATACTGTATATAGATAGATATTTGGGGTGTTGTTATTGGAAAGGGTTCAGAGAAGGGCAACAAAGCTAATTAAGGGATTGGAGGACCTCAGTTATGAGGAAAGATTACAAGCACTGAACTTATTCTCTCTGGAGAAGAGACGCTTGAGAGGGGATATGATTTCAATGTACAAATACTGTACTGGTGACCCCACTATAGGGACAAAACTATTCAGCGCAAGGGAAAACAAGAAGACACGCGGCCATTCACTAAGAATAGAAGAAAGGCGGTTTAACCTTAAAATGCGTAGAGGTTTCTTTACAGTAAGAGCAGTGAGAATGTGGAATTCTCTTCCACAAGCAGTGGTTTCTGCTGGGAGTATAGATAATTTCAAAAATATATTAGATGCACACCTAAGGGACCACAACATTGAGGGATATACAATGTAATACTGACATAAAAGCACACACATAGGTTGGACTTGATGGACTTGTGTCTTTTTTCAACCTCACTGACTATGTAACTATGTTAGTTCACTGGTAGAAGCATTTTTAGTGAGTCCCATGCCGGTCCGAACTTTGTTTTAGGGCCTGTTGGTCGAATTCTATTAAACAAAATCAAAGTTTAAAAGAAAAGCAATTTCCTATGCAGGGGTTCTCACCATAAAAACAGACACAAAAAAAATAATACCAAGCCCCCTGGCTCCTCAAGCCTCAAACCTTGGCCTTTGGCTTTTTACTGGTCCCTCAGAGCATCTTACACTGTACTTCTGTGTTCCAGTGGCTCTTTCTGAGCTCTCTTGGCTTTCTCAGTTCTCCAAGTTCTTCCAGTCCTCTGAGACCTCGAGATTCACTCAGTCCTCTAGACCAGTGGTTCTCAACCCTGTCCTCAAGTACCCCCAACAGGTCATGTTTGCAGGTTTTCCTTTCTCTTGCACAGGTGCTTTACATCAGAGTCAATGGCTTGGGATTTTGGACAGCTATTTTATCTAAGAGAAATTCCCAAAACATGGACTGTTGGGGGTACTTGAGGACAGGGTTGAGAACCACTGCTTTAGACTAGCTTAGCTGTCTCCACTCTCTCAGCCCTCTGGACAAGGAATCTCTTGTCTCCAGCCTGGAGTATTGGGGTTGATTTACTAAAAGCTGAGAGTGCAAAATCTGGTGCAGCTGTGCCAATCAGCGTCTAACTTCAGCTTGTTCAATTAAGCTTTGACAAAAAAAATGGAAGCCAATTGGTTTCTCTTCAGAGCTGCATCAGATTTTGCACTCTCAACTTTTATTAACCTCTAGAGATCCGCGCTATAGACGAAAGACGTCTACAGCGCAGATCTGAATCTCCGGGTGGACGTCCATGGACGTCCGCCCCTTTACACGCCCCCTGCGCGCACTCACACTACGTGGGCGTGCCCGTGGGTCGGGCGGACTCGATGTCCGCTCCTGACCCGCGATCGCCTGCAAAGCTGTAGAACGGGGAACCGCCAATGTAAACACGGTGGTTCCCCGTTCTGTGAGAGGGGGACAAGCAGATCTACTGATCCCTGTCACTGGGATCAGTTAGATCTGTTATGTCCCGGCCAACCCATCCCCCCCACAGTTAGAACACACCCAGGGAACAGATTTAACCCCTTCACTGCCCCCTGCAGGTTAACCCCTTCACTGCCAATGACATTTATACAGTAATCAGTGGACATTTAAATTTCTGATCGCTGTATAAATGTCATTGGTCCCAAAAATGTGTCAAAAATGTCCGACATGTCCCCCCCCAATATCAAAGTCCCGATAAAAATCACAGATCGCCACCATTACTAGTAAAAAAAAAAAATAATAATAAAAACGCCATAAATCAATTCCCATAGTTTGTAGATGGGATAAGTTTGTGCAAACCAATCAATAAACGCTGATTGCGATTTTTTTTTACCAAAAATATGTAGAAGAATATAAATCGGCCAAACTCAATCAATCATTTTTTTATTTTTTTTATTTTTGGATATTTATTAGAGCAAAAAGTTCTTTTTTCAAAATTGTCGCTCTTGGTTTTGTTTATAGCGCAAAAAATAAAAACCGCAGAGGTGATCAAATACCACCAAAAGAAAGCTCTATTTGTGGGGAAAAAAGGACAACATCGCACGACCGCGCAATTGTCATTCAAAATGCGACAGCGCTGAAACCTGAAAATTGGTCTGGGCAGGAGGGGGGTTTAAGTGCCCAGTAAGGAAGTGGTTAAATCAACCCAATTGTCTCTTGAGTGGAGCACACGTGTCTTCAAACGGGAGCTCTGAGCTATGCATTGTCTCTCCCTATTTGAGGTTTACATACTGTCCTGCAGCTGGAATACAACTGTTTCAGATACTAAACTCTAATTTTTATTGCAAGATAAAACCTGCCATTGCTCATAAGAAAATTAGAATAGAAGTGGGGCAGCAGGACTTTTTGGTAACGTCAAATTTGTCATTGACAAATTCTTACATGTTAAAAACAATTCATTTTATTACATACATATATAATGTATAAAAGCAGTCCAACAGGACAAGAAAATTACAACATACAAAACATCAATGGAGCTTAAATGTTAAATGGCCCTTCTTTGATGTTAGAATTAGGACAACAAAAAATCCCAGGTATTACTTCTTTGGCAGGTAAATATGTACTCTCACCCACATACTATATATTGTGTAATATAGTGTGTTCTATTCATTTACATATATGTACATATCTGTGCACAAAATTAATTCCAGTGGCCTTGGTATATGTGCTCCCGTGCTTGCCCATGATCTTTTTCCTGTGATGCCCCCTTGCGGCTGCATGCTGGCTATAGGTGTTTTCTGAGGTGTGTGTTTCCACACTGCACTAAATAACATTGCACTGTAAGAGTTGTATGACATGTATTGTGATTACTATTTTATGATTATTGTACATATATTGTAGATATGCATGCTTATGTTTTTCATTTGTGTTTTAGTGCATATTCCCCCTATGTTCTCCTGAAGAAGCGTGTAACCACGAAACATGTTGAGAGCTTAATGGCCCACACCAACGCTATTCTCCTGGAGTAGCTTCTCAGGTAGAGGTAGCTCCCTTTGTGGGGGTGTAGGAGTGGTCAAGAGGGATTTAACCTCCATTGATGTTTTGTATGTTGTAATTTTTTTGCCCTGTTTGTCTGCTTTTATACATCATATATGTATGTAAAAAAATTCATTGTTTTTAACATGTAAGAATGTGTCAATGTCCTTTGATGGTACCAAGAAAATCCTGCTGCCCCACTTCTATTCTAATTTTCTTACCTGAATTAAAGGATGAGGGTACCCATACTGTGGATTAATCTTTTCCCTGAGCAGTCATTTTTTAACTAATGCTCATACTCTAATTGCATCGAATTCTCGCACTCATGCAGCTAATGGTTTGTTTTAGCCTGGTTTGCAGTTACTTAAAGGGATGCATGGTGGTAATGGTGTATGGAAGAACAGGACTTGTAATGTACACATGGGGTGAAGGGGTGACATGCCATTACTAGGGGAACAAGTATAAGAGAAGGATGATATAACAACCAGACAGCAGAAGAGTGGTACCGGCAGGGGTGACAGGTCTCATGCATAGTGAAGGAAGCTGTCGGTGTCCTAGAAAATGGGACTGGACCAGCCTGACAGAGACCCTAAGGACCTAGCTGCATGGTACTGTAGAGAAAAGAGTTAATTATGCCCATGCATGAGGTCCGCACTGGTGCCTGGCAGGACTCCATTATGTCACTGGGAGGGAGGTAGCAAAGTCAAGCTAGAATGGTGGAACAGGACACTGCTCTGTGGTGTCTCCTTCAAAATGTCACATCCTGAGCAGGTGTATGTATTGTGGGACCAGGAGACACCCCACAGTGTCAGGTTATAATACAGAGACACCGGGGTGTACAGCTCGCTCTTAATTTGGGGTACCACCATAATGCTGATGCCACGTGAACATGGTCCCATCTGGCATTAGTGAGTGCATACAGTGGAGAGTCTGGAGGAAGGAGAAGAACGAGAGAGAGCAAAAAGGCCCCGGGTGCACCGGGCGAGTTGGCCCCACCCACAGACTGAACAAGGACCTTCATGGCAGGATCACAAGGTATTATTTTAATAAAAGCTTCATATTTGAATTATTGAAGATCATATTTGAAGTTAACATTTATATGAGAGTTTAGTGATTGGGCTTATATATATTTTTATGCAGGAGCCTCAGATGTCGATTCGAAGAGAGGGAGAAACTCCCAAACATGTATTATCCCCCTGGACTTTACAGGCAGTTTGTGTATATAGTACAAAAAAGGATATAGGAAATAGTAAAAATAAAGTTTTATTAGTACAAAAAAGTGTATTCCAACATTGGAGTGAACAGGGACATAGAGTTCCCCGCTCACTTCAAATACATGTATGAATTACATAAATCAAATGATAAATTCAAACAATGCATACATCAAATACAGTTTAAAAAGGACAAAAAATAGATTTGTCTCAACATGGTACTGCAGTTTGAACAGCGTATATACTTAGAAATGCTTGGATGCATGTGAGATTAGACACATTCAAGGAGCCGCTTAATGAGCAGGGTCTTGGGGCTATTTCTCAGATATCCCAACATGTTTCGGTCAATCCTTCATCAGGGGACTATGGGCATCGCGCAGAACAATAATTGTGCTGTCTGTAACAAAGTTCAATCATACAAGACAATATATCATGCATATGAAGGTTTAGTATATAATGCAGGTAGTTTGGTAAGAGTGCATTCCCATAGGGGGAAGACAAAAGGGTGGAAGAAGCTAAGGTGAACCATCACTTACATCTAACTGGAAGTACCATCAACCAAGTTTCAAGCAGCCCGGGAGGATCTGAAAACCAAGTCCAATGTTGGCCACAGGGAATGGAGCCCCAAAGGGTGGGTCACAGAGGTTATGCAACCATAAGGGGCCCAAGGTGGCTGAGTCAGCAAACCTTGCAAAGAGGTGTAGTGTAGTGCTGATAGAAACAGAAAAGAAAAAAAATATATATATATATAATAACAACAAGTAGGTATAAAGTATATCAGTATGGGTATGTACGCGTACAAAACTACATTCATTGGGGGCATTGGGCCACCACACCCCAGGGGGTTAAAGCATACCCTCTTGATTGTACCATGTGAGAGTGCAGCCCAAAAGAGCATAGTGTCTAAAGAGTAATGCATGATCTTCCAATGAAGTATACACCACATGGGTCATGCATATAGGCCCTATAGGTATCAAAAACACCAAGTTGGGCGACCAGATAAAATGAGGTGCTGCTTACATTGCACATGGTACAGAGGGAAACGCTAAGCAGATAGAGTATGTAGCTCAATGCAATTACCTGTCTCCGTAAGGACCATCCGTATGTGGGCTGCATGTGGTTTTCAAAAAACATGGCCGCATAAGTAGGGCAGTCGGCGTCCGTGGCAGCCAATCCGGCTCGGTACGCACAGGTGCCAACCGCTCGTATGATGTGGGCGGACAGCCCACTCATCGAGCCTCAGATGTCCATAGAGGGGCAAACAAATGACCACTGCTCCAACCTATGACCGGCCTTTGCAGCAAGGAGCACATGGAAAGGTGACGCATGTCAAACAAAACCAAAGAAAATTCCCAGCTCTATAGAGGGGCACCTACATTGAACAAACTCACAGTGCAGGGAAGGCCTACAGGAGCTAAAATCTTGGTTTCCAAAAGATTGTGGTTGCTTTCTTCTGGGTGCACAAAGGAAGTGTTGAAAAGTAGTTGGCTGTTGACATAAAAAGCATATAGACATAACTGTCAAAAATTAATGGTGACCTATCATACCTCCCACTTTCTGAGATGGGAATGAGGAACACCTGTTAGCAAAAGTATGTAGGCATAGGACACACACCATGCCATGTCCCCCTTATAGGAGAATTGTACAAAAAAATGATTTATTAAACCTACAAGTGCTTTATAACAATTACTATTCCTTCATATTGGCAATTTAGATATTGGATGAAAGGTTTAGCACTGGGAAACTCTTTTTAATAGATAAGTAGTGTATTTTATATACACCTATATGGATCAGACCAAAATGAGGGACAAATGAGGAGGAAAGATGGACAGAGGGACTTTGTTCCAAATGAGATACAGTTCCTCGAAATCAGGGACTGTTGGGAGCTGTGTGCTATGACATTGCATTCCAGGTCTCTACATTTATCTAGATTAGTGTTTCTCAGCAAGGGTGCCATGGGACCCTGGGGTGCTGTTTGGACCCAATTTGCCCTTGATCAGGGCCTAAAGGAGGGCCTATGATGGACAGTATGTGTGATTAGATGGCTCTGTGAGGGGGATTTGTGTGGTTGGGGGACTCTATGATGAGGAGTTTTGTGATGGGAAGACTTTGATGTGCTGGTGAGTCTCAAATGTGATGGAGGCTCTTATCTGTAGGGAGACTCAGATGTGAAAGGGGGGACCTAAAATGTGAAGGGGACATCTGATTTCAAGGCAGCTGTATGCACTGACCCAGGTTCAGGTTTCTAATTGATAAGTAACATTTACATTTTAGATTTGGGTTGAAAAATGTTGCTCTAGGTGTACCGCCCCTCATGTTAGACTGCTAGGTTAATTTATTTTTTTGGCTCCATCTGTGATCAAGGGAGCAGGAGATTGTTTGGTCTTGTCTGTTTAGGGCTTCACAGGATGGGAGTTTGATTGCTTCCCTTTAAATTGAATAACTTTAATAATAAATTACCGCCCCCCCCTCCATTTGAATGTAAAATAAATATCCACTCAATAAATGCCCCCCATTATAAATCCATCATCAATCACAATGTCCTAAATGTGGGTCGCACTGCCAGGAGACTTAGAGATTGTTTAAACGATCACATTACTAATATTAATAAGGAACATGGTACTAATGTGGCCCGCCATTTCAATGAGCTTCATGGGGGGGGGGGGGGTAATTG
>BLSH010319046.1:999219-1013070 GCA_018402905.1 Glandirana rugosa | reverse complement strand
GGGGGGGGGGGGGGGGGGGACACCTCACTTGTGTCTATACAGGGCATAGAAAAAATTGTTACACCTAGAAGGGGGAGGGGCTAATTTAGACTTCTTTGCAAACGGGAGTTTTTTGGATATTTTCTCTTGGAACTAGAGTCCCGAAGGGGTTAAATTTTGAGTGGGATCTCACTCATTTTTATGACTAAATATCGGTGTCTTCGGCATTTATAGTCTAATTATATATTCATGCATATTTTGTATGCTTGGTTTTTTGTTCTATTTTTATGCCGACTTCACCGATTTGGTTGTAAGGTGAGTTGCGATCTATTCCATTTTTTAATGACATTGTTTCAAGTGCATATGTGTGTATATCTTATTTTTCTTTTAGTTTTTCCCTTTGATTATGTTATTTCACATATGTACATTTCATCATTTTTCTGTTTTTTGTCACCAGTTTCTGAAATACTCCCAGTCATTTTTGTGTTTTTTTTTTTATACATCCATGTTTTAAGATGTTTTTCCACCCATTGCCATAGGGGGAGTTCATTCATGAAACTGTGGACATTTCCTGTGATTAATTAATGAAAGACACATGTATCTGATTGAGATCCTGCCATATATATTTGTATGTCTGTGGTCACAGGTTTGTGGTTTTGATAAAGCTTGTTTAATTGGGTGAAATGCGTCAACCAGATCTGTCTCTCCCCTGTCTGTACCCATCCTTTTTGGACAATAAAGCATTTATCGCATGTGGATGTGCAGCCTATCCTATCTATTTCGTCTTCACTAGTCTGCTGCAGTGGCAGGGCTTGCATTCCGCTCAGAGGCGATTGCTTGTGGATTACACCTGGATACAGCTTGGGTATACTCCCCTGTGAGCAGAGGGACTTCTCAATCACAATGTCTGCCGAAAAAAGAAAAAAAAAACCTTGACAATCTCAACTGTACCATTACCCAAATGGCAACTGGCGAGCTTTCAACTATTTAAGAGAAGGGGCAGAGAATAGTGGTGATGTAAGGAAACAACCGTTGCCCCTGGAATTCGGGTCTGGAAGCCTGTGCGCGGGCGCACATAGCGCTTATGCTCCGGCATTGGTGCCCAAACGGCCCATTTAAACAGACAGCACCCTGCAACGAGTGCTGTCCCTTCTACAGCATTCCTGTATCCTGAGACCCCAGGGTTTACTCTTGAAGAGATTTCCTGTACCTGTGACTCCGGCCTGTCTACGACTATTCTTCTGCCTGCTCCCTTGTACCTCTGCTGCCCGCACGTTGCCGACCCTGCTTGTACCCGACTATCCGCTTTCCTGACCTATCTGTACCACACCACCAGCCTGTTACCGACCCGGCCTGCACCACCATTCTTCTGTCTGCACTAGTCTTCAGTGGACCTTCACTGACCACCAGTGACCAAGTCCAGCCCTTATGCCCCCCTGTACTCCAGAGCTCCCTGTCTACACTACCAGGGGTTCTCGAACCAGGGCCGTAAGAGAGGTTGTCCCCTGCAAAAGTCAGACTCGACCACCAGGTACGTGACAGGTGACATCATTGCCCAGCTATAGCCAGTGACCATCACCGCCTATTTCCTGAAGTGGCCGGGGATGCTTGGCCATGTATGCGAATAGGCCAGGCGATTGCTAAGGATGCAGCGGGTACAAATACCCACTGCTTCCTTAGCAACTGGCAACCAAAAGCTGTCTTGTTTGCCCATGCCAAACACCCTAACTGTTTGGAGTTTGGAACTCATTTCTATTCCTGAGTCATTGTAGTTTTCCTTTAAATCAGACCAATAGGCCTTTTTATATACTATAACTCTGTAGAGAAGTGGGAAATTAAGGTTGTGTGCCAAGGATGCAGTTAGCTGAGGTAAAAATGGTGGGAGGTGTTGGATACATCCCAGCAATCCCTTAAAAAGGTTACGGCTTTATAAATAGGCTTAAAACATGGTGCTGGAGAAGGTTCGGGGATTAGGTTCCAAGATTATGGTATGTTATATCGTGGATTTTGGCCTCGTTCCCGGAAAATATACCATCCCTTCTGATACATCTCATATGGAACAGCTGTACAACCCGAAATGCCATCATTGCAACATCATTTTTAAAATGTTGGTCCCCCTTGCGATACCCTGCACAAGTGTTCTCTGAGCCCAGGATGGAGAAAACAAACTGTTCAATTTTATACCTTTTTATATATTTATTTAACTCAGATCAGCTGTGGATCATGGCGGGCCGACGTGGCCTTCTGTTAAAGGGTTAATGGGCCTTTAAAACAAATGTACAGACTGATGCTATTTATATATCATCTGCCTGCAAGGGGCCCCTCTGATGTCAGCTCATCAGGAATTTACAATTGTGCACAGTCATTTCCCTTTGAACATTAGCTCCTAGTTATATAATGGATATCAGGGGTCTTTGCCGAGGAATTGCTTCAAATCTTATGCGTGTTTTATTTATTTATATCAAAAAGATGTGTAAGTTACAAAATGCAAAATAAAACATCTGCAACTTAGTTTTCCTATAGTTAGGGTTTGCATCTAATTTTCCCTAACTAGATGTTGTAAATCCAAACTGAATACCATTTAGTTTACTAAAGCATGGATATCATAAGCAAGGCAGCCATCAGGAATTCCAGAGCCTCTAGCATAGCTTCAGGCCTGGGCACCCTGGGCCTGACCCCTGTACATCACAGTTTACTCCTTTCATTAGGGTCCTTACATCAGGGTCCCCAGAGTCCCCCTCCTTTCATTAGTGTTCCCAGAGTCATCTCCCCTTACATCAGGGTCCCCAGAGTCCCCCTCCTTAAATCAGGGCCCACGGAGTTCACCCTTACATCAGAGACCCAGCTTTCAGTAGGGTCCCCAACGTCTCCCCTTACATTAGGATCCCAAAGTCCCCCTTTACATCAGGGTCCCCATAGCCCCCCCTTACATCAGGGTCCCCCAGAGCCATCTTCCTTAAATCAGGGTCCCCAGAGTCTTCCCTTACATCAGGGTACCCAGAGTCTCCCCCTCCTTAAATCGGGGACTCCAGAGTTCCCCCTTTTACTAAGATTCCCAAAGTCACCACCCTTACATCAGGACCCCTAAAGGGAGCTTACATCAGGGTCCCTAAAGCACATTCCCTTTCAATAGGGTCCCCAAAGTTAGAAGGGAAGAACATAGGGGGAGTGGAGAGGTTTAAGAGAATAGTTGGGGTAATGAAAGGGGAGGAGGGAGTATTGTGAAGACCCCAGCTTACATCAGGATCCATTCCTTTTCATTGCAGCAGTTGGGACTCTGTCTGGGTATTTTGTTAGCAGGATGCTCTGCGGAGAGGGGGGGTTGGACCCAGCATCAACGGGTTGGTTGGCAGGCCCCTTAATTGTGTATGGGCTGCGTTAATGCGATTTATGTTCTCTCAGTCAATCACGGGGGGAGGGTGTCTAGATGGCGGCTGGGAGTGAACATAAATAGTCTGCAGCCTAGACCTGCCTGGTTCTTGTGCAGGAGGATAAGTTCCCAGCCTGGGGGGCTGCTGACTTCTCAGCCAGCCCAGCTGACATTTACCAGTTGCTCATCAAGGCCTCAGCTATGACAAAAGCCGGCAAGCAGCAAAGCTCATGTTCCCTGCTGATTGGAGAGCTCTCACTCAAATTCAGTAGGAGGCATGTCAGACCTCTGTAGAGAGACCACTGCTTCCACACAGAGAACAAGAGCTTTTCTGTACATAAACTGAATGTTCAGTTGGGCTTTAAAACTAGAGATTCCCCTTTTCCATTCCCTATAAATATAAATTGAAGGGATGTGAGGTTAATGCTGCTACCTTGCCTAGAGTCCCATTCTGCCTTAATCTGTCTCTGATTACCCCCCAGGAACAAGGTTGTACTCTTATGATAACTAAAAACCCAACAAACCTTCAGTTTAAACCTGATAAATACATTCCAGGCATAGGCATGCGCACAAGGCATTCAGTTGCCATGGGAGGAAATACAGGGGATTGGTACCAGTATCTGCCCCCCGCCCACCCTTACTGTCCCTGTTTCTCTTCTTTCTGCTGCCCAGGCCCCCCGGGCCCCCCTTGTGCTCACCCTTCCTTCCCACTGCAGCAATGCCAGCTTCCCCTTTTCTCCTGCCAGCTGCTGCAGGGGATCATTTAAGGATGAAGAGCAGGGAAGGGGCTTGTAAATGTAATTTACTGGACCCTTCCTTGTCTGAATGAACACAGTGAGTGACTGGTACGTTCACTCACTGTGTTCATTCATAACTGAAGCATAGTAAACTGTGATTATTATGCCTCAGTTTATGAATGAACAATAAGCCACTCAGCACAGAGCCCATTCATTCTATTTAGACTCCTGATATTTCACCAAAGTCCCTCAACAGGGTTCCTACAAAAATAATTTAAAAAAAACAATACATTTTGAAATGTTTGTTACAATTATTTATAAGAGTGTGTGTGTCTGTGTGTGTATATAGATATATATACAGGATCTCACAAAAGTGAGTACAACCCTCACATTTGTGTAAATATTTTATTCGACCTTTTCATGTGACAACACTGAAGAAATGACACTTTGCTACAATGTAAAGTAGTGAGTGTACAGCTTGTATAACAGTGTAAATTTGCTGTCCCCTCAAAATAACTCAACACACAGCCATTAATGTCTAAACCACTGGCAACAAAAGTGAGTACACCCCTTAGGTTTCCAGATGCATTCCAGGTGCATCAAAAACAAAAGGTGTTCAGTGCCTTACAGTCCATTTTGCAGTCACTACCTGAGTAGTAATGCCTGTCCCCTGCCAGCATGCTGTGGAGAAAGACCCTTGCTCTCTGTGCAGAAGCAGTGGTCTCTCTGCATATGTCCATCATACTGTTGCGGAGTCAGATGGAAAGCTCCTTAATCAGTAAAGCTCATGCTCCATGCTGATCGAAGAGCCACTGTAGAGAGACCACTGCTTCCACACAGAAAGCAAGGCCTCTTCTGTACATAAACTGTATGTTCAATTGGGCTTTAAAATTGCGCATTGCTGACTAGTTCTCTTTGCACTCTGAAATCAAACAAGTTTCCACCCGTCAGCTGTTTTCTTGCATGGTTATCTCAGCCTCATTCCTAGTCACTCAGCTTATTTTCCCTTGAAATATCTCCCTTTTCTAATTTATTTGGCTGTCAAATTTAATTCTCAAATACCTTTAACACATTGCATTTGCATGAGCTTAATACGGCAATAACACTTTTAGAAAATTAATTTTGCACAATATCATTCTTGCCCAACTGAAACATCGAGCTGACACGGATGGGTCGTGAGCGAAACGGATGTTCTAAACAATACTCCTATTATGTAAAGGAGGCCGCCAGCTAATAAACCTTCATCTTCACATTTGCATAAAGCTAATACAGCTAAGAATAGTTTTTTATATATTTTTTTTTATCATAGGCATCTAAGCCCGCAGGAATTATGACTTGGCTTGGAAAATTATTATCAGAGATATAATTAAAGCAAATACAAACAAGAGACACGGAGAATGTTAATCAAAGTGACAGGTGGAACAAAGCGCAAAAGAGGAATGTGATTCCATTGTCAACACACAGGTTAATTCAGGTTGACGACTTGTGCAGATGAAGCGGGGACACGGTAGTCTCTATTCATATCCACGTACCGGGGTCAAGAAGTAAGGTGAAGAACTTGTCTCAGGTAGCGTCCTCTAGAGGCAGAATAAGAAAAGGAGCTTGCAGGCACTTAGCTGCCTCTAGATCTTTGGTGTCCAATTTGCATCCTTGGCGCTGGGAGCGAGGCTTGGCTTTTCCTCGACTCCCAGCTCCTGCGCTTCTGCCCCATGGGCGTTGCTGTGCCATTTTTATGTTTTGGAGCTTATTTGTCTGTGGTGCCACCATATAGTCCCCTTATTTCCCTGGAGGGTATCCTATTTGCAATTTGATTTTGGGATAATGGCACTCCCACCTTTCCACCATAATTGCATATCTTACTCAATCTGCAGTCCTTGGGCACTTGTTGTGGGGCCCTTAGGGCAACTGCAGGGCAACTGCAGAAAATAGTCTGTTTTCTGTGTGCTTATTATTTAACTAATGGATTATTTCATACCACCTTACTTTTTATATGTGTACTGCTACCCCCGCAGGAGAGGTGCTGCTAGTTTGTTTGGGTCCTCTGTTCGTCACTGGGCACTAGACAAAGCTGCACCCCTGTTATAAAGATAATTAGTAGGTTGTATTGAAATTAAAAATATATGCAGTAGCATTTAAACAGTAGACAGAAGTTGATGATAAACAGTACGTTTCGACACAAGAACAAAGCAATTGTCATGAACCCATAGTCATTCATGTCCTATCTGTTTGCTTACCTCTTGGTTGTGTCAGTTTAGAGGCCGTTCACATCCCCACCTGTGGGCTAAGTAATCTCCTCTTAGTGAACTCCACCCCAGCCTCCAATTAAGCAAACACTTTTTAAGACCATGTGCTGCAAAGCCTCCTTGCTGATCAATGTTGTGTGTGTTTGGCTTCGTGTGTGGTTGTTCCTGTGGTATGCTCTGAGTCCATTTCTGTTTACCGACTTTTGGCTTGTTCTGACTATCCCTGCCTGCTTGATACCCCGACCTTCGGCTTGTTCTCTGTTTCTCCTGTCTGCTTGATACCCTGACCTTGTCGTGCTCTTCCGTCTGTCCCAGTCAGCTTGTGGCCGTGACCTTTGGCTAGGTCGCTTACTATCCTTGCTATTCCTGTGCTGCTGCTTCCTCTCTTCCACCTGTAGCCAGCCGAGCATGAGCTAGGGGACCCCAGGGGGCCGCGACCCGGATCCAATTGCAGCCAAATACATCCTCACCCCCAGAGGCTCTGGTGAATACCTACTGGCTCTTACACTCCAAGCCCTGGGGAAACCGATGCACTAGCTCCCTGTGTTTCAGTGTCAGTGCTCCAGGGACCCACCTTCCCGTACCAGCCAGAGCTCATTAGCAGCAGTCAGCTATAGGTCCACAACCTTAGCGGTGCGCTTCGCACTTCTGCAGTGCTATTCTGTCACCTGACCCCAGGTGTCCTGACAGTAATACAGTGCATTACCCCTGTAAGGCGTGCCCATCTGTCCTGCAGGACTGATGATATAAACAATAGCCCTCAGACTGAGAGATACTCCCCAAGTGAAATAAAAGAGAGCATCAAGAGAATAAGGATTACGCCATTGTAAGCCTTCAATCTGAAGGGTCTATGTTTAAGCACTAAGAATTTTGTCAAATTTCCTATGCACAAATAAACTGTCAGGTTGATTCTTCTGCCGGCCTAGTTGGGGCCCTTAAGTTGGCGTGCAGTGAAAGGTGCTGTCCCTTTAAAATGTAAAGAAACAGAATAATTCCCTTTTTGGCGGCAAGTGATTTGTATTTGAAGAGTTACTTTAATGGGGTGGGGAGTTTGTAAGATGTCCCGTAATAACGTTGAACTTGGGCGGCATACTCCTTCCTTAGGTTGCTTAGGTTAAAAGTAGCTACAGAATTCTGCCCAGCATGGATTAACTCAGTCAGGTAACCCGCAGGCAGTTTTTGAGAAGCAATAAGGAATGACAGACTGCAGCAGTCAAAAGGCCTCTTGCAAAGGCCTATAGACTGCCCTTGAACTTGAAAGAACTTATGTGACAATAAATGTTTGCAACAGAGCAGCATTAGTTGGGTCAGGAACCCTCTCCCCTAGCCTTGTGTATAGTAGGGTGAAACAAGGAGTGCCCAACTGTTCTTTGAAGATGCGGCTGAGATGATGATGACTTCCACAATCCTGCAGCAAACAGGCTTACACTAGTCTGCCTGGCATCTTAGCGTCAGTTGCGGCTTCTCGGCCTAACCCCAGTCCGGTCCAGGCCCATGTGGCTCCATACAGCTCTTGCACATACATCTCCTATCACCAGCCCAGTGTCTCTTCAACTCCCCCTGTGTTCCTTGGCTTTTACTTTTATCTGCTTTCACTCCCTGGTGATTGTCTCTGCACTTTGTAATTTAGTTTCAGCTCCACTGTGAGGAAAAAGGTCTGCTTCAAGCATACAAATCCCAGCAGTCTCTGTACTCCTGTATTGGGAGTGGGACTATGATGAAAAGAGATGCTAAACACTGCCATCTTGTGGTCAAATATAAATCTTACAGTAACAGTGCACAGTGTTACAATAAATGTGTCTTTTCTCTTTTTATATATTTTTTTATCCTTTGATTTAAACCATGTACCATGCTTACCCTTCCCCACTGTAACTTTATGTTCTATAACATGTATACATTATTCTATCACAAATTAATTGTCAATGGGTTTTGGACATCAAATGTATTGGTATATATACAGTGGATATAAAAAGTCTACACACCCCTGTTAAAATGTCAGATTTCTGTGACGTAAAAAAAATGAGACAAAGATAAATAATTTCAGAACTTTTTCCACCTATAATGTGACCTCTAAACTGTACATCTCAATTGAAAAACAAACTGAAATCTTTTAGGGGGTAAGTAAAAATAAAAAAATAAAATAATGTGGTTGCATAAGTGTGCACACCCTCTTATAACTGGGGATGTAGCTGTGTTCATAATTAAGCAATCACATTCAAACTCATGTTAAATAGGAGTCAACAAACACCTGCCATAATTTAAAGTGCCTCTGATTAACCCCAAATAAAGTTCAGCTGTTCTAGGAGGTCTTTCCTGACATTTTCTTAGTCACATCCTACATGGAGTTGAGGTGGGAAGTATGGCGGCGGCCCCAGCCGCCGATGATGGAGTGCTCCTCTTCCATGCCGGGCGTTGCCTTGGTTGGGGCAGCCGCCATACCTCCCATCTCAGCTCCCGGCCCTGATGTTCCTGGGCATTTCATGTACCCCGACGGTGTGCCACGGGTGCGCGGATGTGGTAAGTTTGATTCATGGTTTCTCATTCATGGGGGTGGGGCACTCACCCCTGGTTTGGTTCCCATGACTTGCAATAGTAAACATTTGTTTCAATTTTTAACATCTATTTCAGACCGACTCATCAAAAGTAAAACACCACTCTAACCTGTGAAGTAATCCTAAAGGAAAGTCTTATGGTGCAAACACCCACCTTCTCCCAGGTGCTCTGACTCAGTGTCCTCCACTCACTCCAATATGTCCATAGAAATGAAAATTGAACGAAGAGTCGGCACTTCTGCGTGAAGGTAAATAATTCCATTTATTATATCTCACCCGTGTAGAAAGATAACGAAGGCTAACGCGTATTGGCGTATAGAGCCTTGTACACAGACCGACTACAAGCTTGCTCCTGATGAGTAATACAATAATGAAACGCGTAGAGCTACCAATTGCCTAATGTCCTACCTTAGTATCTGCTTTAACCAATTTATTGGGGTATTCCCCTAATGGGGCATCATGAGATCATGGATCACGCAGATGATTATTTGTGCATTATGAATGTACAAATATTAATTTGATGGATCGGGGAAATCTGTATAAACTATGAATTTTACTTCATCTTATTTATTATACTGTATTATTATGTTACTGCTACTTCTCTTCTGATTATATGTATATGGAATTTTTATTTGTGCAAAACTTTTTTATCATGATCCATCCTCTACTTTATTCCTACCACGTGTGTCATTTAAAGTCCCAACCCATTTCAATACTTTACCATCATCAAGGGGAGAAAATATGGCACAACAGTGGCATTACCAAGAACTGGACGTCCCCCCAAAATTGATGAAAAGATGAGAAGAAAACTGGTCAAGGAGGCTGCCAAGAGGCCTCCAGCAACATTAAAGGAGCTGCAGGAATATCTGGAAAGCACTGGCTGTGTGGTACATGTGACCACAATCTCCCGTATTCTTCATATGTCGGGGCTATGGGGGAGAGTGGCAAGAAGGAAGCCTTTTCTTACCAAGAAAAACAACCTAGCCCGGCTAAATTTTGCAAAAACATATCTGAAGTCTCCCAAAAGCATGTGGGAAAATGTGTTATGGTCTGCTGAAACCAAGGTTGAACTTTTTGGCCATAATTCCAAAAGACATGTTTGGCACAAAAACAACACTGCACATCACCAAAAGAACACCATACCCACCGTGAAGCATGGTGGCGGCAGCATCATGCTTTGGGGCTGTTTTTCTTCAGCTGGAACAGGGGCCTTAGTCAAGGTAGAGGGAATTGTAAACAATTCCAAATACCAGTCAGCATTGGCATAAAAAACCTTCAGGCTTCTGCTAGAAAGCTGAACATGAAGAGGAACTTCATATTTCAGTATGACAACGACCCAAAGCATACATCCAAATCAACAAAGAAATGGCTTCACCAGAAGAAGATTAATGTTTTGGGATGGCCCAGCCAGAGCCCAGACCTGAATCCGATTGAAAATCTGTAGGGTGATCTGAAGAGGGCTGTGCACAGGAGATGCCCTCGCAAACTGACAGATTTGGAGCGTTTTTGCAAAGAAGAGTAAAAAAAAAATTATTGTCAAATCAAGATGTGCCATGCTGATAGATTCATACCCAAAAAGAGTGCTGTAATAAAATCAAAAGGAGCTTCAACAAAGTATTTTTTAAGGGTGTGCACACTTATGCAACCATATTATTTTAGTTTTTCATTTTTACTTCCCTCCACCTAAAAGATTTCAGTTTGTTGTTCAACTGAGTTGTACAGTTTATAGGTCACATTAAAGGTGGAAAACGTTCTGAAATGATTTATCTTTGTCTCATTTTTTTACATCACAGAAACCTGACAATTTAACAGGGGTGTGTAGACTTTTTATATCCACTGTATGTATGTTAAAAATCCATCTTAAACGTAAAAGTAATAAAAAAGGAAAAGATTACTTTTGCAAAAAGAAAGGAAAGAAAGCAAAGGCAATTCCTATTTTCTAAAGAAAAAGGAAATAAAATAAAGAAAGATACTATTTATTTAATTAAAAGTTACATTTACATATAATCCTTACATAATTACAGTTGGTTGCAAAAGTCCATCTAGTGCAACCAAAATATCATATCACAAATAATTGCCAATGGGTGTTGGACAGCAAAGCTATAAATATAAAAGAAAAAAGTTTTATTTTATATATACAGTATATATACATTTTATAATCCCTACATAGTTACACAGTTAGGTTGCAAAACGACCATCTAGTTCAGCCAACAGAAAAAAAAACATGAGCAGAAAACCATCATATACAGAACTTACCCTATACCTACTGCTAATCCAGAGGAAGGCAAAAAAAAAAAACCTATAAAGCAGCGGTGGCCCGTCTGTAGGGGGTGCAGGAGCGCCACCCCCCCCTAATCTCTATGCGCCGGACCCCTAATCTCCATGCGGGGCGCCGGACGCATAGAGCTCTATGAGGTTTTTTTTCTTTTCTGAAGCACGTGATTAGAGCCGGACGCTGTAATTGGCTTCAAAAAGGATGGGCTCGGGGCGCAGTGCTCTGTGCAGCCCACCCACTTGTGACATTAGTGAATGTTCATTCGTATTGTCTTCCTGCTTCTCCTCATGGCCAATCAGGACAGGAAGCGGGTCCTAACCCTAGGTTCACACATATGCGGATGCGGTTTCCGTGTTTTTTTTCCAGTACTTTTACCGCGTTTTTACAGCCTTTTACCGCAATTTTACTGCGTTTATACCACATTTTAGCACGATTTTTGCTGTGGTTTGCATTTTGCAGTTTTTATTTATTTATTTTTTCGGGGGGGGGGGGGGAATTTGTTGCTAGGCAGATTTAAAAACGCGAATCATGCCACAATTGCGGTAAATACAGAGAAAAAAAAACACCACTAGCGTCTCTGGTGCAGCTCCATTGAAGTCTATGGCATGCAAAACGCAAACTGCAGTGAGAAAAAAGTCCCCGAACCTTTAAAAAAATGCAGCTCCACAAAACGCACAGGTGTGAACTATATCCATAGGAAACCATGTTAAATGGACTGTAATGCGTTTCTGCAAACTGCAAAATGGGGTGAAAAAACGCATAGGTGTGAACCTAGATTAAGACATGATTGGCCGGGAGGAGAAGCGAATGGATTGACCAGTAGGAGAAGCTGGGGAAACCACCCGCGACCTGGAGGGGTTAAGTGCGGGGCTAGTGGGCTTGCAAGCGGGTGAGCGAGCGAGCGCCAGGGCGTTGGTGGACCGGTGGGGGTTTTGTTTGCAACCGCCCCAAAAGATTGGAGCACCAGCCTCCACTGCTATAAGGCTCGATTCTCACCTATGCATTTTTAGTGCATTTTGCAGATTTGCACTGCAGTCCATTTGTCATGGTTCCCTATGGAACACGTTCTGCAGTGCAAATCTGCAAAATACAAAAAGCACTAAAAATGCATAGGAGGGAATCAGGCCTAAAGCAAGGTCCAAGCACGATACAATCCTTCATAGTGTACTTCTCAAATCATACTTAATGGGGAAGTAGGCCTAACAGAGATTACTTAATAGAAATGTAATACATTTTCAATATCATTTGCAGTCCAGCTGAAATTCTGAATCAGGCTCATACTAGCCTGAGTCTGAGGCTCGATTCTCGCTAGTGCATTTTTTTTTATGCATTTTTCAGAATGCAGGGAATTTTTTTAACATGGGATCCTATGGAACACGTTCACATCAATGCATTTGTGTGCCTCTGCGGTTTTAGAAGGGATCGGGGACTTTTTTTTTCCCCGCAAAATGCAGCGTTTTGCTTGTAAGGCTCGATTTACACTAATGCATTTCAACGTTTTTTTTTCACTGCTTCTTGCTGTGTTTTCTGTGTTTTTTCTACAGCATTTTTGATGCGTTTTTACCACGTTTTTAACACGATTTTGCCGCAATTCACGTTTTTTTTATTTTTAATTGTATTTATATATTTTTTTGGGGGGGGGGGATTTTGTTGCTAGGCGGATTTAAAATGCAAAGCGCAAATCGTGGTAAAAACGTATCAAAAATGCAGCACTTGCGTTTTTCTTGCATGCCCATTAAGCCCTGGTTCAGACTAATGCGATCCTCAGAGATCGCATGTGATTTGCACCCGCACTGCGGGTGCCGATCACATGCGATCTAGGGTTGCCACATCATCCCTTTAATCCAGGTCACATATGAATTACACAGCTTCTGAGGCTAATTTATTGCAGATAAGGCTCCAAGTGAGTTTAATTGCCATCTTAATCAAACACAGAACCTGTGTAATTAGTATGTGTCCTGGATTAAAGGGATGATGTGGCAACCCTAATGCGATCTCTGAGCAGTGCGAGTTCAGCCATACAGTTGTGTGGCTGAACTCGCATTTGATTCACAAAAAAAGGTACATGTATTCACGTTTTGCGTTATTAAATCTGCCTAGCAACAAAATTTCCCCCCAAAAAAAGCAAATCGCCGCAAAATCGTGGTAAAAATGCGGTAAAAAAATGCAGAAAGCACAGAAAAATGCACTGCAAAAACGCTCCAAAGCAACATACATAGATTGTGAATCGAGCCTTACTAGGTGCTGAAGTTGGTAAGGGGGGCAAAGGTAGAGTAGAGGCTACTGCCATAAATAATATCTGCATTCTGTCCTATCTGCAGCTCTAATAGTATCACATTACACGCACCAGAGTTGGATATAACAGGTGCATTCACATGGCTGAGAATGCTGTCAGACCTCAGATAAGTGTCAGAGCTGTGAGACTCATTGAGAAGTCATTACAAGTCCTGAGAATGATAACTGCAGGGTAATGCAGACACAGGGAGGATGGAGGCAAGGACTGCCTGTACAGCTTGGCTGTGATTACTCCAATCACTGGCATGGGGCCTTTCTGCTGAAGTTTATCTTTACAGAGCAATCATGGCAAATCTTCAGGGAATAATACGTCCGCCTATTATTGTATTTCTCATTTAAAAGGCAATATGAGGTTTTTTTTAACCACTTCCTTACTGGGCACTTAGGGGGGGGGGGGGGG
>BLSH010319046.1:972550-983105 GCA_018402905.1 Glandirana rugosa | reverse complement strand
AGGTCTATTTTATGTTGTAAGTCTTGTCCCGTATTTATGTGATCCACATTTGTCTCGGTCATAGGACCACAATATATATATATATATATATATATATATATATATATATATATATATATATATATATATATACAGTGTCTCACAAAAGGGAGTACACCCCTCACATTTTTGTAAATATTTTATTCTATCTTTTCATGTGACAACACTGAAGAAATTACACTTTTCTACAATGTAAAGTAGTGAGTGTACAGCTTGTATAACAGTGTGGATTTGCTGTCTCCTCAAAATAACTCCACACACAGCCATTAATGTCTAAACCGCTGGCAACAAAAGTGAGTACACCCCTAAGTGAAAATGTCCAAATTGGGCCCAATTAGACATTTTCCCTCCCCGGTGTCATGTGACTCATTAATGTTACAAGGTCTCAAGTGTGAATGGGGAGCAGGTGTGTTAAATTTGGTGTTATTGCTCTCGCTCTCTCATACTAGTCACTGGAAGTTCAACATGGCACCTCATGGCAAAGAACTCTCTGAGGATCTGAAAAAAATAATTGTTGCTCTACATAAAGATGGTCTAGGCTATAAGACGATTGCCAAGACCCTGAAACTGAACTGCAGCACTGTGGCCAAGACCATACAGCAGTTTAACAGGACAGGTTACACTCAGAACAGGCCTCGCCGTGGTGGACCAAAGAAGTTGAGTGCACATACTCAGGTTGAAGGGGTGGGGGGTCAGCCTGTCAGTGCTCAGACCATACGCCGCACACTGCATCAAATTGGTCTGCATGGCTGTCGTCCCAGAAGGAAGCCTCTTCTGAAGATGATGCACAAGAAAACCCGCAAACAGTTTGCTGAAAGCAAGCAGACTAGATTACTGGAACCATGTCCTGTGGTCTGATGAGACCAAGATAAACGTATTTGGTTCAGATGGTGTCAAGCGTGTGTGGTGGCAACCAGGTGAGGAATTCAAAGACAAGTGTGTCTTACCTACAGTCAAGCATGGTGGTGGGAGTATCATGGTCTGGGCTGCATGAGTGCTGCCAGCACTGGGGAGCTACAGTTCATTGAGGGAACCATGAATGCCAACATGTACTGTGACATACTGAAGCAGAGCATGATCCCCTCCCTTCAGAGACTGGGCCACAGGGCAGTATTCCAATATGATAACGACCCCAAACACACCTCCAAGACACCCACTGCCTTGCTAAAGAATCTGAGGGTTTAGGTGATGGACTGGCCAAGCATATCTCCAGACCTAAACCCTATTGAGCATCTGTGGGGCACCCTCAAACGGAAGGTGGAGGAGTGCAAGGTCCCCAACATCCACCAGCTCTGTGATGTCGTCATGGAGGAGTGGAAGAGGACTCCAGTGGCAACCTGTGAAGCTCTGGTGAGCTCCATGCCCAAGAGGGTTAAGGCAGTGCTGGAAAATAATGGTGGCCACATAAAATATTGACAATTTGGGCCCAATTTCAACATTTTCACTTAGGGGTGTACTCACTTTTGTTGCCAGCGGTTTAGATATTAATGGCTGTGTGTTGAGTTATTTTGAGGGGACAGCAAATTTACACTGTTATACAAGCTGTACACTCACTACTTTACATTGTAGCAAAGTGTCATTTCTTCAGTGTTGTCACATGAAAAGATATAATAAAATATTTACAAAAATGTGAGGGGTGCACTCACTTTTGTGAGATACTATATATATATATATATTTTTTTTTTTTCTCCTATATTTTCCCCTGGTGATCTGCCCAGTATCACACCTCCTGTATTAGGAGGGAAGACTGAAGGGAAGGCCGGAGTTTATCTTTAACTTACACCAACCCCTCCAATGCACACACAAGCACACCTTGCTCGAAGTCCTATGTATGGTTGAGGAGCGGTAAAAATGTTGTTGAGCCACGTTTTTAGTGACTCCCCCCCCCCTCCCCTTTATGCTGCAACGGAGGTAAACTGGGATGTTCACATGCTGCGGTCACGAGGCTTCACGCCACAGCAAAAACATATCGCCAACAAGCCCACGAACGCGGCCCTTTCAAGCAAATGGGGAAACACCGCAATTGCGTGCAATGTACCTGGTTGCAGTGCAATTGTTCAGCAAAAACTGAGTTAAAATAGACGGTGATCAGGCGGTGTCAATCGTCTCAGAAAAGCGCCCCCTCCCAACTGCCCCCCTTATGCTGCAATGAGAGCGAAGCATGACTGAGGGGTTCACATGCAGCCATAGCAAAGACTATCCAACATATTATGATCGTCCATTGACTGCGACCCATTCAAGTGAATGTGGAAGCACCACAATGCATGCCGGTAGTGGTGCATTTGTGCGGCAAAAATGGGGTTAAACAGGTGGCAAGAAGGCATCACATCATCTACTGCCTGCCTGTGAATCACCTCTGAAAAGTGCATCGCTTTTCAGAGGAGCAGCAGGTTAGGCACATCCAAATGTATCTTTACAAATTTGTTAGGCTTTAATAACACATGCAATATTGGGGGGGGTTCAGTAAACCAGGTGGTTGAGCCATGGCTTTACCAACCCCTGGTTGCAGGGCTGTAGCAGTAAAACTGCTATAGGGCGGTCATCAAGAGGTTAAATTTGTTTTCTTAATTGTTTCTTTTGTTTGTTTTTTTTGTTTTTTTTAATTAGTTTTCTTTTTAAACCACTTCACCTCTGGAAAAGATTCCCCCCCTTCCTGACCAGGCCATTTTTTGCAACATGGCACTGCATTACTTTAAAGCGGAGTTCCACCTTGTTAAAAGTTAGCAGCTACCAAAAGTGTAGCTGCTGACTTTTAACAATTGGCCACTCACCTGTCCCTTGCTCCAGCGATGCGGTCGCCCGAGGGCTCGCTCGTCTCCCCCTCCCCTCGGTGGCGCTGGCATCACAGGTGTGGGCACCCGGCTTTGGCTTCAAAGCCGGGCGCCCACTGCGCATGCGCAAGTCGCGCTGCGGCTTGTGAATGGCTCGGCGCATCTTCTGGGACCTGTGACGTGTCCCAGAAGATCGCTGGGTAGGAGGGAGGGAAGGTGAACTTCCTTCCAGCTCCTTGGCGCCAGGGGAGGAAGTGGACTTGGGACCCTGTGAAAACAGGTTCCCTGGTCACCCCCCAGAAAAATGACATGCCAATTATGGCATGGGGTCACCTCCCCTTAAAGCGGAAGTTCCACTTTTGGGTGGAACTCCGCTTTAACCAAAAACTGCGCGTTCGTGCGACGCTGTGTCCAAATAAAAATTTCCATAACACCAGGTGTTTGAGCCATGGCTTTACCACCCCCTGGTGGCAGGGCTGTGGCCACATTGCTGCCAAAATTAAACAGCATGTCGCTTTCAGTGAGCATTACTGCCACTGAAGGCGACTAACACAGATCTGTGGGGCTGCGCTGCAACTGTCCCACAATCAGGTACAACGCCGTTTAAAGGGTTAAATCAAGCCCCCCAGGCCACCCTAACTTACATTTAAAATGGCCGATGGCTGCTGCCTGCTCACAATTTTTTTTCTTGTGGAGGAAGGAAATAGGGCCCAGGGGCGCAGCCACCAACTAACTGCAGGCAAAGGGGGGAGCGCCCAGGGCCAGCCCTACCATGGATCTCGCTAGGCCCATTGGGTGGGCATAGATGGTGAGCTGATTCGGTGGTTCAATGGGCCATTTGACTGGACTTGCCCCCCAGGCCTATGGCTGCCAGCCCTCCCCTGCATAGTGCCTCCTCACCACCTATCAAATGCCCCCTGAAAAGCGATCCACCGCTCTTCAGGGGGCACCACTCGTGTGAAAAAGCTATTACGGTACCTATAACCAGGTGTGAAAAATATATAACTGATTTTCTTTATAAACAGAAGAAGAATTTTATTGTATCTCAGGGCAATGAACTATTTGCCTGTTGAGGGTTCCTTTCTACAGAATTCTCGTCATCTGTTTGTGTTCAGATGAAGCCGGCAGATGGGAGGCAGGTGAAGCCTTCCTAGAATGCGCGGCGCACACCACGTGAATTTCTTTGTAGCTCTCACCATATGTTGTCAGGCTTGTCTCTACTGGAAGGTCAGGGCTGTGACAAGTGAGTGATTAGTGTTGCCTGTGTAGAGCGCACTGTGTGCTTTCACATGAGAAACTCCAGCCTTGTCACTTACACCTTATCCCTGGGCCTGGGAGACTCCCATTATCTCTATTCTACCAATGGCAAAGATACTGCGAGTCCAGTCTGAGCTCCCAACACAACATAGAAGAATGCTAAAGAGGAACCCAAGGCTGCAAATTAAAGCCGCATTAAACCTAAAAACAAAAATGTAATATAATTCCAGTTTTTACATTTATTTTCTTTTTTACAGATTTTTTTCACTTATTTCTTTTTTATTTATTTTTTTTTAATTTATTTTAGGTACTTATATAGCGCTGTCAATTTACGTAGCGCTTTACATATATATTGTACATTCACCTCAGTCCCTACCCTCACGGAGCTTACAATCTAAGATCCCTAATTCACATTTATCCATATACTATTTATTCATTTTTACATTCGTTTATATATATTTTCTTTCTTATTTAGACAGGAAAAAGGATTTCACACTTTAGGACCAGAGCACTTTTTGCGATTGGGCGCTGCATCGCTTTAACTGACAATTGCGCGGTCGTGCAACGTTGTACCCAAACAAAATTTGCGTCCTTTTTTTTCCCACAAATAGAGCTTTCTTTTGGTGGTATTTGATCCCCTCTGTGTCATTTCTGATCACCGCTATAAACAAAAAAAGAGCGACAATTTTGCAAAAAAAAAACAACAATTTTTCGTACTTTTTGCTAAAATCCAAATCCAAAAAAGAAATATTAAAATAATTTTTTTTTTCAACAGTTTTGGCCAATTTATGTTCTTCCTCATATTTTTGGTAAAAAAAATTGCAATTGGCGTCTATTGATTGGTTTGCGCAAAAGTTGCAGCGTTTACGAATGATGAGAATTCATTTCTGGGGTTTTTATTTTTTATTTTTTTACTAGTAATGACGGTGATCTGCGATTTTTAGAGGTACTGCAATATTGCAGAGGACATGTTGGACCATTTTGACCCTTTTTTGGGACCATTGGCATTTATACAGCGATCAGTGCTATAAAAATGCACTGATTACTGTGTAAATGCCATTGGCAGTGAAGGGGTTAACCTGGAGGGGGCTCTCTAAAAGTTAACTGTTTTCCTTCAGTGTGTTCTAACTGTATGGGGGCTGGGCTGGCTGGGGGAGGGGAGTGATTAATACAGCCCTTCCCCCTCTGTCAGAACGGAGATCCGTATTTACTTACACGGACCTCCGCTCTCTCATTGCGGGGGGCCATTGCGGGTAGCCGGCGGAGATCGAGTCCTCCCTACCTGCTCCCTGGCCCCTCCCCCCCGGAACACAGTGAGCGTGCGAGCGCTTCCGGTGGCGCATGCACGCGCTCACAATACTCGTTATCGTGGTCCACGTCAGGTGTCGCCGGTTTGCGATAACGAGCCCTGTTGCCGACGTCACGCTGCAGCGGGCGGTCGGCAAGTGGTTAAATGAGGCATAATAATGCATAGAATATAAATATGATTAAAAATGTATTTTACAACCATTTTTAACATTTCATAAAAATACATGAAGTCATTTTATACTTTAACCAGTACAGATCAAAAGACGGCTACAGCGCGGACCTGAATTGCCGGGGGGGGGGGAGGAGGGACGTCGATGGTCATCCGCCCGTTGTGTGCTCTCCATGTGCACTCAAAGCCGTGGGTGCGCGCTCTCGCGCCCACCGCATACTGCGTGGGCATGCCCACGGGTCGGGCGGACCCGCGATCGCCTAATAGAGAGCCAGAACGAGGAACAGGCCAATGTAAACATGGCGGTTCTCTGTTCTGTGAGAGGAGACCCTGTGATTGGGATCAGTAAGATCTGTTATGTCCCTGCCAGCCCCGCCCCTACACAGTTAGAACACGCCCAAGGAACACATTTAACCCCTTCACTGCCCCTTAGTGTTAACCCCTTCACTGCCAATGATATTTACAAAGTAATCAGTGGCTATTTAAATTTCTGATGGCTGTATAAATGTCAATGGCCCCAAAAAAGTGTCAAAAATGTCCGACATGTCCGCCGCAATGTCGCAGTCCCGATAAAAATCGCAGATCGCCGCCATTACAAGTAAAAATAAATAAAAACGTCATGAATCCGTTCCCATGGTTTGTAGACAAGATAACTTTTGCGCAAACCAATCAATATACGCCAAGTGGGATTTTTTTTTTTTAACAAAAATATGTAGAAGAATATATATCGGCCAAAACTGATGAATATATTTTTTTTTTTATATTTATTATAGCAAAAAGTAAAAAATATTGTTTTTTTTTTTTAAATTGTCGGTCTTTTTTTGTTTATAGCACAAAAAATAAAAACCGCAGAGGTGATCAAATACCACCAAAAGAAAGTTCTATTTGTGGGGAAAAAAAGGACGTCAATTTTTTTTGGGTACAACGCCGCACGACCGCGCAATTGTCATTCAAAGAGCAACAACACTGAAAACTGAAAATTGGCCTGGGCAGAAGGGGGGTTTAAATGCCCAGTAAGCAAGTGGTTAATTACATGCAAAAATTGCTAACATAGTAAAAAAACATGGATTTCAGAAATACATGATTGACAGAATAAATTCATATATACATGAAAGGTTGCATAAGCCGAACTTGTCTTGGCACCCTAAAAAATTTACCCGTTTCATGGCTCTTTACATTCATCAGGAGTTAGGTGCAAATATAAAAAAATAAATACAGAAAGTTTTGGATTTAGTGAATGCTACCCTTTAATAGGGAAAGAAAAACGGTAAAAAGCAAGGAATATATACACACAGGTAGACTGAGCTGAGCCCAGCTGATATCAAGGAGGGAGGAATCCAGGCCAATTATCTGTCCCAGGGCTGAGGTGGAGTGCCTCATTCTTATTTAACCACTTGACCTCTGGAAGATTTACCCCCCTTCCTGACCAGACTATTTTTTGCAACATGGCACTGCATTACTTTAACGGACAATTGCGTGGCCGTGCAGCGCTGTGTCCAAATAAAAATGTCTTTTTTTTCCCACAAATAGAGCTTTCTTTTGGTGGTATTTGATCACCACTGCGTTTTTTATTTTTTGCGCTATAAACAAAAAAACTGAGGGAGGGGGGGTCTATACTTAGGAAGAGGTGGGTGTATACTGAGGGAGGGAGTCTGTACTGGGGGGGACTATACTTAGTGAAGAGGGGGTCGGTACTAAGGGAGGGGGGTTTGTACTGAGGGGGGGACTATACTTGCTGGAGGGGGTTGACACCATGTTTTACCGCACCGGGTGACACGAACCCTAGCAATGCCACTGCAGTCACTGTACTAATGACACTGGTTGGGAAGGGGTTGAACATCAGGGGTAATCAAAGGGTTAAATGTGTGCCTAGCCAGTGCTTTCTAACTGTGGGGGAGGTGCTTGTACTGTGGGAAGTCATGGATCCATGTCCCTACTTTGCAGGAACACAGGACCCTTGCCTTCTGTACTGACAGAATGGCGCTCTGCCTTGTTTACATGTTGTCCTGCCTGTGTACCGAGTGATCGGCGGGTGCCGGCGGACATCAGGTCTGTACCCTCACATCGGCTCCCGCTGTGAATAATCACAGTGGGAGTGAGTCGCCACTCATGCCGGCTACCTGGAAGTGAAGGATCACATATATATATATATGCACACAATCCTGCACACAGTGGCCGCCCTATACCAATAAAACTGCTATAGGGCGATTTTCTTTATATATATTTATTTATTTTAATTTGTTTGCTTTTTTTTTTTCTTTTTGAAATTATTATTTTTTTACAGTCATATTCTTTTACATATATATATAGTTAATTTGTTTGCTTTTTTTTTATTAGAATATGCGGAATGAGGAACAATTAGCTGAACTGAATTTAGAAGGGGATTAAGGGGGGATATGATCAACATGTATAAATACATAAGAGGTCCATATAGTGAACTTGTTGTTGAGTTATTCACTTTAAGGCCATCACAAAGGACAAGGGGGGCACTCTTTACATCTAGAAGAAAAAAGATTTCATCTCCAAATACGGAAAGGTTTCTTCATAGTTAGAGCTGTGAAAATGAGGAATAGACTCCCTCCAGAGGTGGTTCTGTCCAGCTCAGTAGATTGCTTTAAAAAAGGCCTGGATTCTTTCCTTAATGTAAATAATATAACTGGGTATAAACATTTATAGGTAAAGATGATCCAGGGAATATCTGATTGCCTCTCAGGATCAGGAAGGATTTTTTCCCCCGTTGTTGCAAATTGGATCTTGCTTTATTGAGGTTTTTTTGCCCTCCTCTGGATCAACTGTGAGTATAGGATTGTGTTAATAGGATTGTGTAGATTGACGTGTGTTTTTCAACCAGACTAACTATGTAACTATGTAACTATATGTAACAATTTATCTATTTTCACATTACTTTTCTTAATTGGTTTTCTCTTTTTTTAATTTTTTTATATTAGTTTTCTTTTTTATATATTTTGTTTCTTGTTTACATTTGTTTTCTTTTTTTTATTGGTTTTAATTAGTTTTTTCCTTTTTTCAATTCTTCTTATTTATTTTTTACAATAGTTTTCTTTTTTATATATTTTTTTAAATTATTTATTTTAAAGAGGAACTCTGGTCTCCCCCCCAAAAAATGAACAGTTGGCAGTAACAAATACAGTAGCTGCTGACTTTTATAAGAAGGACGCTTACCTTTCCAGGGATCCAGCACTGTCCTCACCCAAGCTGATTCTTCAATCAGCTTCGAGTCCAGGAGCCAGCATCTTAACTTGTTGCTTCACAGCCGGTCTCCCACTGTGCAGGTGCAAGCCCCACTTGTGAATGGTCCTGAAGTCTTCTGGGACCTGTGCTGTGCCCCAGAAGGCTGCGGGGGTAGGAGGGGGCGGAGCTCCACTTTGGATCACCGCACTAAACCCGTAAGCACAAGGTTTACTATTGTTGATGTGAGGCAGAAGCTATCTCTTAAGGAGGCAATGATTTATTGACTAGGTCACTAGTTATTATTTATTTAAGACATTTTAAAAATGGATATTTATTTTATTTAAAAATGTATTTTTGCACTGTTCCTTTAGATTTTTTTCTCACGTTTATTGCTTTTACAGAAAATGTAAACATCCCTTAACAATAAAGCATAACAGGTCCTCTTTATGGAGACATCTGGGGTCTATAGGGCACACCCCCCCCCCCCCCCGTTTCCTTTGGTCCTAAACTGCAAGTACGATGCACAGTAGCTCAATGAGGCATTCATTATGGTGACTGGGGGGCCATGAGTGGACAGACCCTTCAGTATTAAAGTCAGGTGTCATTGTCAGTCTTCAGTCTCAGAGTCCAGTAGCTATAGCAGTGGGAAGGTAAACACAGAAACCAGCAAGATAAAGCACAATCAGGTCCCCCTGGCGCGTGAGTGAGCTCCTTCAGCAGAGTTTCTGATGATGGAAATGGGTTTTGCGGTCCTCAGGATTGCCCTATCAGGAGGTGAGCAAGCTGACATCTGGTAGCAGATGTACTATGAAGAAATGAAGCAGAAGCATAGTCAGTAAACAATCCTAAGGGCAGAAACAAGTGGTTGCGGGTTGTGATCAAGTGAACACAAGTTCATCCAAGGTGGGGGTCTAGGCACTATCGGTATCCACCAGAGCTCCTGATGGTGAAGATGGGTTTCACTGCATGCTATCACCAGGTAAGGTGAGCAAGCTGACATTGGGTAGCAGATGTACCATGTAGAGATGAAGCAGAAACATAGTCAATAAACAATCCTAAGGTCAGAAACAAGTTGTTGCGATCAAGTGAACTCAAGTTCATCCGAGGTGGAGGTCTAGGCACTATCGGTATCCACCAGAGCTCCTGATGGTGAAGATGGGTTTCACTGCATGCTATCACCAGGTGAGGTGAGCAAGCTGACATCCAGTAGCAGATGTACCATGTAGAGATGAAGCCAGGGCCGGACTGGCCATAGGGCACACCGGGCATATGTAGGGTTGCCACCTGTACGGGATTCACCCGTACAGTCCGGGTTTTGAATCATGTGCCCAAAACCGGACACATTATTAAGAGCGGATCGTGGCTCATAGCTGGAGGGAGAATTAGTTGTTCTCCTCCCTCCAGCCTGCAGGTGGCAATAGAGAGCCGACACAGACTGACAAGTCTCAGCACTGCCGAGGAACGAGGAACGAACACAGTGAAAAAAGAAAGAGAAATGAGGAACTTCTTTGCACCTGCAGTTAGTAAGTGAGTAAAGGGGCAAGGGGCTCTGAGGGCATGGCACACCTGCTGTAAGGGGGCTCTGAGGGCATGGCACACCTGTGTAAGGGGAGCTCTGAGGGCATGGCACACCTGTGAAGGGGGCTCTGAGGGCATGGCACACCTGTGAAGGGGGCTCTGAGGGCATGGCACACCTGCTGTAAGGAGGGCTCTGATAGCATGGCACACCTGTGTAAGGGGAATGTGTCCACACGGTACGGGAGTCTCGGGGGAATGTCGTCCACACGGTACGGGAGTCTCGGGGAACGGGGAAATGAGT
>BLSH010319046.1:903833-925469 GCA_018402905.1 Glandirana rugosa | reverse complement strand
CATGCGAGAGCGCACTGGGTCTGCAGAGTTCGGCACACGGAGAGCGGCTGTCCCCCCCTCGTCGGTCCCCGAGCGGTCATGGTCTCTGTGGGAGCGGAAGTCACCTCCGCTGCCACAGTGACCCGCCCCCGGCCCCGCATCCAATCACCCTGAGCGGAGGCTCAGGGCAGCCAATCAAGCTATGAGTGTGCGCCTGCTCAGCGCACACTCATAGCTTTTAATGGCCAAACAATAGGCTCACTACTTGGCTGTAATGTGACAGCCAAGGAGCCGAAAAAAAAAAAAAAAAAGAGAAAGTCAATGTACCGGCGCCACCTGCAGGTGGGCGGGGTTGACTTTTTTTTTTTTTCCTCTTTTGTCGGCGGGGAGGCGGCGCCCCAGCGCCCCTCCCACACCAGCCACCACTGGTTTAGTTATATAGGGCTACTCAGTGTCTTACAGGCTGCTGCTTTGATTACTTCCCCCTGTATTGTAGAGAATTTTAGACTTATAGTGGGAGGGAGAGCAGAGGAAGCAGCCTGAAATTTCCTGAGACTCCAATCAATCCCTGGGGAGGGTGGGCCCAGTAGATGGATGGAGAGCCCTTAAATAGTCTGAGGCCTGAGGCGGCAGGGGAGAGTGCCTGGGTCTAGTCTTGCTAGAGGAGACCCCTGTGCAGGGGCCCCTGGGGCAGAACACTAGTAAGGGGTCATCGGGAAGACATCAAGGTCCTAGTTAGGCTTAGCTGGTGACCTATTCCCAAGCTTGAAGTTCTAGAATCAAGCTGAGTCTGGAGAAGCTCACTGGAGATAGCAAGGAGGAAGTTGGTGTGCTATGGTAGGGTCAGTCTACATCTCCCTCATTGAGAAGATCCTGGTTAATATCGGCATCAGGCAACCGATGATCCTCTGGCTCTGTGAGTAAATTATCCAAGTGCTGGAAAGTCAGCAACTATGTGTGGCTTATGTCTCTGGAAGGAGTACTAGTCACCATCAGCGTAGAGATTTTGTGGGACATTCCCTTTTCAAAGTTCAGCAAGTTCACCGACGGCTCTTACGGGGGTGAGCTACATTGGCCCTATTATGGCAAATGTTACTTTGCGGGATTTCCTCTAAAGCTGGCCATGCACAATAGATTTCTTCAGTTCAGCCTGAATCCAACATTTTCCTCCTTTCACAAAACAGCAACGATGAACAAATTCCCCCTGCCAGACTATTGCATTCTGTTTGCTTCAATCGTCAGCTGTCAGTATACCCAGACAGTGCCTGCAGCTGATTTTCAACCTGGCTCCTTCGATAAATGTGGATTGAGCTATCAACTTTTACCAAGAGAGCTTAACTTCGTGTTACATCTCTAGGACAGGAGGTGATAGGAAAATTTCCTCAATGGTACATAGAAGGAAAAATGGCAAGAATTTTAACACTTCCCTACTCTATAAAAAACGGGGGAAAAAAATGAAAAAAAGTTTGGCTATACATAAATTTTAGAAACCCTTGGCACCTATTTTTTCATCTTCTGGGTTATGATTTATGGGCAAGTATGTTAAAAAAAGGTGGGGTAATCATTGTCCCAGCAGTTTAGCGGGTCAGTTTTTTTTTGGGGGGGGGGTCAGTTTGTAACTATATTGTTACAAAATTGGGGGCCCATCTAAGGTAAGGCACTCTGATCTGGTTAGTTATTGGTGGTTATCCCAGGAGCTCGGTCTCCTGGGGGAAAATGTAAGAAGGTCGTAACGTCTCCGAGCCGGTTGGGGTGCGGCTGAGGACATGAGCGATTACAGTTATAAAGTATGTCTTAAGGACAACCAAAGGCCCCTTCTTGGTTGCATTGTTGAATCGATTTAATTAATGGTATTTTTTCATTTGTTAATATGTAGCCATGTGCTCCCTTGAGAGTGGCTGGTGGTGGTGGTTCACCTTATAGCTGCCCTTAATCACACCACATTTCACACATCCAGAGACACTGACCAGGCCGGCTCTTGTTTTTGTTGTTTTATTTAGGGGAAATAACGTGGATGGGGATAAGGGATGACTGTGGGATGCCCAAAGAATTTAAGTACACAAACTCCATATACACTCCTGTATATGCCCACTTCCACTGCAGACTATCCCTCTGCAGACTGTTACTCCTTACAATTCTCCAGCACTCAACTTACTGGCAATTTCTCCTACATTTCTTTCTCCAGCACTGAACTTAGTAAATCATCACTGCATTACTTCTCTCCAGCACTGCACTTGGTTTCCATCTTGAAAGGAAATTTATCAAGCTTCCTCTTTCCTCTTTCCTCTTCACTGCAGCTAGCAGCTGGTGAGGCCTACTCTGTGTTAGCAGGACCTCAGGATCATCCATTACAGGCCAGGGATCACGAACCCCTGAATGTGTAGCAAAATACTTGAGTGCTAGCCGGGCCTTTGATGGACTACAACTCCCAGCCCATCCTCTTCCAGGTCCCACTGACCTGCTTTTCCTTAGTGACTCTGCTTTCCCTGAACTGGCTCCCAAGGCTTCCACAGACTGTCCACTATATCTCTCCCAGCCTGCTCCAGCACTTTCTCCTCCAGTTCCCAAGGACCGCCACTCACCAAACCGGTGGATCACTTTAAAGTTTCTCTCTGTGTAGCACCTCTGCTGTTCTCCTGTCCCCTGTGTCACTCCAGGAATCACCACTATTCCTGGCTGCACCCGAACATCCAGGCCTCAAGGTCACCCCCCAGATGGGAGTGACCTCCCGGTAGGGGCCTCCTGCTACAACTCAGACTTCCCCCCGACTTCTCCTCCCAGATTGAGCTGACTCACCCCACTTGGGGATTGGTCAGGGCTCCTTAGAACACTCCAGATGGCTCCACCTATCTCCCAGTCTTCTGATCAAAAACCTACCTCCAGGTTTCTAGGAAAGAGGGGGAGGTTCTGGTGACCTCATCCATTGAGTCCACTCCATCCTCCCTGAGCCACTCCTCCCGGCCCAGATCTAAACATTCAGGCCTGCTCTTACACTCAGGCCTGACTAAATGTTGCTTTTCCTAGCAAAACCCTGCTAAAAACGCACCTATACTATGGGGGCGCTACAAATAAAAGGTCTGCTGTGGCCATTTAACGCAGTGTGGTGTTTTTATTTAGAATGGTTAACGGACCAAGGTTGGAGAATCTTATAGTCATGACTTTCTAGTGCACTGTCTTTGCGAAAAACAAACACTGACTGAGGGAACATGGTCTAGCTAGGACTAAACCAAACTAGCACTGAACAGGAGAGGAGGACTAAGCATATCACAAAAAGTTATAAGACCTTACAATTCAATATGAGACATAAAAAAAATACATGAAAGTGGGCCAGAACACTCCCTAACGGGGGCATAGAGGGCAATATAAACCTGAGAGGTGTTCTAATCGCCCTCTACTCTACCCAAAACTAAAAACAATAGAGTGCTGGCTTTAGTTATAGTATGAATTCAGCACATTCCCTTTATTGAACATCAGTGTCCCTGCCACCTTACTGTAATAAAGCGTAAACAACAACTTATCAGCAGGTATTATGGAGACAGACGGGTGTTTGGAATTCTCTAATAGGACATCCTTGTCTGTTGCACCTTGGTGAAATAACTAAACCATTCTTCCATGTTCCAAAAACACAGTCATTCTTCTGAGTATTAGATAGCACTGCAGCCATAAAGTGTTTGATAGTTCTTATCTTGACTCCAGGTTCTAGTAATTAGTAAAGCCAGATAAGAACTTATCATTCAAGGAAACAGCCGTATTCAAACAGGTGTGAAGGTAGCCACACATGGCCCAATGTTTGCAAGCAAGGATTCCAGCGAAGTGAAAGGTTCTGTGACACATCTTAAAGCTGAACTCCAGGTAAACAAAAAGGCTCAATACACAAATAAAACTGATGTTTTTTTTCTGCCAAAGGATTTGTATTTCTGTCCATCCATTCCCGAAATCTAAACAGCTCTGCCACACAACACAGCACTGTCCAGTAGGTGAGGGGATCTAAAAAAATCTAAGTATCTTTTTTCCTAATTGACCTACAGCTGTCACATGACCCAGATCTTTCCCAGCCTGTCTGCAGGGAAACAGTGGCAGGAGGAACTTCTAGTCCTCTGCTGCTGGTCACATGATCAATAAATAAATCAATAAAACAGCCTTTGGAATACAGAGTAAAAATAAATTATTAATATGAATAAACTGTTTTAAATCATCATACAAATATAAATATAAGACCCCCAGATCTCTCCTCTACCCTTGAAAGCATGCGATAAAAAAAAAAATACATTGATCTCATGCCTAAAAAAAAAAAAGTTTACATTTGTCCTAACCAGAAGTAACTAAATGCTTGTCACTTCCAGTCTCCTAGACCAGTGGTTCTCAACCCTGTCCTCAAGTACCCCCAACAGGCCAAGAATTTTTTCATTGACTCTGATTTAAAGCACATGTGCAAGATAAAGGAAAACCTGCAAACATGGCCTGTGGGGGGTACTTGAGGACAAGGTAGGGTTGCCACCTCATGCCTTTAAACCCTAACACATATTAATTACACAGGTTCTGGGGCTAATTCAATGCACATAAGGCACCAAGTGAGTTTAATTACCACCTTAATCAGCCACAGAACCTGTGTAATTAATATGTGCTCGGGTTTAAAGGGGTGAGGTGGCAACCCTAGGACAGGGTTGAGAACCACTGACCTAGACCAAATAAATGATCAGAGACCTTCTGTTCCCTGATGAGCTCTATGATCAGCCGGCTCGATTGCCGGCTTCAGTGCCGGGCTTCATGATGGCACAGGAGAGCCTGGAGAATCACCGGCGGGAGGGGGGATGACCACTTGTGCTGCCGGTAAAAGTGATCCAGCGGCTAATCAACCACTTGAATCACTTTTACAAATTAGAGAATCACCGGCTGAAAATTTTAATAAAGGGGTTATGGCTGCCAGCTGCAGCCATGGCCCCAGTATAACCACTTGAAAACGATAATGTATGTATACGTGATTGTGCGGCAAGTGGTTAACCACGTCTACAAGCGCTATGTGCATCATATTGATCCTGAAGATGTATTGCCCAGGACTGTTCAAGGTTGTTGCCTGAATGTTATTGCCAAGCTATGCTCATGAACCAACCGCAGTGCATTACACTACAAGCTGCTTTTCACAAAAGTGGGTATAAAAGGGACGGGAAACCACATACAGACTATTGCTTTAGTTGTATCGAAATGGTTACTCCTGGAAGCACGCTCCCATATATTTATTTTGTATATCTCATGAGTTAGAGTTAGGCCCAGAGTAAAGAAGAGTAAGGAAAAGGAAGCCTAGACGTAGGGATGTCAGGGTTAAAAGGGGTTTGGCTTTAGAGGAGTTTTAGGTAAGTTAAAATAAATAGGTTCAGGGATGCTTACCGGATTAGTGGGTTGGAAGGAGCAGGTGCAGGTGGGGCTGCAGAGGATGACCAGTAGGAGGAACCTGGTGAGGTCTTCAAGCGGAAGGGGGACTGTGCCGGTGTCCTGTCAAAAGAGCCAACTCATCAAAATCTCCAACCACGTCACTTCCAGTCACTCTCCAGCAGCTGTAATTGAAGATACACTATGGTACACACTATAATGAGTAAATATTGTTAGTCTGGCCAGTAATAGCCAACAACATGGCCGTCTCCATGGCAGCAACAACTTTGTTCCTCCTTACCTGGTGTTCTGTCGAAACGGCCAACTCATTGTGTAAAGTAGGGTATATGCTGCCGGTGTTCTGTAAAAACAGGTATTTCATCTAAATCTCCAATTACAGCTGCTGGAGAGTCACCGGAAGAGACTTGGTTGGAGATTTTGATGAGTTGGCTCTTTTGACAGAACACTGGAATAACTTCCCTCTCTTCCTTCTTTTGGTTTGGTTGTTTGCGTTTCTTGGAACAGTTCTCCTGGTGTGCCTTGTAATAGCAGCTAACGGGGTACAAGGTCCTTGTATGCACTTTATTAGAGACAAATATGTACATTGGTAGGAACCAGTCCTGGGTACCGTTCCCAGTATTTTGGGATGTATCTGCTAGTAGTCATGTTGTCTCTGAGTCTGTGTTTTGTGGCTGGAGGGTTAATTTTTTGGTTAAGCAGATATTTGATGTAGCGATGCCTTCAAGGACCTTGGGGTTCCATTTTTACACTGTATTAACTGTTGTTGCATGTTATATATATATATATATATATATATGTGTTATTTATGCAATTTGTTCATAAAAGGGCTTCTATGGCCATTAAACTCCAGCTTTGTGTCATGTGTGTCACTTGGGTAAGGTGAGAGTGGAGGTTGACTGAGGTTGGTCAAGCAGTCCTAGGAACAAATTATCTTTTATACCCTAGTCATGAGTATGCACAGCCAATGCAGCCAACATATGAAGCCCTGATCTCCCTGTTGGATTGTATAATAAATTTACAATATGGAGAATATAACAGGTGGTTATGGAGCATGCCAAGGTGCACAAAGCAAAGCCCATAAAGACATGGATGAGTGAGTTTGGGGTAGATGAACTTGACTGGCCTGCACAGAGTCCTGACCTCAACTCAATCGAACACCTTTGGGATGAATTAGAGCGGAGACTGCGAGCCAGGCCTTCTCGCCCAACATCAGTGTCTGATCTCACAAATGCGCTTCTGGAAGAATGGTCAAACATTCCCATAGACACACTACTAAACCTTGTGGACAACCTTCCCAGAAGAGTTGAAGCTGTTATAGCTGCAAAGAGTGGGCCACTCAATATTGAACCCTATGGACTAAGACTGGGATGCCATTGAAGTTTGTGTGTGTAAAGGCAGAGGTCCCATTACTTTTGACAATATAGTATATATATTCTGTGTGAATTATTCAATAAAGTGAGTTCCAGTTTTCATCTGAGCTAGTGTCGTCTAGTTTTGGGTGCTCAGCTATAACATCTGCTTCCTAGGTCCAGACTGGAGGAAGCTATATATCTTGACTGAAGCACCCAAGTTGGGTACTGGACGGTTCCATCACAGTCTTCTTCATTTTCTTTGCAGGTAAATAATAGATTCCAAGCAGAAACAAGGTGCCATCATTGACTTCTTGGTGAAGGAGGGGTGCAGACTGTCCAACATCCACAAAAGACTACAGAATGTTTACAGAGATTGCACCATTGAGAAGAACAATTTCATATCATTGGTGACTCTTATCATTGGTGTCATTATAAGCTTTCATTGGTGTCATTATAAGCTTTCATTGGTGTCATTATAAGCTTCTGAAATCTGGACAAGATGAGCCCAGTGGGCGCTGCACCTGACCAGGATTGAATAATCAGGTGATTAAACCAGCAGAGCCTGGAGCGACCTGGTAGCAGTCTCATGCATATTCTGTACAGCAGAGCTGGGTGTGATAAAATGAAGCAGCATAAGAAGCACCCTACTTAAAGAGGAATGAAGAATGACAGAAAACTGAGCCTATCCTGTGCTGCTTTCACTTTCACTGGCCAGTCACAGGCTGGGGCTGATCCAGGACAACCTGAGCTCAGAGGCAATGGGTTGAATGATGGTGGCCATCAGACTGAGGACATCTAGTAACTGAAAAAAGAAAAAAAGGAAATCTCTGGCTTAAAGGTGAAGATTGCAGCAAAATCTGTTTTATTATTTTACCCTTAAGGGGCAATTCATTTGGATCTTGTTGTTTTTACTGGAGTTCTGCTTTAAATAAAAGGGCTATCTATAACGTGCAATGTGTATGTAAAAGTGCCCACACCTATACTGAACCCAAGATGATTGGAATGTTGTAACAAACATTTGAATACATCTGTTGTACTGCCTATTACTGTAAACTTTCATTGAAGGCAGAGAAATGACAGTTGCAATTTTCTTCTGTAGAACTCTGGAAGGGGAAGTCATTTGTCTTGGAAATATTTCTCCTTCCACCTTTATGTTAAATAGCTTTGTTCTAATGATTTACGGACGTTTTTTGCATATCTATGTGTGAATTTTTTTTACTACCTCCTTTATATACTACTATGAAAATTATGTCCATTTAAATCACAGCAATTTAGTAGTTACTGTGCTAGCAGTGTGTAATCAGCAGATTGTGACATCAGAACATACCATTCAAAAAGAAATCATTTACAAAAAGTGCCAAGGGCAGGAACGGAGAGGGTGTATTATATCCATATCCTACAGACTTTCATGAAGCTAAACACCTGTCTTCTACAATAAGCTCATTCAACATAAAATCTGATTGAGGTTTACATCTAGGGTTGCCACATCATCCCTTTAATCCAGGACACATATGAATTGCACAGGTTCTGAGGCTAATTTAATGCAGATAAGGCACCAAGTGAGTTTAATTACCACCTTAATCAGCCACAGAACCTGTGTAATTCATATGTGTCCTGGATTAAAGGGATGATGTGGCAACCCTATTTACATCCCATCTTCTCACCGCTATCACTATAGACATCCTTGCTGGATCAAAGGTCTGCACATAATCCTGCCGAGGATAGTAACATCCCACAATAACCCAACCGATCACCTAGAAAATTATCATCCAGTTCAGGGGTCAGTCAACATTAAAGTATAACTAAAGGCCAAAATGTATATTTCGTTTTGTGTAGAGTGCAGAGGGATTAGAACAACCATCAGTTTTTATTGGTGTTTGTGCCCTGGTTATGGAGATTCACCCTCTTTGCTTGTCCTGTTTAGCGCTATCACAGAGAGTTTAAGTGCATAAAATACCAAACTTTGGATTTGTAACCAAACAAGTAAAGAGGGGAAATCTTCCAATGGGGACACTCTGGAGGGATTTCCTCTCACTGTTTTGGCTATGGGGCAGGAAGTGAAGGGAATTTTCTTAAATGGGATACAGATGGCAAAAAAAAAAATCTGACAGTGGTTAGTCACTTTAAATGTAATTTTACCAGCATTAGACAAGTGCTACGTAAGTGAACAGCAGCACGTTTACACCTTTTGACTTTAGATTACCCTCAATTCCTGCACCTTCAGACTCCAGATCAGCCCTAATTCCTGCACCTTCAGACTCCAGATCAGCCCCAATTCCTGCACCTTCAAATCTCAGATCAGCCCCAATTCCTGGAAATTCATACCTCAGATCAGCTCCAATTGCTGCACCTTCATAACTCATATCAACCCCAATTTCTGCTTCTTCGCAACTTATATTATTCTCAATACCTGTACCTTCATACTTCAGATCAGCCCCAATACCTGTACTGCCATACTTCAGATTAGCCCCAATTCCTGCACCTTCACACCTCAGATCAGCCCCAATTCCTGCACCTTCACATCCCAGATCAGCCCCAATACCTGTACCTTCATACTTCAGATTATCCCCAATTCCTGCACCTTCACACCCCAGATCAGCCCCAATTCCTGCACCTTCACACCCCAGATCAGCCCCAATTCCTGAACCTTCACATCCCAGATCAGCCCCAATTCCTGCACCTTCACATCCCAGATCAGCCCCAATTCCTGCACCTTCACACCCCAGATCAGCCCCAATTCCTGAACCTTCACATCCCAGATCAGCCCCAATTCCTGCACCTTCACATCCCAGATCAGCCCCAATTCCTGCACCTTCACATCCCAGATCAGCCCCAATTCCTGCACCTTCACACCCCAGATCAGACCCAATTCCTGCACCTTCACACCCCAGATCAGCCCCAATACCTGTACCTTCATACTTCAGATCAGGCCTAATTCCTGCACCTTTACACCTCAGATCAGCCCCAATTCCTGCACATTCACACCTCAGATCAGCCCCAATTCCTTCACTTGCAGATCAGTCCAAATTCTTGCACATTCATGCCTCAGATCACCTCAATTCCAGGACCTTCACACCTCAGTTCACCTCAATTCCTGGACCTTCACACCTCAGATCAGTTCCAGTTCCTACTACTTCATACTTTAGATCAGCCCCAATTCCTGCACATTCAGACATCAGATCAGTCCTAATTCCTGCCTCTTTAGACCTCAGGTCAACTTCAATTCCTGTACCTTCAGAGCCCAGATCAGCCTTAATTCCTGTACCTTAAAATCTCAGATCAGCCCAATTTCCTGCACCTTCAAACCTCAGACTGTCCACAATTCCTGCACCTTCATATCTCAGATCAGCTCCAATTCCTGCATGTTTAAACCTCAGATCAGTCCTAATTCATGCAGCTTTAGACCTCATATCATCCCCAATTCCTGCACTTTCACATCTTAGACCTGTTGGAAAGAACAGCAGCATTATTGCATATAAATTGACTATATACTGTATGCATTATTCCTATCTATGCAGCAGGTGGCACTGTAGTATTATAGTGTATAGTGAATGTATTCTATGATATAACAGGATGCATGGTCTATCTCTGTTCAGTGCACTTGTTTGTGTTTAGCTCCTGTTTCCTCTTTCTCATGATGTGAAGATATGTTCTGCTATTTGTCCATGACAGTAAAGGTATCTACTGCAAACAAGACGCTTCCAGCGCATTATATCAATGCTCTGACAACAGGATCAGCCTCAAATCCTGCACCTTTAGCCCTCAGATTAGTCCAAATTCTTGCACTTTCAGGCCTAAGATTAGCGCCAATTCTCTTCGTTTCAGGTCAGCCCCATTTCCTGCACCTTCATACATCAGCTCAGCCTCAGTTCCTGCACCTTCAGATCTCAGATCAATCCCAAATCCTCCATCTTCAGACCTAAGATCAACCCCAACTCCCATACATTCAGACTCCAGTTGAGCTTCAATTCCTGCGACCTCAGATCATCCCCAATTCTTGTACTTTCAGACCATAGATCATCCCCAATACCTGCACCTTCATACATCAGTGAGCCCAAATTCATGCATCTTCCAACCTCAGAATGGTCCCAATGTTGGCACTTTCTGACCTCAGATCAGCCAATGCAGGAGCCTTAAGTTGTACTGCAATGGTATAATACACAGTATACGTTCACAGTAAAAAATTGCACACTAAATACATAAAAAAAGATACAAAGAGAACTAGAGATAGATATGATAGATAGATAGATACTGTAGATAGATAGATAGATAGATAGATAGATAGATAGATAGATAGATAGACAGACAGACAGATAGATAGATAGATAGATAGATAGATAGATAGATAGATAGATAGATAGATAGATAGATTGTAATGGAAGGATCGGTCCTTCCCTGCCTCAGCAAAGTGTGGTTAATCCAGTAATGTAACGCACCGGTATTGCTCAGCTGTACAGTTTTTGGCATCTGCATATTGCAGATCCTGTATGACTTTCGCAGTTCCCTGCTTTCCAAGATGAAGATTATAATTGGTTATTGATGGCCTATTTGTATGCTAATGATGTTCCATAAACTGCTGAGGCTGGATTAACATTCTCTCTTTGCTCAGAAAGTGAACCTTGGAAAAGGTCAACATATTTTATGCTCTAAATTATTAAATAAACGAAAATACAGGACAGGGGATTTGGAAATTTGCCTCCCGCTTTTTAACACGTCAAGGGAAAACACAAAGAGGAAAAGCCATCTTTCATGATTACCATATAGACAATCGAGAAATGTTAACATTGTAACAAATTACATTTTGGAAGCCATCTCTTTAAGGGTAAATCTGGGGAACAATCAAAGGTATTCTCCAGTCAAAACTGAAAATTAGAGCTGAACTCTGGGATAAACAAATATTTCCTAAACGCAAGAGTCAGGTGTATTCTTCCTTTAATCCTGGTGTGCTTTGTGTATTTCTTCCAGATCTGTGCAGTAATCCAGTGTGAGACTTTCCCTCCCGGTAATAAAGACCACTCACTGCTGCCCTCTCTCCTTGTGCAGGGGGACCGGTCTTGTCTCCACCCCCTCCTGTAGATTTCTGCAGGCAGCCTGTGGTGGGTGGGACAATGGTTTCAGCTTGGTCTCTTACCCATGGGAGACCCCCCTCTGTTCTCCCCCTGGTAGGAGACCAAGTTGAACCCATTTTTTTTATAGCATTGTCAATCTGAAACAGGAGGTGTTGTTAGGGCTTTTTCACATGGGCAGCCGGGGAGCAGTTTTACATCCCCTTATTCGCCCACCTAAATCCTAACATTACGACCTGGCCGGGTTGTACACATGCCGCAGCCACAGCATTTTTAACTCAGGCTGCACAGTTGGACAATCTTCACCTCCTGTCAAACTCGCCCATTGAGATCAATGGGGTCACATCACAACCGTGAGCCAAATGCTTGGCTCGCAGTTGCAGTGCAGTCACGTTATGTAAAAATTTTAAAAAAGTAAAAATAAAAAAATGCAAAAGAAATGTGCATCAGGAGGCGGCAGTAACACCTCCTGAATGCATCAAAGCTGCTGCTATACCCCCATGGATCGCTTTTCAGAGGCCAATAAGCTCACAGTGAGTGTGAAAGAAACTTTACTGGTAGAATCTCCAGAAGATTTTCAACTGATTCACAAAAATTATACAGTGAGGCATGGTGCCAAACTTTCTGAAAAATAGATTTTAGGTTAGCACTCAGTTTAAAGCAAAAAGATGATAACGGGAGTTGTAATTATGAAGCAGGGAGTAGCTGATTAACCTACCTTGCATGCAGTTCATCAGAAGTGTCTAAATACCAAGATTTGCAGAACAGAATCACAAATCGATTGTTAGGTAAAAAAAACAAAAACAAATAACAACTAACAACCACCTCAAAATGGATAACTGTGGCTAAGAACTGCACATTTTTATGAAGCCATCAGATATTGGAATCTCCCTTTAAGGCCCCATTTACACCTGGCGTAGTGGGAACTTGCGTTCCCACTCGCTTTTTTTTTTTTTTTACGTGTTTTTCACCTGTTATATGCTTAAATGGGTTGCCCTATGCACGACAATTGCCCCAAAGTAGCTCCAGAACCTTTTTGGTCATGGAAGGTAGGGCATTTTCTGCGTGTTTTGGCACATTTGTAGCACATTTTGTCACATGACAAACCCGTGGTAAAACATGCATCTGCTACCCATGCTTGGGGTTGCCATTAACAAATAATGGCACCACAAGCATAACCCACATTTGTGAAATGCGTAGCAAATAGTGTTGGGCGAACAGTTTGAGCCGAGCAAAAGTTTGGCCCAAACATCGCCTGTTCGGCGAACACCCAAATTTGCGGGGCGTTCGGAGGGATGATGCACAGTGCATTCTAGGGCCCTAATTTGATGAAGCAATGCATCTGACCGCTGGTCAGGTGCAAGGCTTTGCCGAATCAGGGCACTGAGCCATGATAACTTTGCCCAATCATGACTCAGTGCTCATAGTCCCACCCCACACTTTAAAAGGTTCCTTCCCATATGAACCTTTTACAGTGTGTCGTTGAAGTGGAGATAGATAAAGCAGGGCTCAGTTTGCTACTAGCAAGTGTGTTCCCTTATTGTGAACTGTATACTGTAGTGTGAATATAGTGTGTCAGTATAGTGTGCATATAGTGTGAGTATAGTGTAGTGTCAGTGTAGTGTGTTAGTGTATTGCAGTGTTTAACACATCATTGCATAACATTTATTGCTGTATACAGTGCTGTATACCCCCCTTTTTTTATTTGTTGCATTTCTTTATTGTTTTTTTTTTTTTTGTTCCTTGCCTGACCCTCTTTTATAAATTTTCAGCCACAGTTTTCTAACTGGGACGCTGGTGTTCCCCCTTTTTTATTTTTATATTTATAGTTTTTACATTTTTGTCAGCAGCAGCCCTCAATTTAAAGTGCACCAAACACCACTTTTCATTCAATAAAATGCATCCAATCACACATTTCCCAGTATTTATTAAATTTGGATAATAAGCCCACCCTCCCCATCATCTCTGAGAGGTCAGCCAGGAGAGGCAGATGTTCCCATGCCACTATGAGGGGGCCAGCAGCAACTGTGTCCACAGGCAAAGGTGGACGTGGTCTGTCCTCAGGTAGGGCACATTTTTCTCTGTTTAGTGATGTTGCCCATGCTATCCAGCCACAGCACGCAGAGGAGGGGGTGGACTGGCTTACTAAACCATCCTCATCCTCCTCATTCTCTATGACCCATGCAGAGACTAGTACGCAGTCCACCGCAGCTGCCAGAGCGGCTTTTTCTACCTCATTGTCCAGAGCTACTCCTGCCATAGCCCCAGTATTATGCAAGGAGTCAGCTGAATTATTTGAACACAGCGTCAGCCACTTGCTTCTTGAGAATGCACAGATATTACTTGATTCTGATGTTGGTTCTGAGGTTGTGGAACAGAGTAACATGAGCCTACAGAGAGGGGAGAACACTGATAAACAGCAAATTGGAATTCATATTCCCCCAGTCAAGTTGGCTCTATTGGTAATGAGGATGGAGGAGATGATGATGATGGTGACTTGGGTGCCAGATATAGCAGAGGAGGAATGTGAGGGGGAAGCACAACCCCAACGAGGCCGGATGTCCTCCAAGAGTAGCCATCCTATTCCATAAGATTGTGGAGCTGTTGTCTCCCAGCCCACATCCCACAGCTCAGCTGTCGGATTTTTTTTAGCTCATGTGCAGCCGATCGCACTGTTGCAATTAGCAATCTCTGCCGCAAGCAAATCAAGAGATGAGAGAAAAAAGCAATTTCCAAATTAGTTTTGTAAATTTATTTTAAAACTTCTATTTTGAGGTTATTGTTGGGCATTGTTTTTGCATGTTTTGTTAAGAAAAATAAACAGATTTTTTTAAAAGCGTACCTCTATAGGGTTACGGTGAGAAGGCACCACCAACACCAAAAGCCCAATTTTTCCGCTCCTGTTACTTCTATCCAAAGTCTGCAAAAGAAACACCAGGCCTTATCTGAAAAAAATTGTTAATCTTGGCCTGAGTGTACCATAATTTGGCTTCTTCACATAAGGCTTGCTCACTGTGGTGTAAAAATGTGTTATTTTCATCCAAAGTCTGCCAAAGAGACACCAAAATGTATACAAAAAATCTCTAATCTTGTTCTGAGTGCACTAAATTGTGGCCTCATCATACATTGCTTACAAAATAAAGAAAACTTATAGGGAAAATCAATTTAAATGTCATTTTTTTCTTGATAAATGTCAGCTGTGCTGCAGCATGTTCTATACACGGTACAGATGCATCACTTTACTGGCAGAGTACGGGGACCCCCCCAGGCACTATATTTAAACACATTTTTCATTTTTATTGTTTCATCATTAAAATCACTGCTCCCTTAAAAACAATATTTTAAAAAAATGTTTGCATTGATGAATGTCCCCCAGGGCAGTACCCAGTCCCCCATACCCTTTTTATGGCCAATAACTTGCATATAAGCCTTCAAAATTGTGACTTTTTATTTTTCAGGGTCGGGTTTGGTGTTCGGGTTCGAACGTTTGCGATGTTCGAGAGTTCTGGTGCGAACCGAACCGGTTCAAAACATGTTTTGTCGCGCATTTAGGAAACATGCAGGTGTGATTGCAGCCTTAAAAGCCAAGATTTTAATAGTGTTGATGATACAGTAAATTTTTTTCCACCTCAGTGGTTGTGGGGGGAGCAGGATTTTCCAGAAACTCAGAGTTTGTCTTAGGCTGGGTATATACTAGTAGAAGTTCGAACAAAAACGTGCACAAAAACTCTCAATACATTGGATAGCTTGACGAATGTCATTCAAAAGTAGTTCAGAATTTTCGTTTGCTTTTAGCCTGGGTTCACACATATGTGAACACAGACATTGCAATTGATTCGCATCCGCATTTCTGTGCCGTGTGCGATGTCTGTGCAAAGAGAAGTCAGCCATAAGTAAGGCTGAACTCGCATTGGATTCACACAAAAAATGTGCAGGATCCTTTTTTTTTTTTCTCCGCATTGGAATCGGATCGCACTGAGATCTGTGAACAGATCTGGGAGTGTCATTAGCTTTGTATTGACACCCGCAGCAGTTTGCAGAGGACAGTGTGAACTGCTTGTGGGAGAGGAGCAATGCAGGACCCGGCACTGTGTGAACCCAGGCTGAACATTCGATTTTGGAGTGGACTTTTCTGAATGAAAGCCACATAAACGTTCTTTCGCTCAAGAGAAAATTTCTGTCCTGCCCTTTTTCGAATTTTCTTGTCACCTCGGTCAAAAACGAATGTTGATTTGACCCCACTAGAACCACTATTAGAAAAATGAATATATTCGAGCTAAACTCTACTACATGCGATCCCCTAGTTACCAACATCCAACTTACAAATGACTCCTATTTACAAACGGAGGGAGACAACTGGAAGTGGGAGGAAATCTCCCCCTAGGAAGGGAAATTCACTCCTGTAAGAGTTATTATGGGAAAAAGGGGTCTCCACTGATGCTTTATCACCAATCCTTGTTTCCACAACAACCAAAAATGTTCAAAATCCAATTATCATTGGGACAGGAAGTGAGGTGAAATCTTCTGAACAGAACATAGACAGCAAAACAAACATTACAGGGGTGTTAACCCTTCCCTGTGCTATCCAAAAAGCTGAAAAATATTTTTTTTAGGTGGAGTTACCCTTAAAGAATGTACCTGTTCCAACTTACAAACAAATTCAACTTAAGAACAAACCTACAGTCCCTATCTTGTTTGTAACCCGGGGACTGCCTGTAGAGTATACCCAGCTTCACTCATTAGCATGCAAAGTCTGTCTTATATAAAGAGTAGCAGAACCCTTTCCTTGCTGACCTCTAAAGAGGTTTTATGTAAAAACCATTGTGTGCTGAAGTATTAGGAAATAAATGAATGGTAATTAATGTAATTAGGACTGTGATTGAAAAATGAAACATGGCATAGTAGATTTATATTTTTTTTCTATAAGCAAAATGTATTAATGTTAATATCAACAGGATTGATGAATGCCCTCTATTAGTAATACAATAATTTCCTTAAAGCTTGGTGCACACTGATATATATATATATATATATATATATATATATATATATATATATATACAGTATCTCACATAAGTGAGTACACCCCTCAAATTTTTATAAATATTTTATTATATTTTCTTTCTTGTGCATCATCGTTAGAAGAGGCTTCCTTCTGGGACGACAGCCATGCAGACCAATTTGATGCAGTGTGCGGCGTATGGTCTGAGCACTGACAGGTTGACGCCCCACCCCTTCAACCTCTGCAGCAATGCTGGCAGCACTCATACGTCTATTTCCCAAAGACAACCTCTGGATACGACGCTGAGCACGTGCACTCAACTTCTTTGGTCGAGGCCTGTTCTGAGTGGAACCTGTCCTGTTAAACCGCTGTATGGTCTTGACCACCATGCTGCAGCTCAGTTTCAGGGTCTTGGAAATCTACTTATAGCCTAGGCCATCTTTATGTAGAACAACATTTCTTTTTTTCAGATCCTCAGAGAGTTCTTTGCCATGAGATGCCATGTTGAACTTCCAGTGTGAACTTCAATTTATCACACCTGCTCCTCATTCACACCTGAGACCTTGTAACACTAACGAGTCACATGATACCGGGGAAGGAAAATGGCTAATTGGGCCCAATGTGACATTTTCACTTAGGGGTGTACTCACTTTTGTTGCCAGCGGTTTAGACATTAATGGCTGTGTGTTGAGTTATTTTGAGGGGACAGCAAATTTACACTGTTATACAAGCTGTACACTCACTACTTTACATTGTAGCAAAGTGTCATTTCTTCAGTGTTGTCACATGAAAAGATAGAATAAAATATTTACAAAAATGTGAGGGGTGTACTCACTTTTGTGAGATACTGTAACTAGTTCCTACTGTATTTGGCTGCGCTTTCTGTAAACATTGGCACGGAAAATGGATGTTTTCATTTTTTCATAATTCATCCTTAACATGCAAGTTTTTTCCCACTTATGAATACAAGCAAAAAAGCATAAATTAGGTTCTGCTCTGTCCATAGTGCTGAAGGTATAAACTGGTGAACATTGAGCCTGGATTCACACTTGTGCATTGCAGACACCGCATGTGATTTGCACGGGAATCGCACCACATTCCTGTGCACATCACATGCGATGTCAGTGCCAAACATTTTGTATTATTATTATTATAATGCAAGATTTATATAGTGCCAACAGTTTACGCAGCGTTTTACAACATAAGGGCGGACAGTTCAATTACAACACAGTTTATTACAGTGAAAATCAGAGAGTCCTGGCTCAAATCGCATCGCATCTGCATCAAAATGATACAAGACCCTTTTTTCCGCACCTGAATTCTGGCGATCGCAGTGCATTGTGCAATCTGTTTTGCGGTGTCATTAATGTAACATTGACAGCTGCACCGGTGCAGGATATGCACAGGACTTGCTGTTTCCTGCATCACATCAGTGTGAGCCTAGGCCAAACATTCAACTTTTCTCCTAAAAAATAAAGAAACTGATAGACAAGTGCAGAATGAAAAAAATGGTTTCGTTTCAATCTGTTATTTACATAAAATTGTTTAATTAATTTCATTTGTTTTTGGAATTCCTTTCCTTTTTTTCAAACTAATTTCGACCAAATTCGGAAAATTCAAATCAATTCGCAACCAATTGGGATCCATTCTAAATCTAATTTATTCTATTCAAAATTTGAATTTTAGAAGACAGTTATATTCTTTCTATTCCATTCTATTCTATTGTTTTTTTCTATTCCATTCTATTCTTTTGTACGCTATGATTTTATTTTCTATTCTATTTAAATTTGAATTTATTCAATTCAAAATTCAAATTTTGGAAGATGGTGATATTGGTATATTCATTCTATTCTATTCTATTGTTTTTTCTATTCTATTCTTTTCTATTATTTTATTTTCAATTCTATTCTTTTCTATTCTATTCAAATTTGAATTTATTCAATTCAAAATTCAAATTTTGGAAGATGGTTATATTGTTATATTCTTTCTTTTCTATTATATTGTTTTTTCTATTCTATTATTTTCTATTATTTTAATTTCAATTCTGTTCTTTTCTATTCTATTGTTTTCTATTCTATTCAAAGTCGAATTTATTGTATTGGAAAGTAGAATTCTGGAAGATGGTTATATTCTTTTGTTTTTATTCTGTTCTATTTTATTCTGTTCTATTATGTTGTACTCTATTTTATCATATTCTTTTATTTTCTATTCTATCCCCTTATTTTGTATTCTATTGTTTCCATTCTTTTATTTTGTATTCTGTTCTGTTTTGCTCAATTCTCTTCTATTTCTTTATTTTATTTTCTATTCTATTTTCTTCTGAAATTGAAATTAGATTAGAAAACGTTTAGAGTTCGATTTGAAAGCTATCCAAATTCGATTTGAAAAGGATCTGAATTTCATCCGAAATTTTCGATTCTTTATTTTGGATTAGTTTAAATTTGTTACGATTGTAATTGGTGAATTCGGATACACTCTGCTGAATAATAGAAATGTTGTCTGTATTTCAAAACGAACCGCACATGCCTAGAAGCGGAAAGATCTCAGATTACCAAAGTATTGCAGGTACAGGACACATATGCAGATACACTTCTTCCTCCAGGTCATGTTATAGCTTGTAGTAGTTAGTCACATTCAACATTACAAAACAAGTCCAGGTAAATGAGACAAACTACTATTATTTATGCAGTGGGCATGTGCAATTTGTTTCATTCCGAATTTCGTTTTTAACAAATTTTTTGGAATTCGGCAATTCGGACAAATCCGAATTTTCGGATTTTTCAGAATTTTAGTTTTTCCGATTTCGAAAATGCATTCATCAAAATCGGAAAATCTGAAATTCCATGTTAATTCAGAAATTCAGACATTCTGGCAATCGGAACAGCTGAAACTCCAAAATTCGAAAATTCAGAAATTCGGGAATCCGAAAACTCGAACATAAGAAAGGACATTTGAAATAATAACTAACTAACAGATAACTATTAAATTATAGGTATTGGAATTTCCTTAAAAATATGGCTGTTAGTGATAAATTTCATATTTAAGTTCACGAACAGCCAAATTTGAAAGGAAATTGCAGTACCTATAATTTAATATTTATTCAGTTATTATTTCAAATGTTCTTTCTTATTTCCAAATCCCCAAATTTCCGAAAAAATAAAAAAACAAACACATTTTTCAGCCGTGCACAAGCCTACTATGCAGATAAGGAGTTCTGACATCTCCTTGATTCAAAAAGCACTGAAGCAGGGGTGGCCCATCCATTAAGGGCACACGGGCGCGGCCGCCTCTATCATGCCACCCCCGATATGGTTAATGGATAGATCCATGCATAGCATGAATCTATCCATGGGCACCGCGGCCATCCCCTATTCCGGTGTCCTGCCCCTTTCAGGACGCCGGGCACCTGAATTACAGCAGCGGAGGTGTTTTTTGAAGCAACTGATTAGAGCCATAGGCTCTAATAGGCTTCAAAATAGAGTGGGCTTGGAGCGTAGGTCATGGCGCTCGCAGCCCACTCATGTGTGTTAGAAAAGCAAATGAATATTGGCTTTTCCAACACTGAATCGCCTCTCCGCCAATCAGGAAGCGCGGGTCTGTTACCTGTTTCCCGATTGGTTGAAAGGTCAGGCAATCCTATTGGAGGAGGGGAGGAGATGAACGGTGGAAGCCGCCGTAATCTCAGAAGGGAAGAGGACACAGAAGACACTGCCAGATGCCCGCCGCAGCCTATCCTTCCGTCCGATGTGCCCGCCGATCCCGCTATGGTGGACCGGCAGACAGCCCCGGGGGGGGGGGGGGTTGTTTGCCGCCCACACCAAACAAAAAAACACCAGCCGCCACTGCACTGAAGCCAGGATGTTATGATGGCATACACGGTGCTATACAATCATCTAAACTGATCAGCCACATAAATCAAGCTAAAAAACGATCATACGGCAAACATAATTCGTTCCATAAACGTGTACCCAAAGTTTAGACCGAATCCGTACAAAAATGGATCAAATTAAGTCAATCAGACAGAAGCATCTTTTGCGTTCCTAAGCGATCAAAAGTAGTAAACTGCAGAAATCACTTTGTGAGCGATAAAATGCCATCAATTTACATTGTACAGTCATTTTTTTCTATTCATAACAGATCAACTTTGGAGGTCAAAATACGTTGCTGATTGCTTGGCCATGCCATATTTGTCTCGCCCAATTGATGTTTCGGTCAATAAGTTTTATTGTGTATGGCCACCATTTTGGTACCAAAAATGTATTTATTTATTTTTGACTAAAGAAAAAAATGTATAGGTTTGGTCTTTAACCGCTACAGGTCCGCGCTATTGACAAAAGACGTCAACAGCGCGGACCTGAAAATCCGGGGGGACGTCCATGGACGTCCGCCCCTTTACACGCCCCCTGCGCGCTGGGCGTCGCACGCCGCCGCCGCGCGCGCGCGGCGGCGGCGGCGGGTCTCGCGCGTCCCCCGCACATTTCCCCGCCTGCAGGTACCTGCAGGGGGGCCTAAAAGTCCAGGCGCGACAACTGCAGAAAACAGTTATCGCGCCTGGACATCGCCAATTTCTGGTTTGGATATGTAAAAAAAGAAATCAGTTTTTATTTATTTATGTAAAAACCATGGTTTTACCACCGGTATGTGTTATTTTGAATAACTGGCTTTGTAGTTAACCCGCTCTGTTTATACCGTACCGGTTCGTTAGTCGTTGCATAAAACTGGAGGTTTCAACTAGACAATACTTATCTTTTTTTACTGACATGTTACATTTAACTACCGTAAAATAGCGAGTGTTTCACTAAAGACGTCAAATGATGAAAACTAGCGAATCCTTGCGTTTTCTACGAAG
>BLSH010319046.1:875701-894347 GCA_018402905.1 Glandirana rugosa | reverse complement strand
CCGCCAGTCATGGGGAACTTCTCCTGTTAGAAGAGATTTATTTAAAAGATTTATAAGAGACAGAACAACTATATCGCGAAGTTCTCTTAGAACTCTGGGATGAATACCATCAGGGCCCATTGCTTTATTAAGCTTTAACCGAGCCAGTTCCTCAGCTACCTCTGTCTCCAAAAATCCTCGAAATGAACCATCATTACTAGAACCAATATGATTCCCTAACTTGTTATCATTGGTGCAGTCTGTTTCTGAGAAGACTGAACAAAAGTAATTGTTTAAATGGTTTGCTACATCCTGGTCTCCCTCAACATATGTGTTGTGCCCAGTTTTCATTTTGGTGATCTCATTGTATTTTTTCCTTCTATCACTAATGTACCTAAAAAAGGTTTTATCTCCTTCCTTAATAGACTTAGCAATTTCCTCCTCTTTCTGTGCTTTTGCAGAACAGATAATGTGTTTGGCCTCCTTTTGTCTATTTTTATACTCCTCTCTGTCAGCTGCACCTCCTGTTTCCTTGAACCTTCTATATGCCATTTTTTTCCCCTTTACCATCCTACTTACCTCTTTGGTGAACCATATTTGGTCTTCAAGCCTGACCCCTGACCATGACACAGTTGATGTAACCCATTAGCAGGTCTACAGTACACCTGTCATAAGAAAAAAAAACACACTGGCTGGCATTGGTGGATGCCTTCTAAAATTCTAGCCCCAGGGAATTTTTCTGCCTAATATCTTTTGAAGGCTGGTTAAGGGTGAGGCTTGTTGCCCCTGAAACAAAAAGCGAGGAAAGCAGGTTCAAACCACTCCTATACCAGCTTATTTTGAACGTTTATCTGCGTTTTTGAGCGTTTTTGGGCGTTTCAGCATTTTTACAGCTGAAAAACTCACTAGTTTTTTTACAGCCAAAGAACGCCCCAGCCAAAAACAGTTTATAACAGCCTATGTGTGCCTGAACACATAGGATAACATGCTGGAGAGTTTATTGACTGTAGGAAAAAAACATCTGAAGCCAAAAACAGCTGCTGTAAATACGTCCAAAAAACGTCCTGTGTGCATGAGGCCTAAGAAATGTTTTTTCTTGCTATTTATCTAGTATCTGCTAATGCCCCGTACACACACTGTCCGAAAATCGGACAACAGATCGTCAGAATAAAAAATCGGAAGTGATGTGTTGTAGTGTATTTGTATTGCATTTTCAAACAGCTGTACTAAGGAAACGGAAATCGTACGATCGGGCACCGTGCGAGAAAATTTTTCCTGAATGTCCGGACGGAAAACATCGGATGAACTGTCATGATCGGCTCTCGAAAGCTCTGGACCAACGATCGTGTAAGGGGCTTAAAGCGGTAGTAAACTCAGCACAACAATTGCAATTCAATCTGTTATTGATATCCACTATATATATCAAATCCAAATAGCATCCATATGATTCATAAATATCCCCTTACATGCCAAAAAAAATGATTAATTAACCTGGTCCCGCACGGTAATAGACGCCGCCATTTTGACTCTTCTCTTCCGCGTCTTATTCCAAAAGAATTTCCGCCCTCAGTATGCATAGCTCCCAAATCTCGCACATGCGCATTCGTGACGATAGCCAAGCCTCGTTCTCATTTCCTGTTAGATAGCTTTGTCTCTCCGCTGTCTCATTCCTCTATCTTTGACTCCGCCCTCCTCCACCTCCCCTGTGACGTTCTGTGTCACCAGGCGCGCCAGGAAATGATTCACAATGCGGAAGTATATGCATGAACTATCGCGTTAGGCCGGGGCTGACGCCACCTCGAGGAGATGACGCAGCCCCGGCATAGACCCTGCATTTTTCCGGCAGCCTGAGCTTGCTGGAAAATAAGGAACATACAGCGCATGTGCGGGTGACGTCACAAGAGGAAAAATACACAATATAATGGAAACTAGGCAGGTAAGGAGGCTCAAAAAAACGGGAGTGTTATGCTGATACAAGTAGTGATCTGGACATAGAAAATTAGGTAAATGGGTTTACTACCGCTTTAAGTCATTGACCTACAACATGTTTGCAGTGAGTGCAGAGCTCTCAATCTGCAAGCTTGTTGTAATCATCAAATCCATTTTATCAGCCTGACAAACAATCTGTCCTATGCTTATCTCATGACAGGTTTCCTTATCTATCTGAAAAAAAAAAAGAGAAAAAAGAAAAAATATTTTCAGTTTAGAGTAGGGAATGAATAAAACCATCTTTTTTGTGCTAAGTGCCCCATTGAGGGGATTTCTCTTTACTTCTTGTTCCAGACACAAGAGGAGGTAAGTGGAATTGTCTCCAAAGTGAGGGGGAAATACCTTCATAGACAGCGGGCACCTCCTGTTCCAGTGGCAGCTAAAAAATGTTGGGTTTCCCATCACTTTCTGTCTGGTGACAATGGTCGCCAGGATTTATAGGGGCAAACTTTCCAGTGGAGACACAACAGTAACTGAATATCTACTTAGGGTTCCGACACTTCTCCACTCTATCCAAAAACATAAAAAAAAAGATTCAAATCTGGCTCAGTGCACTGACACTTGGGTATTTGGTCAAAAATATTTGTTCCATCTTATTCTATGTGATTATCTTGACGTTACCCCGATCTGGTTGTCTGAATACACCTTTCCTTGACCCCTGGTATCCAGTCCTGCTCCTTGTCTTGCCCGCCTTGTTATCAGATATCCTTTTCTATTTGGTTATCCCCGATTATGATGACTCGACCTCTGGCCTGTACCCAAATATGACTCATTCGTACAATTTGGTATTCTACATGCCTGGCGTTGTTGTCTTTGAGGCAAATCCAAGGGTCGCAACCTGTGGCTCGCCTGTGGGCACAACCTCCTTTTTTGTTTAAAAAACCACGTTAGAAAACATATGTTGATCAAAACAAGGCTTCTGACTTTGGAAATTCCCATTATCATCTATCATACCTTGAATGTCACATTTAGCTGCTGGACTGAGGATGGTTCATGGCCGACTTTAGCTACTTTAATACAATATCCAGCGTTTTCATTAGATCAGATTTCTTCTATACTCAAACTTTTTTTTCTATTGTCAGCCTAAGTAGATTGGCCTTATTTCTGCCTTTATCCTAGATGTGCTTCTGAATATAACACAATTCCTCCCCTCTATCCTTATGTGCCTTCTCAGAGCCAGCTGCCAGGAACCTCTATTGAAGTTCAATAGTTGGAGGACACCGGCAGTCTGTGTATTGGCTGTGTGTCTCCTCCGCATCTATTTCTCTGTGCTCAGCTGTCTGACTGTCGGATATTGAAGAAGTCTGATGATGGAATGACATAAGGGGACACAGGGGATCATTTTCTCTTTGTATTCTCAACACGCTCTTTTTTTTTTTCTTTTGTATTTGATATCTATTTATTTAAAGGATCAATAAGCTTAAAATGAAAGATAGAGTATCTTCAGAGATGAATGAATAATTACAAATGTGCTGAGCGTTGGGCTTGCCACATTTGCCCCCTTGGTCCTGTTGACTCACTTTGTCTTTAGTGTATAGTAATTTATACAACTCCTACAGTCAGGTCCATAAATATTGGGACATCAACACAATTCTAATCTTTTTGGCTCTATACACCACCACAATGGATTTGAAATGAAACAAACAAGATGTGCTTTAACTGCGGACTTTCAGCTTTAATTTGAGGGTATTTACACCCAAATCAGGTGAACGGTGTAGGAATTACAACAGTTTGTATATGTGCCTCCCACTTTTTAAGGGACCAAAAGTAATGGGACAGATTAACAATCATAAGTCAAACTTTCACTTTTTAATAGGAAAATGATGGCAAATACCGCACTAAAGTCCTCAATAAGAGCAGCAGCCAATATACACAATTAGTATACCATCCAAACTTATACATAAAGGGCTGCGCTAAGTTTATAATAAAATCGGTCTCCACACTGCAACAAAGGAAACCCAAAATAGTGCAAAGACCAGTAGGTAAAAATTGTAAATAGATATACAAACATTAAATGGCAAGGGTCCCCTGTAGTATCAGATGGAAAAATTCAGTCCCAAATAAAATTGTCAGATTAATCCAAAAAGAGATATTTCACCAAAAGTGCTGAGTAGGCATGCTGTGTGAAGCACCACCAACAAAGGAGAGGCTTACCAGATGGAATTGCCTGTGGCTTAACCACAGCCAGGGGTGCAGGAATGTTCCCCGCAAACCTCCTCACAAAGAGTTTTCCCAAATCGTAATTCGCTATGCAATCAGCCAAACGTAGCAAGGTTGTTCACATAAAAAGAAAGACTAGCATAGCGTAATAATGTATGATAAGTTTAATAATGTAGCTAAAATATTACTCACATTTAGCATTGTAACATTGTGCAATACAAAGCCGGCATTCCCGCCTCGCGGGTAAAACGTTCAGATAGCAGTGACATCAGCGCGCCCTCCCGACGTACGTTTCGTCATCAACAGACGTCATCCAGGGGATAGGGTGTGCTGCCACGACACCGCTCTTTATTCCCGCCTCCACACCGATCCTAGGTGTGGGCGGTATTCCTTCCTCCATGTTCGTTAAGGGCAAACTTGCCAATAGTTCTAAAAAGTCATTTGGGTGATGCTTACTCAAAATCATAACCCCAAAAAGGATACCTTCAGGCCTAAAGACAGCATAACAGAATAAAAGGTCCGGATTGCAAGTAAACAAACCGGAGTTTAAAAAGTGACATCATTTATATATTCGTACTGCCATAATTGGGAAACAGATAAGCCTAAATCAATTGATAGAACTTTCCCCAAAGACTTATAAGGGGGGGAAATTATCACCTTCAAGTGCACCTTCGAGTGCATGCTCGATCTCCCGAGCCCCGATCTATGCGCCTATAAGACATATAGAGCCGTGGCTGGGCCCAGGCCTCAGCTCTCTCTTCATTGGCTCACTGGCTGTGATTGACAGTAGTGGGAGCCAATGGCTCCCGCTGCTGTGTCTCAGCCAATGAGGAGAGAGAGACCCGGGACAGCCAAGGCTCCTGTGCACATTGCTGGATCAAGAGGGGCCTCAGGTGAACATTAGGTGGGGCTGTGGGGGGAGAAGCACATGGAAGGTTTTTTCATCTTCATGCATTGAATGTCCAGAGCACCTGATGCCATTTGCATTTCTGTGCCTCAGTTCTTATGGTTTCCTGCATAGGGCATGGAAACAATGCTAAGCGACTCAACTATGCATGAAAACATAGGAACTGGGGTGCAGAAAAATGGCAGCAGGTGCTCTGGACTGATGAGTCACAATGTGAAATATTTGTTGCGGTACAACAATGAGTGTCTGCAGACAACAGTGAAGCATGGTGGAGGTTCCTTGCAGGTTTAGGGCTGCATTTCTGCAAATGGAGTTGGAGATTTGGTCAGGATCAATGATGTCCTCAATGCTGAGAAATACAGGCAGATACTTATCCATCATATCATACCATCAGGGAGGAGTGTGATTGGCCATAAATGTATTCTGCAGGAGGACAATGATCCCAAACATATAGCCAATGTCCTTTAGAACTATCTTCAGTGTAAAGAAGAACAAAGAGTCCTGGAAGTGATGCTGTGAATAAGGTGTTGTATGCCGAAACGCGTCAGCTTTCGCTGTAACTTTTACATGAAGATGTTGGAATAAAATTCTTTATTTACTGCATCATGGGCTCTTTATTAGTATCTTGCTGCAACCTGTTTGAACAAGAGGAGGTCATTCAGAGCCAGAGCACCTGGATTTGGGAGTGTTCCACAGACTATTGATCTCAGCTTCACAGGTCAGAGCGGTGTTTAAGCTACTTTGAGTCCTGGAAGTGATAGTTTGGCCCCCACAGAGCCCTGATGTCAACATCATGGAGTCAGTCTGGGATTACATCAAGAGATAGAAGGATTTGGGGCAGCCTACATCCACAGAAAATCTGTGGTTACTTCTCCAAGATGTTTGGAACAACCTACCTGCCGAGATGCTTCAAAAACTGTGTGCAAGTCTACCTAGAAGAATTGAGGCTGTTTTGAAGGCAAAAGGTGGTCACACCAAATATTGATTTGATTTGGATTTCTCTTTTGTTCATTTACTTTCAATTTTGTTAATTGATAAAAATAAACCATTAACACTATTTCTGAAAGCATTCTTAAATTAAAGCATTTTGTACACCTTAAACGTTTGTACAGTACTGTACATTCCAGTTGCATCAGTACAAAATGTGTGCAATCTTGCAGTTTGTTTTCAGAAGCATTGAAAGGTGTGCAGTTTTACAATTCATTTGATGTAGATAGCAGCCACAGCCTGAGTGGAGAAGCCTAACCCCTGCCAGTTTGCTGCAGAAGGACTCTTGCTCTCTGTGTAGAAGTAGTGATCTCTCTGCATAGGTCCTGCTGACTCAGTCCTATAACTCTGCATTAAACAAGCCGAGCAGGAGAGTTGTTACTTTGCAGTGTGCTGGCAGGGGTCAGCTTTTCTACTCAGGCTGTGGCTGCTTTCTACAGCAAACACACTGTAAATCTGCACACCTTTTATATTAATGCTCCTGGAATTCTATTTAGCTGCTTTGAACTAAAAGTTCAACAGTTTTCATTTTATTGTATGTTTACCACCTCCTGCTTGTAAATTCTATTTAGTGACATTGAAGAAACACAATGAGAAGGTGAAGGAGCTGAGTAAGGGAAAAAATGGATTCTCAGCTGCTGCCCCAGTTTAGTCGTAAAAACCTCGGTTCCACTCTGTAATCTAAATTGCCCAATCTCATTCCACCTCCCCACTTCAATCATTTAAAAGGCATAAAAAAAAAAGAGAAAGGACGATGTAACCTTATTAGGAGGGGGAAAAAACATCTTATAGCCGCCTTTGTATTTTATGTCTATTACAGTTCTGTATTTTATATAAGACCTCCGAGAGTAAATCCGCCCCCAATTCTCATTGGATATTCACAGCAATAGAGCAGATTTCCGATGAAAAGTCGGGATGTCACCCGAGTGCATTTTATTCCCGGGATACTTTATAGGAGGCATGAATAATACAAGAGAATGGGCCCCCCTTTTATTGCACCAAGTGCGATCATCTAATAGACATTTTACGCGGATCTGAGCATGAAAGTCACTGTATTCTACACAAAAGTAAATTAAGATCTGGATAACATAAAAAAAAATGAAGGAAAAGTCTATTTTACATAGTGAGAAGCATTGTCTGGGGTGCTAGAGAGGATTTCCATTTGCATGCAATGAAATTTTAATGCCATGTGAAATTGCGACGGAGGGGAATACTGTTCAACGAGCCAAATCTCTGTAATGGGACTGAAAATGGGCATAATATCTAAAATTCATCTAACATTATTCATACAAATTGAACTTTAAAATCACTGTCCTTTCCAAAAAAAATAATAATTTTGTTTTGTAGAAGGAGTTCGCAAAGATAAAGTAAGGTATTTAAAGGAGAACCACCCAGAACTGGTTTTTAGGCCCTATTCACACCTGAGCATTGGCGCGTGTTCCTGTTCGTGTTTTTTTCACGCGTTTTTCACGTGTTAACCCACATCGTGCCTATGACAGCTCATCCGCTTGAATGGGCTGCCCTACGTGCAACAAATGCCCCAAGGTAGCTTCAGAACCTTTTTGGTCGAGAGCGTTTTGGCGCATTTGTAGCGTGGTTTGTCTGCTACCCACTCTTGGGGTGTATTAATAATTAAACCCAAGACCCTGCATTCACTATATCTGATCTCCCACAGTACACAGAACATGGAAATGCAATTTTAGTAAATATAAACTGCTAAATACCTTTTCTCATCAGCAGTATATAGCAGTCTTGTGACTTCTATCAATGTCTAGTCAAGCTTGTAGGAGGAGTTTTCATTCACCCCTGACCCTCTGTCTGGACAGTGCTGATTGGCCCTGTGCTGATCACATGCAGTCTCCCAAGAAAGAATAAAACTGAGCATGTGCAGCCTGACTCCTAATGCTCTGTACTATCAAGAGATGGATTGGGGACAGTGGAATTGGGGGAGGATTAGAGAAGACAGGATCGCACAGCCTTTATACACAATGCAGAGGATTAGCCCCTTAGGTACCACCGTGAGTATAACAAGCATGTTTTACAGCATATACAGACTGATTTTAGTGTTGTGGGTTTAGTAACACTTTAATGGCACCGCAAGCATGACCTGCGATTATAGCGCGTTTTCCAAACATGTGGCAAAACGCAGATTTTTATGTGTTTTGTTGCGTGTTTAGGAAACGCACAGGTATGACTGATCACTGCAGCCTTATAGTGCCCCAACTTATCACCAAGCTCATTAGGAAGCCAAATGGCCTTGTAATGGCTGAAATGGGAGGGTGGAACTTGGAATATGGGGTCACTATTCTCACCACAGTCCACAAAACTGATCCTTGGGGAAAGATGCTTCCTTAAAGTAAATCTAATGGTGGCCATACATGTTTCCAAAAAATGATTAATTTCCTTTCCAGTTGATCACTCCCAACAGGAATAATCAATCTATAGTTGCTAACCCAACCAATAGGTAGGCCACCAATGGGGATGTGGTTCAATGGTTGAGACCAACGGTGACTGGTCTATAAGGGGTGCAGTGGCTCCGCCCCCTAATCTCCATATGCCGGCCCCTAATCTCCATGCGGGGAGCCGGACGCATAGATTTCTACAAGGTTTTTTTATTTATTTTGAAGCCAGAGGCTCTAATTGGCTTCAAAAAGGTTGGGTTTGGGGTGCAGAGCACTGTGCCCCGAGCTCACCCACTTGTGACATTAGCGAATCAACATTCGCTATTGTCTTCCTGCTTCTCCTCCTGGCCAAGCGGGGCTGGAAGCGGGTCCTAAGACCGGATTGGCCAGGAGGAGAAGCGACCGGACAGGCCGGGAGGAGAAGCCGAGGAAGCCGACCGTGACTTGGATGGAGTAAGTGCGGGGCTGGCTGGCCGACTGGCGGGCTGGAGGTGGGCGGGGGGTGTCGGGGATTTGTTTGCCCCCCCACAAAAAATGGAGCACCAGCCGCCACTGGTTGAGACACAATCGCAACTTACAATTAGATATTCTGTAATGCACATTACTGTTTCCACCATGTAATTTCATAATATGATTGATTGGAATATTATTCAATTTGATCTAATATATATATATATATATATATATATATATATATATATATAAAATAGTGCATTTCACATCTTACATTTACTTGCATTCATGGGCATTCAGTTTTTGTTTTGTGTTTAGAAGTAGAAATCTATTCATCCAGGGGTCGATTAGATACTCTGAACGCATCTAAGCGCATGTACATTTAAACTCGGGGGAAATTGATCTAGGATGTAAAATTTGTTTAAGCTTCCCAGATCAATTTCTTCAGGATTTGAATGTAGAAGGCCCATGTGAATGAGGGCTAAGAGTTGAAAGTGATTTCAGCTTATGTGATTGTTTGTACAGAGCTGGAAATAACGCCACTGATTCATACTCACAATCTCTCCTATCAGCAATGACAGGTGAGTGCGTGGGAGTAAACCGCCTTTGATAGGAACAAAAGTCTCAACAATATAGGATCATATAAATCCGTTTTAACATCTGGATAGTGATGACAGTGTAATAGGTAACAGGTTTATTTATATGGAGTGTTATTACAAGATCTATAAACCTTTATGTGTTTAATGGTGATTAGCCATTTCCTGTGTGTAAAATCGGCAGTTGGCACAAAGTCTTGGTCAAGAAATATTGCATTTTTTCAGTTGCCAGAGCACACTGTATAGAGTGTAACTATTGAAGGTTGATGTAAACGGGATGACATTTAGGGGCCTATTAATAACAGAGCAGTGGCTACCCATCCATTAGGGGCGCAGGGGCACCGCCTCCCCCCATCCATACGTCCAGCCCCCTAATCTACATGCAGGGCGACGGACGCATGGATTGCAATGAGGAGGGGGGGGGGGGTGTTTTCTTTTAAGCATGTGATTAGAACCAGAGGTTCTAACAGGCTTTAAAAAAAGGGTGGGCGCAGGCCACTGCGCCTTGATCCCACCGAGTTATGTGACAATAGCGAATGAATCTTCGCTATTGTCACACTGATTCTCCTCCTGGCAAATCAGGAAGCGGTTCTGAGACCCATTTCCTGATTGGCCGAAAGGAGAAGCGTTCCAATTGGCCGCCAAGGAGAAGGGAGGAGATGCATGGCGGAACCCGCTGTGATGCCTACAAAGAAGAGCAGGAGAAGGGGAAGGCGCTGCCCGTGATGCCTGCGGAGGAGAGCAGGGGAATGGAAAGCTGCCGTCTGTGATGCCGAGGAGGAGAGCAGGGGAAGAAGAAGCCGTCGCCCATTGCTTGTCACCCAGGTGAAACGATGCCCGCCATAGATGGGGTAAGTGCCGGTGCTCCTGATGACACGACTGACCAAACCTGGGGGGGTGGGAGGAGGGTGTGGGTTACCTGACCGATCAGAGGGGGGGTGGCTGTGGGTGCACTGTTTGCCACCCCCCAAAAAATAAAATTTACCACCAGTCACCACTGACAGAGAGCAAAGCATTGCTATCCACTCTCCTATATTTGCTACAGCATTACTGCACTCCGTGGCTTGCCCAGTCATAAAATTCGGTCCACAGTATGCAGCCTTTGGTATCCTTTGTAGAAGGAACTGAATGGAGGAGAGCTGGTCATGCAGTTTTGATTTTAAATGTTTTTTCCTTTTCCATATTAACTGTACTGGGGGTGTGAGTGATTGCAGTGTGGTGCAGCAGCAATAATTCACACACAGTCCAAGTGCAATTGGAAGAACTTGTAATGTAGTAAAGGCAAAAACAGTTCACAACAAACCCGGTGTGATATGGCCCAACCAAGAACACTCACGAATGCCAACAGCATGTAGCAGAACAGGTATCAGCTGAACTCACAGCATCTCTCTGGAGGGGTAGACTGCAGCCTGGCCATCCTGTACCCAAATGGGAAGATGTCCAAGAAGATTGGAAGCCCTGAGCTTTCCCTTCTCATTCCCTCTCCCTGCGACCTGTAACCTGTCCCTACGCTACCCACACGCAAAAGCAAACCTGGGAGCCAGGGCCTTAAATAGACTCTGCCTAACCTAAGATGGCTGCTAGAATCACATGGGGCGGCGGCATCCAATCAGACAGCTTCCCCAGTGACCCTGGAACCATAGAGGGACCATGTTGCTCTTGACTTCCTCTCCAACTGCTATGCCGCTGCAGTTGAGCACCACCTGCAGTGGAGAAAGTAGACTGCAGCTGCCTACAGGTGCAAGGAAGAAAAATCTATTTTTTTGGCTGCTTCTACAAACTCAAAGTTGTCTATAGATTTAAAATACACATTTGTTGTTTTCTAGATTTTGCAAGATGACTGAGATGTTACAGCCATCAATGATTGTTTAGCTATGTGCAAGACATGAATCCTTCCCAATGTCCAACAATGTACATTCTTCCCACTGACCATCACACTAATCTACCGTGAGTGGATTTCTCCAGCTTGTTGGTTTGGCATAACCCAAATTCCTCCTTTCCTATTAAAGAGTGTATCTTTTTATGAACTCTTTTAGAAATAATCTTTGCTTGTAGTTTTATGTGTAAGTTGAAGTAAATCAGTCGGTAGTTGGTGGCTGGATATGTGATCGGAATTTGGCTAAGGTATCCTATAGATGCCAGCCATTAAAGTTCACAGCCTAATGTATAATTCTCTAAAAGGTTTTTGAAGATATGCCTGAGGTGGACAGTGAAAGGTTTTGGTCCTCGGTGGCTTTTTTAGATAAAATTACCCCCATTATTGTCCTCGCTTGTTCTTTCATGATCAGCTATCTTCCAAAGTGTCCTCTTTTCTCTCGTTTTGCAGCATTGATCAATTACTTTGTTTGCCTTCTGCGCAGCGCGGCCATCTTGACTATGGGCATGTGAAGCATGCTGGGTCTCTCTTCTGGGATTCTGAGCATGCTGGCTACCCAGCATGGACCTCATGATCTCGCGCATGCGCAGTGTGAAAGATGCCACCAGCCGGCGATGCCCATTGACTCCTGGGATTGATGACACTCATCTCCCAGGAGCCAATGCGTGGCTGGAAATGACATACCTTGCCGTGGTGAGGTAGACAGAAAGACGGTCAATATGCCTTTTAAACCAAGGATAATCGGCAGAAAAATATGCCAATGTGTTCTTAACATTTAATTATGACATGGATGGCGCAAAGTTGGAAAAGTGGGTGGAACTCCACTTTAATAGCCCAATGGGCTTCAAAAGCTGGTCTTGGACCTTCTAGAGCAGCTATTCTCAACCTTTTTAGCATGGAGGAACCCTTGAAATAACTTACCAGTTTTAGGGAACCTCTCTTAGTAGGTCCTAAATCTAAATTAGTGGCATAATCACTGGGAAGAATGTTCCTTACATTTGTGGTTATTGGGAAGAATTCACCCCTTACACATACTGTAGCTAAACGATCATTGTTCTCAGTGGCCACTTACCAGCAAAATTTGCTCATTGCTCAAGGAACCCCAAGTGACCTCTGGAGGAACCCAAGAGTTCCGCAAAACCCTAGTTGAGAAGGGCTGTTCTAGAGTGTTGCGGAAGTTGTTGGAGAGATTAGGAAGTTGAATATCCGGAAGTAGCTCTTCAACTTGAGGGTAACATGTGGAGGATTCATGTTATATCTTTTCAGGGTGCTTAGTAGGACCTACGTTTTTGATATTCAGGGTGATTGGTTTTGCATCTTGACAGGGGCGTTTGAGGTCTTTGGCCAGCATAGAATTAGGCTTATCATTCCAGGTTGTTTTTCTATCAGCAGATTTGTTTTTCTGCTTGGTTTGGATGGTTGTTATATGCATTGCAAATCAAGGGATGGTGAGATTTAAACTGTGCTGAAACCGAATTGAATTCTTGTTCAAGCTACTTGGTGTGCAGTTGCCTACTTTTCTTTTTCTGTGACGTGAATTGTATTATTTTTTTCCCTAATGACCGCCTTGTGGCACTTCCATGATGCTGTAAAATTTTGGGGGAGGATTTGAGGAAGCATGGAACCATCTTTTTTTTCTAAATCAGCTATTTTTTTTTTAACAGATGTAACCAGGAGCTGGCTAATGCTGCCTGCATTGCCAGTAGACACTGTGCAGTGTTGCTTCTGTGGCGCTGTTCTCTTCTAGTGTTTAGCTGGGCTCTGTGTTGACATATCCTGAGTATGGAGTGAATGAGTTCTGTAAGAAAAGCAAAACATCTTGGGTCGTGGTGTCCATAGAGTTAAGATCTTCATTCAGTTGGACTGCTTCGAACTACAAATACCAGCCAAGTAGAGAAGAAGAACAGGATGCTGGCAGAGGTGATAAAAGGCCTGTGTGCAGGTGGGATCTCTCTCTTGGGACCCCGGCCAGGAAGGTGCTAGCAAGTGACTCTGTGTTGGTGTGTGCTGTGGCCGAGTCACGGCCTGTGCTGAGAAAGTCATCACATGCGGATGCTAGAGCATCCTTTGCCTTCTACCTCTGTCTGACCAGTGGCGAACCGGAGGTCGCCCTCCACCTGTCCACGTCAGATATATTGAGCTGAAGTGCGGTGTGTTGCCGGACCGTGGTACCCTCTTGAGCAGGGCTCCAACAAGGCCTATAGCTGAGGCCCACATCACTTCCACTACAAAGAGTCATTGTGACTGGTGATCGGGTACTTACCAATTCTTCTATCATAAAGACACTGCATGCAGACATCTCTGCTTATCCCTTTGCCTAAGCCAGTAGTACACAGACACTTTGCAGAGCAACAGCAGTGCTCCTTCTCCACAGGACACCATACATACCTTTTGTTACACATTGTTAGTTACAGTACAACTAAAGGCAACATACATATTTTAGTAAATCCTCATATAAATACCTCAAAGTTACACATGGTAATAACCATAATAATTGAAATTATTATTTTCCTACCATATAGCTGCAAATGTGGTCTCTAATCCCCTCCACCAGTTCTCCTTTGTTGTATACTGTTAGTAATGATGGGAGGAGTTGAGCAGAGCTCAGATATCATTTCCTTTCAGTGAACTAGCTTGTCTATCTTCCAGTTCTCCAGCCTTTTATCATGCTCAGTCTATTTTACATAAGACACACCCATCTGCTAATTAATAGCTGGGTGTGTGCTATGTAAAACAGCACAAGTCAGTACAGGTTCATTTCCACACATCTGTCTAGTAATCTGTGTGCTTCTTCCTGCCTGCTTTCCTCTAGTAATTTGTAAACTGGCAGAACAGAAGCCTAGATAGGAGCTAGAGCAGTGGGCGGGCAAAGGCAGGACATAGGTTGGAGTGCATACTTGCCAACAGTCCCAAATTTCCCGGGACATTCCCGAGATTTAGACCGTTTTCCCGGCCTTAACGCTTCCCGGGAAATGTCCCGGAAAATTGACTTTTTCACGATTTTAAAAAAAAAAAAAATATTTTTTTTTTTTGCCGCCGGCCGCTAGAGGTCAGCGGCCAGCACTAAATTGACTCCACCGCCATTTTTACGAAGACAAGCTAAGGAAGAAACAAGAGGCGGAGCCCGAGCTCTGCCTCAGTCTTGGCTCTTCCCTGCTCGCTCCCTAGCTGGTCTTCTGGCGGGGAGATGAGAGCAGCCAGCGCGTCCCAGTGCACCTCAGCAGGTCACTGGGACACAGTCAGTGTCTAAAAGACTGGGACCACCCCCCCATGGGACACAGAAGGACCACCATCCCCTCCCAGGGACACAGAGGGACCACTATCCCCCCCAGGGACACAGAGGGACCCCCATTCCCCCCCTGGGGACACAGAGGGACACAAAGGGACCCACAGGAACACAGAAGGACCCCCATTCCCCTCCAGGGACACAGAGGGACCCCCATCCACCACCGGGGACACTGAGGGACCCCTATCCCCCCCAGGGACACCGGGGGACCCCCATCCACCACCGGAGACACAGAGGGACCCCCATCCACCATGGGGGACTCAGAGGGACCCCATCCACCACTGGGGACACAGAGGGACCACCATCCCCCCCAGGGACACAGTAGGACCCCCATTCCCCACAGGGGCACAGAGGGACCCCCATCCACCACCGGGGACACAGAGGGACTCCCATCCCCATGTAGGGACACAGAGGGACCCCCATCCACCACCGCTCACTCCCCTGGGGACTCAGAGGGATCCCCCATGTCCCCTGGGGAGACAGAGGGGCCACCATGTCCACTGGGGAGACAGAGGGACCACCACCCCCCCTTGAGAAGACAGAGGGACCACAATCCCCCTGGGAAGACAGAGGGATCACCATCTCCCTGGGAAGGCAGAGGGATCACCATCTCCCTGGGAAGACAGAGGGATCACCATCTCCCTGGGAAGACAGAGGGACCACCACCCCTCCCCCTGAGGAGACAGAGGGACCACCATCTCCCTTGGGGAGACAGAGGGACCACCCCCCTCTGGGGAGACAGAGGGACCACCACCCCCCCTCTGGGGAGAAAGAGGGACCACCATCCCCCCCGGGGAGACAGAGGGACCACCATCCCCCCCTGGGGAGACAGAGGGACCACCCCTCTGGGGAGACAGAGGGACCGCCACCCCTCCCCCTGAGGAGACAGAGGGACCACCATCTCCCTTGGGGAGACAGAGGGACCACCACCCCCCCTCTGGGGAGACAGAGGGACCAACACCCCCCCGGGGAGACAGAGGGACCACCATCCCACCTGGGGAGACAGAGGCACCCTGCATCCGGTGGCAAGTGACATGCTGCATCTGATGACAGGTGACCTGGCAAATTACACGTTTGGGGCTCCCACTGATTCTACATTGTGGTGAGTTGAACTATTTAATGTTATATTACAATATAATAGAAATAATGCGCTTCAATCATCCTGACACCAAAACAACCATGGTGCCGGAATGATTGAAGTGCTAACGCCAGGTGTTTGGAGGATCTTTATCTGCTGATTGTAAAACTTTCTGGAATACACATATTGCTATTGTGGTGTAGGATCTGGGCCTGCTGTCCCTCCATCCCGACTTCTTTCCTTCTCTCTCTTTCCCTCCCTATTTCATTCTTTCTTCCTTTATCCCTCATTCATCTCAGACTCAGACCACACCCCCTTCAAGCCACGCCCACAATTCAGTTAAGCCACACCCATTATTCACTGTGGCGTGCTTCGCGCCCCGCAATTTTTAATTTCCTGCTACATCACACCTCCAAACGAATGCCCCGCCCCCTTAACTATGAGACAGGCCCCACCCCCCAGACAAAAGTGTCCCTATACATTTTTTGCCAATGTTGGCAACTATGGGAGTGGGCAGGGCTTCACATGCAGACTGTGGGCGGGGCCTAATCAAGACTTGTGTGTATAATAAAATGCCTGAGATTTCCCTGTGCTACAAGAGCACCTCCCCCAGTGATGTCAGGACATTTTCTGCAGAGAGATAGACGCAAATGGGGACAACAGGTGTTCAACACAGGCAATTTGAAAACCAGGAAGTAAAGTTGTCACCTCATTAAAGGAAGTGCACATGAGAGCAGGGGACAAGGTAGATATCTCACCATCCTTACTGCTTTTTGCAAAAAAATCAGTGACATGTTTAACAGACTATATAGGTGCATAATGTATTGATTTCTTCATTTTGATCATAGTTCTTCTTTAAAGTTTCACCAGGTTTCACCTCTCAATAATCAGGATATCTCAAGTTCTCCATTAAAGAGCTAGCTGAAGACCAAAGGCTTCTTTCTTCTTTGAGGGACTACAACAAATCCTCCTCTACACCAAGGGACTAATCAGTTAGTAACAAAAGTACAAGTGTCTATACCCAGGACTCTATTTGCTAACAGAGCGGGTTTAAGTATTCAAGAGTTAATAATGGAAGGAAAGGACATTGTTATATTTTGCTGCTCCATTTAGCCTGTGCTGCTGAGGCATAGAAGGGAGTAGTTTGACACCAGAGTGGTCATCCCTCTGCCTTCCTCATAGGTTTTAGCTGAATAAAGTATTGCCTGAAAATCTTTGCATTCTACAACCAAATATTGCTTCCATGTCACTGTTTTATGTCATTGCTACTATTGTGTTCTTCTTGTTACTGTGAAACTTCCTCAGGGGTCAAGCTTATACCACTGGGGATTTATGCTAATAGCTTTTCAGTAAACATTATCCAACGTTTCCACCTAAAGTGTGTGTGTGTGTCTTTAACTCTTTGATTGCCATTGAGAAATGTCTGGACCCAGGGTGTCAGAGGTGTCGGAGGACTTGAATGGTCGGGGCAACCAGTGGGGTATAGACTCAGCAAAGGCCCTCACAGGGGTAGTGCTACACAAGTTTTTAATTTAAAGCGGAGTTCCACCCTAAAGTGGAACTTCCGCTGGTTGGATTCCTCCCCCCCTCAGGTGTCACGTTTGGCACCTTTCAGGGGGGAGGGGGAAGAGGACACCTGTCTTTAGACAGGTGTCCTTTTCCACGCTTCCGGGAGCTCTGGCCGGCGGACGCGGCCGCTGACGTCAGCAGCCCGGCTCCCTCCTCCCTGCTCGCTCTGCTTCTGGCCGCCTGGCCAGTAGCAGAGCACGCGCATGCGCAGTAAGGTGCCCGGCGTGAAGCTGTACTGCTTACACGGCCGGGTTCCCTTACCCGCGATGGAGGCGGCTGCACCCGTCCCCCGATCCGAAGATCGGCGGCGGGTGCTGACATCGCTGGACTCCAAGACAGGTAAGTGTCCTAATATTAAAAGTCAGCAGCTACTGTATGTGTAGCTGCTGACTTTTAATTTTTTTTTAGCCCCCGGACCTCCGCTTTAATGACAAAAACGTATGCAGATATAATACTTCTACATGATAAGTAGAAGCATTGTAAAGACATTCAAAATAAAATAGAATACAGAGTTCAAGTATAACTTGGGACCTCAAGATGCTATAAGAAATGTGAGAGACCTCCAATGTTAGCAATAAGTACACAACAAAGAACATTACTTCTCTAACTGTCAATAGTTCACAATAATAAGGCACACAATGCTTCATTATTATACAGAGGTACAGTGCCTTGCGAAAGTATTCGCCCCCCTTTGAATTTTGCGACCTTTTGCCACATTTCAGGCTTCAAACAAAGATATAAAACTGTAATTTTTTGTGAAGAATCAACAACAAGTGGGACACAATCATGAAGTGGAACGAAATTTATTGGATTTTCAAACTTTTTTAACAAATAAAAAACTGAAAAATTGGGCGTGCAAAATTATTCAGCCCCCTTAAGTTAATACTTTGTAGCGCCACCTTTTGCTGCGATTACAGCTGTAGGGGTTCGCTGAATGTCGACATTAGCGTCGTTTTCCACCGCGATGTTTCATAATTGAATTCCCCCGACTTATTAAAACGTGCGGGTTAAAAAGTCAAAAAATAAACAATTTTTTCAAACTTTTAGGTTATTTAAAGCAAGGTGAAGTACTAACACAGGGTGAACAACAACTAAGAAGTGTTTTTTAATGTCAAAATATAGAAACAAACTTCGGACTTTACACCGTTTTCCAGCGTTTTAAGTTTCCCCCCGCTTATGAAAGCGTTCCGTGACATGGAGACATATTATTACTTCGTAACACACGGAATAATAACACTTGATAACTGTCAATCTCTTCATTACAAGAAACAACACATGAATAACGATTGTAACCTCCAGAGAGTGTAAAGAATATCGTAGAACTCCAGGGTTCAATATGAACTTGAGACATAAGATAAAATAAA
>BLSH010319046.1:833991-866948 GCA_018402905.1 Glandirana rugosa | reverse complement strand
TAGGCCATACTGTTTATTTCTTGTTTTTTTATCTTTTTGTTTTTTTATTTTTTTCACCGGCTTCAAAAAGCATATAAGCACATATATATTTTATTATTGTTAAGTATAGGTGAGCGCCATACACCTCTCCCTTTCTGAAGGGGACTTTGTTTCAAGTAAATTTAATAGCCATCAACTATTTTTTATCGCTGCCATTAATGAAACCACCACTCTCCTTCAGTTTCTGTGTATTTGAAGCAAATGATGTCACATTCAATCTCACTGACAGGACATTTGAGGGACGAACCTTGTCCCATCTCCAGTCTGAGGACAGTTTGCTGATTCATCATATTAGAGCTCTGACAAGCAAATCAATACGTTTCTATTGATTTTTAAAGAGAATTTATTTTATGTGCTAAAACCATGCTTATTTACATCCAATATATCAAAATGGTAAAGATTGTTCAGATTTTTTTTAATATTGGTTCCTGATAGCATAGATGTCAAAAATATTTTTGCCATAGATTAGTAACATCAATATAACTTGCAGCTTATAAAAGAAAACACAACTGACTCAGTCCAAATTTTCCTTTTTGATAATCGGTGTATACAGTTTAGTAGTGAATATTTACAGCACATTGCAGAAAATGTATGCAGCTGGGACATATAGTGACTACTGTTTACTTGCAGGTGATTTAGTTAAAGCGGTAGTAAACCCGCTGACAAAAAAAAATATATAAAAAAATCCTGCAAGACAATAGCATAATATGTCAGTATGCATCGCATACTAACATATTATGAAATACTTACCTTAGAACGAGTCCCCCGATGCCCGAGTCGGTCAGCTCTAAGGACGCTGACATGTTTGTCCTTTTCTTTCTTCCGGGTACGCGGCTCCGGCGCTGTGAGTGGCCGGAGCCGCGTGACGTCACTCCCGCGCATGCGCGCGGGAGCTCTTCGCTCCGGCAGCCAGCTCTGAGTTGCCGGCCGCCTCGGCCGGATCGTCAGAGCGCATGCGCCGCTAATGTCAGCGGCTGCATGCAGGGCGAATATCTCATAAACCATGCATTATAGGCTTACCTGTAGGTAAAAATAGCTTTTAGGGTTTACTAACACTTTAATTTGAGATATTATTTATCTATTACAGGTACTTATATAGCAGAGCTTTACATATATATTGTACATTCTCATCAGTCCCTGCCCTCAAGGAGCTTACAATCTAAGATCCCTAACTCACATACTAGGAACAATTAACCTACCAGCATGTCTGGAGTGTGGGAAGAAACCAGAGTACCAGGAGGAAACCCATGCAGTCACAAGGAGAACATGAAAACTCCAGGGAGGTAGTGTCATGGTTTGGGATTCAAACCGACGACCCTAGTACTGCTAGGTGGAGGTGCTAGCCACTACATCACTTTGCTGCTTAAAGGTGAAAACTTTGAAAACAACACATCAGGCCTTACCGCTTCATTAATGTCATGAAATACAACCAAGAAAATAATTGGGGAGTGTTTGGTGAGGTAAAACAGAAAAATTCTTGTAGCAATGGGCTTTTTTTTGGGTCATTTAGAGAATGTTACCACAAAGTAAACTCATAAAGTGTTTAAAGTGTGTAATACAAATATTAAAACTGTACATAGCATTATATCCAGTGATTACAAAGTAAGGTTCAGTAATCTTATTTCAATTCAAAATCCACATGTTAGCTCAACACGTTTCGAATGCTTCAAACAACTTCATCAGGAGCATGTGTGAACAGTATCTGTATAGGAAAACCCAGTAGCGTAAAAGTAAAAGTTTTCATACAGTTTTCTGGAGTGGAACTTCTCAAATCCAGAAAGGGACAGCCAAGGAACATGAAGATAGTTGTCCAAAAGGTGTAGTAAATCTTCAATGCAGTCTTCCACTTTTTTACATCAAAAGCAAAGAACTTCAAAGATAAAGAGCAAAATATTCATGCAAGAATCCATATCAGTTCTGGTCTCAATTTAAATTCTGCCATCCATAGGGGGGATGCATAGCATGCCCAGATCCTTGACCACAATACCAATATACGTATTCTAGGTAGTTTAATGTTCCAATATAGTCCTCCACTTTTATTACATCAAAAGCAAAGAGCTTCAAAGATAAAGAAGAAAATATTCATACAAAATTTCAAATCAGAGTTGGTGTCAGGAAAGCACTAGCCATAGTACAGATGAAGCCTCAAGATGTACACGAGTGCGCAGGTGCCTGTTCTTCTGTGCATAACTGTGCACAGATGTGCCACTAACGTTGGCACCAATGAGACTATTTAAACCGCAGCAGTTCTATAGCCAATGTTGTCTGATCTACAGCTATTACCCGTGTCCCTGCATCTGTTGCTGTGTTTGACGTCTGACCCGGCTTGCCCAGACCTTGCTTGAATGCTACCTGCCCTGACCTTGGCCTGTCTCTGGATTTGCTCTGCCTCCTGCCCATCTGCCTGATTCTACGTTGCTGACCTCTGCTTGTATCCTGAGTATTCTCAGCCTGCCATTCATACCTGTATCTGACCGTTTGTGGCTGACCTGGCTGACTTTGCACCCAGTTATCCATCTGTCCTGCTCTGCATGCTACCTGTTCCCTGCTGGTGTTTCACCTGCCGGGTGCTGCCAGTCCTTCCGCACCTGCTACCTGCCAGCTGCCTGTCAAGCACCTGTCGCCTGCTGTCTGCCCAGTCCTAGGTTTGTTGTCTCTGCTGCCATCTTCTGTTCCAGCGATCTGACCTGTCCTGGGTGATGCACCTGCTAGTCACTGCCGCGGCTGACAGAACATCTTACAGGCACTCATACCTTGTTACACTCTCGCGGCCACTATTGCAACATCAGTGGTCCCAGATTTGGAGCTGTGCAAGAGGCCTCCCTCTAAGGAGCAGCTAGTACAGGTAGTCATATGATTCAGTGATTTGTTCAAAGTATTTTTTAATTAAGATGGTGCTATGCATTAAACCTGTTTTGGGGTGGGTGCGGCTAGTAGGACTGGAGGTCCCCTTCTCCAGGGCTTGGAAAAAGCCTTCTTGCTTGATTAGACTGCTGTCCGGGTATAGAAAGTTGTGTGTAATGTTCTATCCAGCTCCAGAGGCAAGACTTCTTTCAAGCATTGAAGAAGGGAAGCTTCCACATCATTTCCCATTTGTATACCACCATCGTAATTAATAAAGACTTTAAACAAATCACTGAGTTGCATGGCTATTTGTAGTAAGTACTTTTCGCACTCATATAACGATTGGGGTTGATTTACTAAAGACAAATAGACTGTGCACTTTGTAAAGTGCAGTTGCAGCCTGCAAGTGCAGTTGCTCCAGAGCTTAGTAAATGAGGCAAAGCTTCACTTTGCAAGGAATACCCAATCACACGCAAGGAAAAAAAAACGCATTTTCGCTTGCATGTGATTGGATAATGAAAGTCAGCTGGGCTTCTGCTCATTTACTAAGCTCTGGAGTACCTACACTTGCAGAGTGCGATTGTACTTGCAAAGTGCACAGTCTATTTTTCTTTAGTAAATCGACCCCAACGTCTAATTAACGACATCCCCACTGGTTTCATCAGGAGTTTAGTAGCCAAGGAGCATAGCACTGCCCCCACACATCATCAGCTTTGCACTGGTTCACCCCCAACTGGGTGGACAACCAAGCAATCCCTCCAGTGCTACCACACACCAATTAGGCCATGGAAATAAAGCATGGCAAGCAAGCAACAATTCAAACATCCCATCCAAAAGGACTTCTAGGTAAACTTGACAATGGTAACCCAAAATTAGCACTGACTGAAAATACTTTCCCCTTCAATCCATAGGATAGAGCTAGCTACCATTGTGGTTTGATAATAATTACAGCGTCTGACTAGACCGAAAAGGATGAAAACCCCAGTGAAAGCTCCTCTGTGATGTGGCTGCTATTTAAACTGTCACCAAGCATCTGGTTTTAGTAGAAGGATACATTCTCTGCCAAGCCGGTGACCTCACAAATTTACAAGTGATTAGGAAGATCCTTCTCCTCGAAACTGTGTTTTATTGCTATTTTTACCACAGCGGAATCAAAGCCGAGATCTGACTGCAATTACTGTAATCATGCAGCGTGCGCGGCACAATCTGTCCTTAAGAGAGATGCCATGTTAACCAAAAATGTTTCTTTGCCTCCAGTTTAAAGAAAGCTTGCTTAATTCTCTATAAGCTTTTCGGTATATCTTTCTCACGTTGACCCAATTCTTCTTTCAAAACCGGAAATAGTGAGAACAAAATCAGACCAGACTAATCTATTTAGAGCTGAACTTCAGCTTGCAACCTCAAGTTAGGGCGCACCAGGTACTTAGTGTGCACAATTATGAGTCCATTAGGGCCAGAGAAAGGTTGTAATAAATGCCACTAGACATGACATTTATTTGAAAAAACTACTACTTCTGCTTCTCCTATTTTTCCATCCAGCTATGTAGTGTGAGGGAAGGTCCACTTTATGGGTAATTATTATAGACCCAACTTGATCCCTGGACTTGAACTTGCGAATGGGCCCCCAGCTAAGCTTAGCTGGGACCTCAATGTCTTCACAAAGACTCATCTACCATACCTGCCCCAGAGGCAGAGCCCTTGCATAGGGGTCTCCTTCAGCAGGACTGGACCCAGGAACACTGCACTGCTTCCTCAGGCCTCTGACTATTTATGGGATCTTCCACCACCTTCTGGCCACAACTCCTCAGGGACTGGATGGAGACCCATAGATATTCAGGCTGACTACTCTGTTCTTCCTCTACCATAATTCTAGAATCCTCTACAATGCAGGGGGAAGCAACCAGAGCAACAGCCTGTGAGATACTGAGCAGACCTGAACAATCAACCCCAGCTCCACTAATTACAGAGGAGCTACACTAAGTTTACCTAGCTGCCTAGTGTACACTAGGAAGGTGTTACAAGAGTAACACCTAAATGTGATGTTGGGCAGTTGCCTGTTCAACTGGGCTTGCTTACTTTGTGTGGAAAGGTTCAAATTGTAGAAGAAAATCACCCCATGATACATGAAGAGACTGGCTATGAGCCTAGGCACTACTCACCTTTGGCACCTTTCAAGGCAAGAGATGCATCCAGGAAACCTTCAAGTTTTGTTGGGTTTGGATTTGGGGGGAGGCATTGAGAACAGTGCCATGAAATAGTCCTAGCTAAAGACGTCCCCCTCCTCCCCAAACTACCATCCCTAAGTTAGGACAGGTAGAGCACGTAAATTGGCTGGGTCATCACATGGTACAGAAATTAAGAAATTACTAATCCTGTGCATGATGAGAAATGTCGCCAATCCTGTTACAGAGCAGGCGGCTGTCTTGCGCAGCTCAGGGTACAGCCACAGTATCTGCTGGGTGCCAGGATGAATGAACTCCCATGTGCATGGGTTTTGTTATCCTGGGCAGGCCATTCAGGATATCCAAAGACGCCAAACTTGGAAGAAGTCGGTCAACTGCTCCTTTCTAATGTTTAAAAAAACATTTATTGAAACAAATATGTATAGCAAGAAAAAATAAATGAAAAAAAAAACACATAACCAATATCTTTCCCAAACACAGGACAAGATTGTTGTGTTGGGAAAAGTTGTTTTTTAGTTTCTTTTTAACTCTGGACTAGAGTTGAGAGAACCCGAACTGTAAAGTTCGGGTCCGTACCGAACTTTGGGGTGTCCGTGACCAGGACCCGAACATTTGAAAAAAAGTTTGGGTTCTGGGTTTGGGTATTTGATCCCGCCTGTTAAATAGCTGCAGGGCAGCCAATCAACAAGCGTTTCACTGGTTTGCCCTTAGAAGCCATCACAGCCATGCCTACTAATGGCATGGCTGTGATTGGCCAGTGCATCATGTGACCCAGCCTCCGTATAAGCTGGAGTCATGTAGTGCTGCATGTCACATGCTCTCTGGCTAGTCTAGGGAGAGGATGCTGCCAGCGCTGTGAGGGACAGATTGCAGATATAATATCTCATCCTGCATTACAGAACGATCCGATTCTGGACTAGGTAGAGATTACTACTACTACTACTTTTAGGGACAGATTGCAGATCTAATAACAGCTCATCCTGCATTACAGAACGATCTGACTGGACTAAGTAGAGTCTACTGCTTAGAGGGACAGATTATTGTTCTAAAATAATCTCCTAGCTCTATAGGGTCAGGTTCCTGCTGTTGCTGTAAGGGACAGATTATTGTTCTAAAATCATTGCCTACTCCTATAGGGTCAGGTTCCTGCTGTTGCTGTAAGGGACAGATTATTGTTCTAAAATCATTGCCTACTCCTATAGGGTCAGGTTCCTGCTGTTGCTGTAATGGACAGATTATTGTTCTAAAATCATCGCCTACTCCTATAGGGTCGGGTTCCTGTTGTTGCTGTAAGGGACAGATTATTGTTCTAAAATCATTGCCTACTCCTATAGGGTCAGGTTCCTGCTGTTGCTGTAAGGGACAGATTATTGTTCTAAAATCATCGCCTACTCCTATAGGGTCAGGTTCCTGCTGGTGCTGTAAGGGACAGATTATTGTTCTATAATCATCTCCTAGTTCTCCACTTCCACCTACACTGCCACGGTCACGGCCTAGTCAACCTCTAGGCTCCTACTCCACATCCACCCCCCCCTTCCCATTTTTATTTTTTTTTATTTGATTTTAAGTTATTTTCCCTATCCCCATTTTTTTTTAGGGCACTTGTCCTACTCTTACCCCCATTTTACTTCCTTTTGCAGCCCTCTAGCACTTGCCAGGACTTTTTTACAGCCATTTTTGTGCCGAAAAGTTCGGGTCCCCATTGACTTCAATGGGGTTTGGGGTCCGGGGTCAAGTTCGGTACCGAACCCAAACTTTTTCGCGAAATTCGGCCAGGCCCGCCGAACCCGAACATCCAGGTGTTCGCTCAACTCTACTCTGGACCCATGTACACTATAGTATTCTGTTGCTCCCAACGCACCACAAGGAAAAAGAAATACAGGATCCTTTTTTCAAAATGCTACATACCAAAATAAACAGTTGTGGTGCATTGTGCTCATAATAAATGGCACCGCAGCACACCGCACATAGAGCAGCTTGCATTGACACGACACACAAGTATGAATGGGCCCTTATTGTTTTGCTATGTGTATATGTATATACAACTATAATACCAAAATTATTGGGATGCCTGCCTTTACACCCACATGAACTTTAATGGCATCCCAGTCTTAGTCTATAGGGTTCAATATTCAGTTAGCCCACCCTTTGAAACTATAACAGCTTCAATCCTTCTGGGAAGGCTGTCCACAAGGTTTAGGAGTGTGTCTATGGGAATGTTTGACCATTCTTCCAGAAGCACATTTGTGAGGTTAGGCAGTGATGTTGGAGAGAAGGCCTGGCTCACAGTCTCTGCTCTAATTCATCCCAAATGTCTTCTATCGGGTTGAGGTCAGGACTCGGTGCAGGCCAGTCAAGTTCCTCCACCCCAAACTCGCTTATTCATGTTTTTACAGACCTTGCCTTGTGCACTGGTCCAAATAATTTGGTAGAGGGGGGATTATGGTGTGGAGTTATTTCTCAGAGGTTGGGCTTGGCCCCTTAGTTCCAGTGAAGGGAACTCTTAAGGAGTCAGCATACCAAGACATTTTGGACAATTTCATGCTCCCAACTTTGTGGAAAGTTTGGGGATGGCCCCTTCCTGTTTCAACATGACTGCACACCATTGCACAAAGCAAGTTCCATAAAGATGGTCTGCACATAATCCTGACCTCAACCCGAAAGAACACCTTTGGGATGAATTAGATTGCAGACTATGAGCCCGGCCTTCTCATCCACATCAGTGCTTAAACTAACAAATGCGCTTCTGGAAGAATGGTCACACTCCTAAACTTTGTGGACAGCCTTCCCAGAAGAGTTGAAGCTGTTATAGCTGCAAAGGGTGCGCCAACTCAATATTGAAGCCTAAGGACTAAGACTGGGATGGCATTAAAGTTCACATGGGTGTAAAGGCAGGCATCCCAATACTTTTAGTATGCTTTTGAGGGCCCAAGATCACCAATCGACTTGTTAGAGTAAGTAGCCCTTATTGGTCTCTCCAAAATAGGCAGACAGTCCAGAAAACAAAAAAAGGGATTTTTTGTATAACTTACCGTAAAATCCTTTTCTCTGAGTTCACTGACAGACGCAGCCTTCTTATGACACATGGGGTTATGCTCATCCTACTAGGAGTAGCCTAGGCAAAACAAACAAAAGTGTTGGTTGGCCCCTCCCAGGGGGCCGTCCTCACCTTAGCATATAATCCCCCTGCTCTGTACAGCACATCAGTTCGTAACAAGCCGTACAAAACCAACGCAGAGGGGTGGGTGCTGCGTCTGTCAGTGAACTCAGAGAAAAGGATTTTACGGTAAGTTATACAAAAAATCCCTTTTTCTCTTCCATTCACTGACAGAGGCAGCCTTCTTATGACACATGGGGACGTCCCAAAGCTGTGCCAATCAAGAGGGGTGGGCAAATCATAACAACTGTACCCAACAGAAAAACACCCTCTCAGGCAGTGCTAACCGCGCCTATACTGCCGCTTGCAACACCTTGCGGCCAAAAGCAGCATCCGAGGATGCCGAAACATCAATTTTGTAAAACTTAGTAAACGTGTGCACTGAGGCCCAAGTAGCTGCCTTGCACACCTGAGACACCGAGGCCTGGTGTCTAAACGCCCAGGAAGTACTAACTGCCCTGGTGGAATGAGCTGTGACTGGGAACGGGGGAACCTTGCCCCGGATCTCATATGCATGAGTCACGGTCTTCCATATCCAACGAGAAATGGTAGCTGACGAGGCCGCCATACCTTTGCGCGACCCTTCCGTCAGCAAAAATAAAGAATCAGACTTCCGAAAGGAAGCTGTAGAACTTAAATACACCCGCAAGGCCCTCACCACATCCAAAGAATGCAGCTCAACTTCTTTGGGATGTGACGGGTGCGGGCACAATGAGGGGAGAACAGTATCCTCATTTAAATGAAAGGAAGAAACCACCTTCGGAAGAGACGAAGGGGAAGGCCGCAGAACTGCCTTGTCCTTATGGAGGACCAAGTAAGTTGACCTGCAGGATAATGCAGCCAACTCCGACACCCGACTGGCGGATGTGATAGCCACCAGAAAGGCCACCTTCTGCGACAACAACTGTAAGGGAATGTCCCTAATTCTTTCATATGGTGGCTTCTGCAACACAGAAAGCACCAGATTCAAATCCCACGGTGCCAAAGGCGACCGTATCCAAGGAGCCACATGACGTACCTCCTGTACAAATGTACGGATCAATGAATGAGACGCCAAGGGCCGTTTAAAAAAAGAACCGCCAGGGCCGAACTCTGCCCTTTAAGCGTATTTAACGCCAGGTTCTTGTTCAGTCCTTGCTGTAAAAATGACAGTACTCTGGATACTCTATAAGAGCGCGAATATCAGTGATCAGTGCTTCCACTATCGCTTTCTGATCCTCTTCGCCCTCTGAGGGCGGCTCACCCTCTGAAAGATCCACAGGTGTGACCACTGAAGCGCTTTCTAGATCTGAATCCTCCCCTGGGGAAAGAGGGGGGGTGGGTGCTTCTGGGGGCTCCTCGGAACGGGCACCCCTGCCCGGGGGAGGAACTCCCCAAACACCGCCCTCAGCTGTTCCAAGGACACAAATGCTCCTGGGGTGGACTGTAGATCTGCAGGTACCCCTGCCATAGAATTTCCGGCCTCTGACATCTCAGCCCGGCGCCCCCGCTGTGTAACCACCACCTCTACCCCACAAATCAGCCAGGGAGACCCGGGCGGATTACACCCACCGCTACCAGCACCCAGGAAGCGCCAGCTATACTTGCTGCTTGATGCCTCAGCACTCCAACCGAAGAGTAATGCCCACGAACTGCTGCACGCCAGGAGCTTGTTACTGTGTGTCAGCCATACTGTCCAAGCAAAAACCGGAAGGCCACACCCGTTTTTAAGGACTTCCTGCACAAGGACTGCAGTTCTACCAATCGACCGCCAGAGAGCAGGCTGGAAACCACATGGTTCTCAAACAATGGACGCTGCCATTACACACGTGCGGTCGGCCATGAACGAGCGGTGCTCCAAAATCCAATGGCGACGACCCACCTAACACATTGCTCCGGACGGTCGGTGCAGATTCGAACGGTTAGTGCAAAGGTGCCTGCGGGGGATTGAGGGGGGAGGTGGAGTGGGGGGAAGGCCTCTAACAGACCCCCACCGGCTGACCACCACAGAGCTGCCCAGGTACCCACTCTCCATGCCTCTAGGGCGGAAGAGGGGTTCACTCACCAATCCGACAGGCGCAGCAGGTAGCCACCCGGAGCAGACCTACCTCCCCGCAAGAAGGCATGCTGCTGGCCAGGCCACTGGACAGGCGAACCAGTGACTGGGCTCTAGTGGGTTTTAGCCACTGGCCGCCTGCACGGAACGGGCGCTATGCGGTGGGCCCCCCTAAGGGGGTTCGCATAGTGTTGGCCGGACTGGGGAAAGATTAGGATTCGAAATATCCTCTATATCACCAGCCAGCTTCTTGATAGCAGTCTTCCTTAGATGAATCTTCAGGAGACCGCTGCTCCCATAGGGAACCAGGTCTACTCCTTGCACTAGGCAAATAAAAACTGATGTGCTGTACAGAGCAGGGGGATTATATACTAAGGTGAGGACGGCCCCCTGGGAGGGGCCAACCTACACTTTTGTTTGTTTTGCCTAGGCTACTCCTAGTAGGATGAGCATAACCCCATGTGTCATAAGAAGGCTGCGTCTGTCAGTGAAAGGAAGAGAAATTAGCTTACTTTAGCTACTGAACACAAAACAGTGCATAAGTTTGGTTTAAATGAAAAGCAAAGTAATAGCTCACCACCACTCTACTGGTCCCACAATGGGGTTTTGGGGTTTCCCATCTGCTTCAAGGGTCCCAAAGAAGAGGTTTCCACAATTGAGCTATCATGGCCCAAGCCTAAGCTTAGTCCACCCTGTTCACTCAGGTGTGTTCTGCTCTTTCTTTCACAGCCAGGTGCCAACAGTTTCCTCTTCCTTTTCTGGACTCCCCTTGCATTTAGCTTAGCCCATTCAGGACCAAAGTCCCTGTAATCAGGGTTTGGAGGCCTGTCTACATCAGATATACCAAAAACAAAGCTTTGATGTGGCTTGCTGTAGCTTTTGGCTCCTCTGCAGGTTGCAAGCTTCAGGCTGCCCAACCTGACCAGAAGCCAACGGATAATTCATGTTGGAAACCAGTTTTACTGTATATATGCATCACATGGAGGTTTTAACATGTTTCAGAATGTAATTCATATTACTCATCCTCTTAGCAAATACATGAAACAAATTTACTTAGAGTGCGTAATTTCAAAGGTGAAGACAGGAGGTGTAAATAAGCCAAAGATAGCTTGGTATTTGCAGTTTTAAGAATATTCATCCTGGCCAGACAAAGTGATTTGTACTGAAATCATGGGCACAAAAGGCAACATGGTGAGGGATTTCAAATATTAAAACATGAAGCCTCATTCACACTTGTGTGTTGCAGCAACGGATGATAAATAGTGTGCGTTGCTACTCGTTGTCACAACAAAAGCCAACCAGCAAACACACCTTAATTGATCATTTTCATGTGAATGAGTCCTATAGCTGACTGTAAGGTATTTATTTACAGTGTTTCCCCGAAAATAAGACCTACCCCGAAAATAAGACCTACTGTTATTTTCCGGGGGGGGCTGCAATTTAAGCCCTACCCCAAAAATAAGTTTATTTGTTAGGAACACCACCCTGGGGGAAAAAACCCCATTGCCGTCGTCCCTTGGTATACAAATTGGTAAAAAGGATCCCCCCACGTGGGATTGGGACTTTTGCAGGCAAACTGAATAATGAATCATTTTGTATAAAATTATAGAAATTTAATGATATGCATTAAAATAGTGCATTACTGCAATACAGTTATAATAAAACAATATAAAGGTACAAGTATTATATACAGATACGTGTGATAATTGTTGTTTGTGGAAACTCCGTAGCCCGACGCGTTTGAGGATACTCCCTTCTTTATACATATACATATACTCTTCAACGTATCTACACTATGTCATGGTTGTACATATCCGCATGGTGATTCTTGAAGGTATAATTTGAAATGTCCGTAGTGGCTCCTTGCAAAACTGTTGTTGTTTTTGAATATGATCTAAACATATATACTATGTCATATTGTATTATAGAACCGTGATTCTCCTAATTACGGCCCCTGAAGAAGGGAGTATCCTGAAACGCGTCGGGCTATGGAGTTTCCACAAACAACAATTATCACACGTATCTGTATATAATACTTGTACCTTTATATTGTTTTATTATAACTGTATTGCAGTAATGCACTATTTTAATGCATATCATTAAATTTCTATAATTTTATACAAAATGATTCATGATTCAGTTTGCCTGTAAAAGTCCCAATCCCACGTGGGGGGATCCTTTTTACCAATTTGTACCCCAAAAATAAACCCTAGTTTAAAATGCTTCTAAAATCCTATAATCCACTCTATTACAATATTATTTAATGTACAATTTGTGTGTTTCTGTAATATAATTGTGTCAAATACCTTCGGTACAGCACCACTCGGGGCTCAGCTGACCTCCCGCTGCTTTCCTCCCCTTCTCCCAGCTGTCAGCGGGGGATCTTGGCCCCCTCTGCAGTGCTTGGAGCAGGAAAGAGAGCTCCTGTGGGTCACTGAAGCACAGAGTGGCGCGATAAGAAGGTATCTGACACAATTCTAACACAAAAACATACACATTGTACATTATATAATAGTGTAATAGAGTGGATTCTGGGACTTTTCAAGCATTTTAACTTTGTTCACACTGGATATTACTGACAGGCAGGGAGGAAGAGGGGGAGAGAAGACAGCACATTACATGGTAAGACCTACCCCGAAAATAAGCCCTACTGTGTCTTTTGTTGCCAAAATTAATATAAGACCCGGGCTTATTTTCGGGGGAACACGGTAGAAAAAATATCCTACATGCAACTGGTATAAATGCTTAAAGTGGAACTTTAGTCAGAAAATGAAGTCCTGCTAGATCACATCAGGCTGATCCCTTTTGCAGCCATAGCTATGTAAAACATTAAAAATAAGCGCCTATACTGTTTAACCACTTGAAGCCTAAGCCATCTTTCAAATGCAGTTTTTTTGGAAAAAGTACATTTTCATGAATTAAAAAAAACAGAACAGTAAAGTTAGTCCAATTTTCTTTGTATAATATGTAAGATGATGTTATGCCGAGTAAATAGAAACCTAACATGTCAAGTTTTAAAATTGCGCACACTTATGAAATGGCACCAAACTACTGTACTTAAATACCTCCATAGGCGACGCTTTAAAACATTTTAACAGTCACCAGCTAGGAGTTAGAGGAGGTCTAGTGCTAGAATTATTGCTCTCACTCTAACAATCATGGCGATACATCACATGTGTTGCTTTTTTCTTTTTGATCACTTTTACTGCTGTCACAAGGAATGTAAACATCCCTTGTGACAGTAATAGTCATGTGTCAGGTATTTTTTTGGAGGGATCTGGGGTCTCTAAGACCCCAAATCCCTCCTTTGCACTTAAAGCAGTTGAACCCCCCCCCCCCAAAAAAAAAACTGTAAGACAAAGGTATAATGAGCTAGTATGCATCGCATACTAGCTCATTATGAAATACTTACCTTAGAACGAAGGTCGCACACCGCTGAGGCGGCTAAATTTACCCCAGAGTTTCGCCGCGGGCTCCGGCGATGTCATTGGCCGTAGCCACAAAGACGTCACTCCCACGCATGCGCACTGGAGTCGCTGGTCACAGCACATTGTCATGAAGAAACAGCACCATGCGCCGATGACGTCAGCGTATATAGTAAATATCTCCTAAACGATGCAAGTTTAGATGATATTTACAGTACCTACATGTAGGCTTTATTATAGGTTTACCTGAAGGTACAATTTAAAAGAAAGATTTTACTTCCTCTTTAACCACTTCAGCCCCGGAAGGATTTACCCCCTTCCTGACCAGGCCGTTTTTTGCGATTCGGCACTGCATCGCTTTAACTGACAATTGCGCGATCGTGTGATGCTGTACCCAGACAAAATTGATGTCCTTTTTTCCCCACAAATAGAGCTTTCTTTTGGTGGTATTTAATCACCTCTGCAGTTTTTATTTTTTGCGCTATAAACAAAAAAAGTTTACGTTTTGCTATAAAACATATCCAAAAAAAATATAAAAGAACAAATTTATTCATCAGTTTAGGCCGATATATATTTTTCCTCAATTTTTTGGTAAAAAAAAAAATCGCAATAGGCGTATATTGATTGGTTTGTGAAAAAGTTATACAAAGTTGTATGCAGTCTACAAACTATGGGATAGATTTAGGGACTTTTCATTTTTTTTTCATTGTTTTTACTGGTAATGGCGGCGATGTGCAATTTTTAGCGGGATTGCAACTTTGCGACGGACAAATCTGACCCCAAATGACACTTTTTGAGGACCAGTGACATTATTACATTGATCAGTGCTATAAAAATGCATTAATCAATGTATAGATGATACTGGCAGGGAAGGGGTTAACACTAGGGGGCAATCAAGGGGTTAAGTGTGTTCCCTGGATGTGTTCTAACTGTAGAGGGGATGGGCTGCCAGGGACATGACAGAGATCGCTGTTCCCGATCACTTGGAACACAAAATCTCTACCATGTCATCTGCCAGAATGGGGATCCGCCTTGTTTACAAAGGCAGATCCCCGTTCTGCCTCTGTACACCGCGATTGTGGGTCGCCGGCGGACATCGAGTCCGCCGGACCTGCAGGCATGCTCCTGTGGCACACAGTGGGCGCATGCGCGCACCCTCAATCGCTCATGCAGAAACCGCCATACAGCTATGGTGATTCGTGCAGGAAAGCCGACCTGCCGCAGTATAATGACGGCAGCTGGTGGGCAGGAGGGGGTTGACTTACCCTCCCAGTGCTTATAATAACAGCCGAGTGGCTGATTAGGGCAGTTTACGCCTGTGTTAATGCAAGTCGATTTAAGCACAGTCAAAATTCTTAAGCCCTGAGGAAGGGGGAGTGTATATGACCCCCGATACATGGATTTATTCTGTTATGAATTCATTTTATCAATAAATTTACATTGGACTTTTGAATTTTCATTTGGTGCCCTTACTGGATTGCATGTGAGTGGATGGCAAGACTGGCATGACAAAAATTACAAATCCTTTGGCACAGGGGTCACCAACTTCCTAAAGTCCTTCAGACTTTAGGGGGCAGGACTGTGCCCACTGGGAGTAAACAATGCCCAACCTTTGGTATTAGGGAGAGAGTTGGTGTCAGTGGAAGGAATAGTGCCCCATTTTTGTTGTCAGTGGAAGGAATTATGCCCCATCATTGGTGTCGGTGAAAGGAATAGTGCTTCATTGTTGGTGTCAATGGCAGGAATAATGCCTCAAGGGCCTGGATAAAGTCAAGTAAAGGGCCACATCCAGCCCCAGGGCCACAGTCTGCAGTAGACATGTGCAATTTGTTTAGTTCCGAATTAGTTTTTTAATGAATTTCTTCAAAATCGTTAATTCGGAAATATCCGAATTAACGAAAACCCATTTAACACATTTTTCCGAATATTCGTAAATTCGAAAATTCGGAAATTTGAAAATCCGAAAACCCAAAAATTGGAAAATCTGAAATAATAACTAACTAATAATAACTCAACTATTACTATCTATTAAATTATAGGTATTGGCATTTCCTTTCAAATTTGTCTGTTAGTGAACTTAAAGAATACAAATTTATCCAAAGTTACAAATTATCTGAAATAACGAATTCCATTATCTAAGACCTCTTTCACTCTGAGGGGCTTTACAGGCGCTATTTAGCTAAAAATAGCAACTGTAAAGCACCTCAAAAATCCCCCCCAATGTGAAAGCCGGAGTGCTTTCACACTGGGGCGGTGCGCTTGCGGGACGTTACAAAAAGTCCTGCAAGCCACATCTTTGGGGCGGTGCGGTGAGCAGTGATATACCACCCCTCCACCGCCCCTGCCCATTGAAAACAATGGGGCAGCGCTTCTGAAGCAGCTGCACACTGCCTCGGAAGCGCAGAGCTCCGCCACTTTTAGGGCACTGGGGGCGGTGGGGCGTTAGTGGTAAATCCCTGCTAGTCACAGCTGGGATTTACCGCTGTTATAGCGGCACTACGGCGGCGGGAGTGGTGCGCTTTTAACCCCCCACAAGGGGGTAAAATGGAGTTAAAAGTACCAGCGCTCCGCACTTCCGAGGCAGTGTACAGCCGCTTCGGAAGCTCTGCCCCATTGTTTTCAATGGGCTGAGGAGGTGGAGGAGCGTCCTGCAAACGTCCTGCAAGTGCAATGCTCCAGTGTGAGAGCACTCAGGGCTTTCACATTGGGATGGATTGGGGGGGGGGGGGTTTGAGGCGCTTTACAGGCGCTATTTTTAGCTAAATACATCTGTAAAGCGCCTCAGTGTGAAAGGGGTCTCAACCCCATTTTAAACCCTTGTGGGGGGTTAAAAGCGCACTGCTCCCACCGCCGTAGCGCAGCTATAACAGCGATAAATCCCCGCTGAAACTAGCAGGAATTTACCACTACTGCCCCACCGCCCCCAGTGTGAAAGTGCCCTAAACGAATGGAACGTAATGAATTATTTAAAAAAAATAACAATAATAATAATAAAAAAAAGTTATTATTATTATTTATTATTAATTTGTTCTGTTCCATTTGTTTAGATGCGGCATTCGTTATTTCGGATAATTTGTAACTTCGGATAAATTCGTAATTGTTATGTTTACTAACAGCCAAATTTCGAAAGGAAATTCCACTACCTATAATTTAATCGTTTGTTTTTTTTAGTTAATTAGCTATTATTTCAAATTTTCTGATTTTCGTTCTTTCGAATTTTCGGATTTTCTTTATTTTCGGATTTTCGAATTTAGCTTTCTTTTGGTGGTATTTGATCACCTCTGGTGTTTTTATTTTTTGCGCTACAAATAAAACAAGACTGAAAATTATGCATCACTGATAGGCGGCACTGATAAGCAGCACAGATGGGCACTCATAGGCGGTACTGATCGGCACTAATGGGCACTGATAGGCGGCACTGATGGGCACTGATAGGTGGCACTGGGAACTGATAGGTGGTACTGATGGGCACTGATCACTGATGGGCACTGATAGGTGGCACTGATAAGTGGCACTGATGGGCACAGATAGGTTGGCACTGGTGGGCACTGATAGGCAGCAATGCTAGGTGGTACTTTTTTGGTGGTCTTTCCCTGGTGGTCCTGGGTGGCATCTAAACATGGAGCCGAACAAATTAATAATAAATAATAAAAATTATTTGGGGGAACAAAATTCTGAAAATTTTGTTTGGGTACAATGTCGCACGGCCGCGCAAATGTGACAGCGCTGAAAGCTGAAAGTTGGTCTGGGCAGGAAAGCGGGTAAGTGCCCGGTATTGAAGGGGTTAATAAACACAATTTATAAAAACAAATAAAATAATAGATTATCGGGAGTAAAGCATAGGTTAGGCTGCTTTGAACCTCATAATTTACCATTAGCAAGACGAGTTTGCATTTGCATACATACATCACAATGCAATCATACCACAGCAAATGATCCCTGCTTGTGTTCATTTTCTTGGCTAAATCAACCGTTCCCGCCAAAGAGCGGCCAGCTGTATCAGTGATGCTGTAATCATTAGTAACCCCAGGATTCCAAACAGGATTTGCATTCCAATGAAACAAATCAGAGACAGAACTGTACAGCGTGCAGCATGAGCGGGGCCAGGCCCAGGTTTCCTCTGTGGATATGAGGTCAGAGCAAAATTGCCGTCAGCTGTCGGTGAAATGGGATGTTATCCTGTTACATATCCGCTTGCATAACTCAAATGACTTTGACGGGGGAAAAACACCTACAGAATTATTCACAGTGAAAATAAACATCCACATTGACACATTAGTGCCGGTGCACACTTGTGTGATGACAGATATCGCGTGTAATTCGCACCGCAGTGCTGTTCACGTTACATGCGATGTCTGTGCGATGCGATTTCAGCCAAATCGCATCGCATTCACACCAAAATGACGCAGGACCCATAGGCATGCGCAGGGAGTGTGCCTGGGCACACCCTAAACTGTCTGTGTGGAGCCAATTCTTTTCCAAATGTATTGTGCGCCCCCCCCCCCCCCACCACAGTGCTGCTGGCTTCCCTCCTCTTCCCACAGATGCTGCGGGGGCTGTTTAGAGAGTGGCATTTGCTAGCCCCTTTCTTTTCTAAATGAACACAGTGAACGCACTCACTCATGGTGTGCAATCATAACTGAAGCATAGCAAACCATATTTACTATGCTTCCGTTTGTGAACGAACAGGAAGCCGCTCAGCACAGATCACTTCCCATTCATTCACTGTCCAGTGCAGCTGAGGCTGCAGAGAAAGAAGTGTGTGTTTGAGCTTTGGGGAGCCCACCCTAATGCAATGGGCTACGCACACCTAGGACAGGACCCTTTTTTTGGTCCGCACTGGCATCGGATCGCATGGGTGTTTACACATATGCGATACAATTCCTGCACAATTTCACAATTCGCACTGCGGTCTGAGAACCAATTTGGGGGTGTTGTTAACTTTGTTTTGACACCCGCAGTGATTAGCAGATCTCAGTGTGAACCAGTGTGCGATTCAGGCGCGATGCTGGAACCCTCACTAGATCCGCAGGGTTCTCGCATCGCACGAGTGTGAACCGGCACTTACAGAGGAAAAACTAATTTCTCTTACTACAGAAAACAGTATGGCGTAGAGATCAGTGTGACGGACCGCTTGGCACCCCTCTTGGGTTCTTCCGTCAGTATACAGCTTCCTCCACTCTGGCACCAGGAAGCAGGAAATATAGTTGAGCATTGCACCCAAGAACTAGACGACATTAGCTTATGTGAAATCATGCTCAGCTATAATTCCTGGTGCCAGAGTGGAGGAAGCTATATACTGACAGAGGGGTGCCAAGCGGTCCATTACATTTGGTTGGCAGCGGTGGGATCTGCTTCCTCCCTATGGAGCAGTTCCAAACTACCACCGGGACCCATATTCAGGAAGCCACTGCAAAGTGGCACTATTCCCCACAGCGATGGAAGTAGAGTTTCCAGCAAGAGCTCACCCAGTTTGGCGGACCTGGTTCTGTATGGGACGCACTGGTGTGGAGGGATGCCATGCATCGGGGGCTATGAAGAAAAGCCCTACATTTGGAGCAAGAGGTTTAGGATAATGTGATCAAGCTCTTACCTGATTTTGTGTGGTTTAAATGCGGTGTGTGAATTTATAATAAAGTTAGTTCCAGTTTGCACCTAAGCTAGTGTCGTCTAGTTCTTGGGTGCAAAATTCAGCTATAATCCTGGTTCCAGATTGGAGGAAGCTATATATTGGCGTATGTACCCAAGTAGGATGCAAAGCGGTTCATCACACAGGGTTTAGAGCACACTCAGCGCCGTATGGCAGAGGTCAGGAGGAGGGGCAGGAGACTGCTGGGGGGGAGACGGAGGGAGGAGATTCTGGGCCCGGCAGTGTATATAGTTGGTGGCAAGGATAAGGGCACTGCAGCTATCCCAGTGGTACTGATACTGGGACACAGCCAAAATGGGTCAGTTGATGAAACAGTAGAACTGTTCTGGCAAATCCGAGACAGTTGGCAAGCAGGGCTGTCTTTAACACAGGGCAAAGGGGGCAGCTGCCCTGAGCCCAGTCATTGTTGTGGGGCCCAAGGCAGCTTCCCCTTAAGCCAGCAAATAGTTGATAAGTGGTTTAGGAAGGGCCCAAGAAAATGTTTGCCCAGGGTCCAATCAATATTAAAGACGGCCCTGTTGGCAAGTATCTATGCTTAGGATGTCACATGACCGCTAGGGTGTGTATTAGTGACGATAAATGGTCATGGAGTCATAGTGTAAGGCAGACTTGGGCAAACTGCGGCCTCAAGGTCACATCCGGCCCTTTGGTTGTCCGTGTCCAGCCTGTGATACCTCCACTGTCAGCATGCCTCTCTGAGGCTCGGATCACATTGCTGCAACTTTGCCTGCGACTTTCTTACGACTTGATCTGACTTGGATGCTATTTTGGAGCCTGCACAAGGTCTGAAGTTGGATCAAAGCAGTGCATGAACCTTTTCTGAAGTTGAGTGACTTGTGTAGTATCAGTTAAGAAGGCTCTCATAGGGGAACATTGAAGGTGACATGTCATGCGGATCGCAGCAGTGTGAACCAAGCCTTAGCTTTCTCACTGAACTCAATGGATGAGTTTGACAAGCGGTGCTGCTTGCCCCCTCAGTTAAAAATGCTGCAAAGCATTTCGGTCATGGCATGCGAACAGCCCTGTCCAGCTGTTACTTTACAGTTTGGGTGGGCAGCCAAGGGGTAAAAATGGTAAAACTGCAGCTCAGCTTACCTTTTTTACCACCCCCTGGCTGCCACCGGTGCTAGTATGCGACACATACTAACACATTATGCAGACTTGCCTTACACACACAGCCTTCCAGCAATGTGCTGTTACCACTTCCAGGGCTTACATCTTCGCCCGGTCACCAGGTTCACACTCTTTGGCCATTTGAGTGTCCGGGCTGAGATGGCATCACTCATGCACATGCGCAGGGGAGTCATCACAGCAGCATGGTTCTCTCTGCATCCAAAGCACACAGAGTGTTTTGTGCTTGCAGAGGGCACTGCGCATGAGCAATTACATCATTGGAAGAACAAAAAAGCACACAAGGGCGCACTGGCCTAGCGCATTATTCTCAGTAAAAAAGAGTTTATTAAAAAAATCATAAAACAAGTTCAGATATCAGGCGTTTCGAGCACTTAGTGGCTACGCATCCAATCCACCATTTAATGATGGTGTCCTAGACAGGCTCGCTAACGCGTTTCGAGGCCACAGCCTCTTCCTCAGAGCAATTACATCATTGGCTGATGCTGTTATCTACTAAATTCCTCAAGTTGAAGCCATTTTAAAAGGCACCTACAGGAAAATCATGTGCACATGCAGATTGTGCGAATTGCTTTTCAGAGGTGTTTGACAGGCGATGAGGGGGCAATATGTCACGTCCTCATGGCCTGTTTTAACCCTCCAAACCTGCAGCACTACTCCACAATCTCATGCATTGCACACGGTTGCAGGGCATTTGCCGCTTTGTCCCACTCACTTCTCACTGAAGGACAGGGGGTAAAGTTTGTGCTGCAGCTGTACAATGCCATTCGGCTGCCTTTGCAGCTTAAGGGGGGTGGTCAGGGATGGTAAAAACTTAGCTTAACCACCTATTTTCAGTTATTTAAAAAAAAAAGACACAAAAAGAAAGGAAAACCCCCAAATACCACCCACTGACAAAAAAGCCTTGCAGTAAAAAAAAAAATTCTATGGATGGGACAGCAGCTAAAAAGTGACCTCTGACCCCAAATCAACAACCACAAAATAAAATGAGAGAAAAAGGAGCACGGAGGTTGACAGCCCACAGAGCTAGCAATCAAAATTAAAGTACGATTTTCTAACTGACCCTAATCCCACCCTGTGTAGTTTGTTAGCTTTCTCCATCCTTTCTATACTTTCTCTATTGTGCCGCTGGACAGTGCACCGAGTGCTACTAATGTTTAGGGCGGTATGCGCCCAGGGACGAATGCTTGAAATGCAGACTGCTTGCATTCAGGACATTCTCTGGGTGCATATCGCCCAAACATTAGTAGCACTCGGTGCACTGTCCAGCCACATTCACCTGTACAAGCTGGACGGTGTGCCTGTGCCCTCTGCCTGCACCTCAGGCTCCATTCACACTTGTGCGACTTGTCATACAACTTGGACACTAAAGTCGCATGACAAGTCAAACCCCATATTCTTCAATAACAACTGTTCAAATATGTGCAGCTTAAAGTCACAACGACTTTTAAAAGGTCCCTGCACTACTTTGGTTCCGACTTTCATGCGACATGAATGCCATAGACTGCAATGTAAACCCTCAAAAGTTGCATGAAAGTTGAATGTTATATATGCGACAGTTGTGCAACAGTTGGCCATCATCATTGGTCAAAGACAAAGTTGCATCCAAGTTGCACCCATCCAAAGTTGCATCCTAAAGTTGCGCGACTTTGGAGTTGTACGGGTTTTAATGGACCCTAAACGTTGAAGTCTTATATATCGGGGCTAAACTCCCAGTGTGCATGAAACTTAATCTGTGTATTTGCATTGATGTGCACCTATTCACATGTATTTGTTTCAGGCCCCATTGACACCCGTGCGTTAATGCATTTGCAGAAGTAGAGACCAATCCAGCGACTCCCCGGGCCTTTTCCAACACGTGTCCCCTGCATCTATACGTCATGTAAGTTGTTTGGGATCGGCCAATCCTTTCCCCTTTACATCCAATCAATTCTCATTTCCGCTCCTCCCATGCTACACCATTTTGATTTTTTTGATTCATTAATACTTCCCTCTTTATAGATAGGCCAGAGCATCCGCTCCTGATGAGTGGCCTTAGCCACGAAACGCGTCGAGCTATGGGATGCAATCATGACCAATACTAGATTATATTTCAAGATCATCAGATGATGGCACATCACTCTAGTACTACGTATCATTGGACTGTTTCTTGGGTCACGTCATCTGTTTGTCCATGTATATGGGTCCATGCTGTATAATTATGCTGTACATATGTCTATATAATAGATGATTACGTTTACATATTTATTACCATGTGATATGTTTACCAACAGATGAATAAATTGTTTACAAGGTCTTAAAATTTACCAGTGATTGGCACTCATTTAAAGTCCCCCTGACCAATTTTTTCTTTTCTTGTTGCATTCAGTTATGGGATGGAGACCAATCAACGTGTGGAGCCGCAGACCACACCAATCTCTTTTCCATGTGCAGAAGTATGCCACCCAAATGAATGGTGCTAGTTCAAAAATACGTAGCAGGTTGACATTCATTTGCCACAAAATATCATTCCATTCTGCCATCCTTCCACATCATGAGAATAGGAATACCATTGGATTATGAAGCATGTCAAAAAGGGGGCTGTAGTGCAAACACAGACTGTAAATGGAACCCAGCCTAAAAAGCTCATAGAAGGGTGTGAATTAAACCCATTCTATATGTGCTTGGGGTGCCATTCAGAATGCAGGAAAAGCATACCCATGTGTTGCTGTGGGTTGCACCCATTTGCATTATTAAAGGGGAAGTGTCCTGTTTACCATTATCATTGAAAGTGAAAGTAAAAGAAAATCCCAAATTTTGAGTTGTCCCCAGAAAAGTAATAGAGGGGAAATCTTCAAATAGGGACACTAATTCTGGGGGTTTCTTCTCACTTCCTGTCTGTTTGGCTATGGGACAGGAAGTTTAGGGAAATCTTCAAAAATGGGACACAAAGGGCAAACAAATCTGACAGGGCCAGGGTTATATTCCTCCCTTACTCTATCCAAAGTGAAAAAAAAAAAGTTTTACCTAGAGTTCTACTTTAACCACCTCCCGACCGCGCCATAGCCGAATGACAGCTACAGTGTGGCCCTAAAATGCCGGGAGACGTCCTCCCATTCGGCTCGCGCTGGGCGCGCTCCCGTCGGCACCAATGTCCGCCGGAGACCCGCAATCTCCTTACAGAGAGGAGGAACGGGGAACCGCCGAAGTAAACACGGCGGTTCCCCGTTCTGTGAGGGGGGGCATGCCAGATCTACTGATTCCTGCCACTGGGATCAGTTAGATCTGTCATGTCCCTGCCAACTCCCCCCCCCCCCCACAGTTAAAACACACCCACTTTTAACCCCTTCACTGCCCCCTGCAGGTTAACCCCTTCACTGCCAATGACATTTACACAGTAATCAGTGGACATTTACATTTCTGATCGCTGTATAAAAGTCATTGGTCCCAAAAAAGTGTCAAAAATGTCCGACATGTCCGCCCCAATATCGCAGTCCCGATAAAAATCGCAGATCGCCGCCATTACCAGTAAAAAAAAATAAATAATAAAAACGCCATAAATCAATGTCCATAGTTTGTACTCGCTATAACTTTTGCGCAAACCAATCAATAAATGCCGATTGCGATTTTTTTTACCAAAAATATGAGGAAGAATATATATCAGCCTAAACTGATGAATACATTTGTTTTTTTATTTTTTATTTTTGGATATTTATTATAGCAAAAAGTAAAAAATATTGTTCTTTTTTCAAAATTGTCGCTCTTTTTTTGTTTATAGCGCCGATCAGAAATGATGCAGAGGGGATAAAATACAACCAAAAGAAAGCTCTATTTGGGGGAAAAAAAGGACGCCAATTTTGTTTGGGTACAACGTCACATGACCGCGCAATTGTCATTCAAAGAGCGACAGTGCTGAAAACTGAAAATTGGTCCGGGCAGGAGGGGGGTTTAAGTGCCCAGTAAGGAAGTGGTTAAAGCGTAACTCCAATTTTGTTGAGAAAAAAACATTCCCCTCTGGGTGATCTCTGTACATTGCAAAGATTATAACAACCTTTGTTGCACATTCCTACCTTTTGTTATTCTGAAGTAAGCACTGTGTGTTTCTCTGTGCCCCTGTACTGAGTGGGTCTAATGGGAGTGGTTTCATAATTAACTGTCAGCTGTGGCACCTGCAGGGCACTAATCAGGAAAGCTGCTGAGTCTGCATCCCTTTAGACGTGTTCCTATTGAAAGTATCTCTCCATGATGCTGTCTTACAACTCTGCGGTACTGTATGCACACTGATTGGCTACCCCCAGGGTTATACTCTTGGGCGCAAAAATGCCATCCTACTCCTATAGTTTGGAATCATGTTCTAGTCTACTTACATTGGAAGTTCCATTTTTTATGATATATGTTTATAGCTATAACTGGATTCATTTAAAAGTATATATTCATACTCACACCTCAACACACAACTGTTCCCATAGGAAGTACTAATTATGTTATGATCGGGATACTTTGTCTTTCCCACCACAGGACACAGCTTGTTCCCATAGGGACTGTCCAGAGGTGATAGACAATTATACCTGACCACAGTTTAGTTCATGGACCAGATTACAATGTTCATGTAAGTCTATTGTTAAGGTCCTGCACCTTGTGTTCAACCATACTATGAGGTTTCCTATTTTTGTATGTATGACGAATGCTGTCTGACATTTCTATTGTCTCTCTCTCTTGAAACCCCAATACATTTTTTGAACAAGCGAAAGTATCTCTCCAAAAATGACATTTTTGTTGCAGGGGATGCCTGAAATCTGACTTGTATCTTATGCAGACTTCTGGGAAAATTGGTGAGCCAATCACACGAGCAGGAAATGATGTTTCTGGGGAGTGGTCAGTACATTCTGCGTACAGAACAACTCCAGGTAGCCATATTGCACTGCATTCTCAGGAAATTACAGTGCTGCCGATTGAAAGGAAAGGTAATTTTTAATGGCATTCAATCACAATATGATTAGTGTCGTAATTATATGCGCTATATTATTTTTTCTTCCTTTGCTATTTTTTTTCCCCACGAAAGTGGAGTTACCCTTTAAGTGTTTCCTTATATGTTTTATCCCTCAGACCTTTCTTTTTTTTTGCCCATCTCTAGACTCTTATCTTATCAATATCGTTTTGCAACTAAGGATTTTATTGCTAGCTACTCTCTGATCTGATGTGTATAATCAGTGGGGTCAGACCTGAACATTGTGCCCTTGCTGGGAAAAGCTTCCTAGGTTTTATTCCTGGAAATTATCCATGTTTTAGTTTCAGTTTGAGGCACAGAGTTTGATAATCCATAAAATAAACACCAGGCAGTTAAAGATTAAAATGCACCGGATAAAACAGCATACTGTGGAGAAAGGAGGATGTCTTTTAGCACATTGGGGTTCATTTACTTAAACTGAAGAGAGCAAAATCTGTTGCAGCTGTGCATGGTAGCCAATTCGCTTCTAACTTCAGCTTGTTCAAAAAAACTGGAAGCTGATGCACGCTTGCGTCTTAAATCAACCCCTGTATGTGCATTCACCTAATCCCAAGAAAAGGGGGACCCCTCTAAAATGTGTTACGATTAAATGAGCTTGTATTTTTAATAAAGTCTACTACAAGCAGGGCCGGTGCTACCGCTATGCAAACTAGGCAGCCGCCTAGGGTGCACTGTTGCCTAGAGCGCAGCCATGGCCAGATGTTGCTGCATTTGCAGCCCTTATTTTTTTTGGGGGGGTGCAAGTAGCTGGTCTTGCCTAGGGTGGAAAATAGTCTAGCACTGCCCCTGACTACAAGACTATATTAATGTGAAAGAGGCACCCGCTCCAAGCCTCACCTGTAATCGCCTGTAATGACTGGCAGCTGTTCAGGTAAGGTGCCGGCTTAGCTATAGCTTGAAGGCTGCACTCTGGATACACACCATTTATTGAAGCATAAAATCAAAGACACATCACAAAGTTGCACGAACAGACCCCAAGACAGGACATAGCGCTAACGCGTTTCGCGTCTCAAACGGGATACTTAGTCATAGCTATGTCCTGTCTTGCGGTCTGTTCGTGCCACTTTGTGATGTCTCTTTGATTTTACGCTTCAATAAATGGCGTGTATCCAGAATGCGGCTGTCCAGGAATTTCTCTGTTCTCATTCCTACAAGACTATATTACATGCTTCTGGAGCTTTCCTGCATATTAGCAGACATGCCAATCCATGGCCTTTACACTCTTGATACAAAAAATTGACATATTGACTAGACATGTGTGATTTGTTTCTTTACAAACCAAAATTTGGACAAAACTTTTGTTATTCTGAGATTCAGAGGTATCTGAATCACAAAAGTAACGGATTTCAACAAATCAAAAATAAATATAATGAAACTACCAATTAATTTGTTTCATTGGGATGATATGATGCGATAGTTTGGGCCTTTTGCTAATGTTTGAAGAATCCGAAAAAACATAACGACCTAACGTATGATCCAAATTAATTTGGATCCATGTTGTTTTTATGTTGCATTAACATTTTTCATTATTATAAAAAATGTACTACATAAAAATGGAAACATATTGCAATAAATACAGTAAGGTATAAAAGTGAAGTAAGATGATTCCTACTTAATGTGTTTGGGTTGTATGGCGGTGGATCCATCAGAATCTCCAATCTTAACATAACAAACGGAATCCAAAATTTATTTCATTCCATTCATTATGTTATGATTTAGAGATTCTGATGCATCCACCTCCATCCAACCCAAACATATTGCACAAGTAATCTCCCGAAATAACGAATAAACACGTTAAAATGAATATAGCTAATTTCCCAAAATAACTTCTGAAATACGAATCAATTTGGAACAATGAATATACGAAACAAATCCAAATATGCTAAATTAATTTTAAAAATTAATCATCCTAACATAGCAAATATGATGAAACAAAATGATTAACTTAACGAACAAATCCGAAATGAAACTAATTTTTCCATTGTGCCCATCTCTAATATTGACTTTCGTTGATTATAAGAATCTTAAACTAAACAATCCAGCGTGTACCTAGCAATATAATCCCGACAGAAGTTGTAAACCTTCCTAACTACTAGAAAATTATTATTATTATACAAGATTTATATAGCGCTAACAGTTTACGCAGCGCTTTACAATGTAAAGTTACAATACAATCAAATACAAGAGGATCAAGATGGCCCCGCTCAGAAGAGCTTACAATCTAATAGGGTGGGGCAGGTAGTACAAAAGGTTCTAACTGTGGGGAATGAGTTGATGGAAGAGGTAAAAGATTAGCTGAAGGCGTGATAGGCATCCCTGAAGAGATGAGTTTTCAGGGATTGCCTGAAGGTAGCAAGAAAAGGAGATAGGGGGACAGGTTGCGGTAGAGAGTTCCAGAGTATGGGAGAGGCTCTGGAGAAATCCTGGAGACGAGCATGGAAGGAGGAGACGAGGGAGCTTGAGAGTAGGAGGTCTTGAGAGGAGCGGAGAGGACGGTTTGGGTGATATTTGGAGACAAGATTGGTGATGTAGCTCGGGGCAGAGTTGTGAATGGCTTTGTATGTTGTGGTTAGTATTTTGAATTTAATTCGCTGGGCGATTAGGAGCCAATGTAGGGATTGGAGAAGAGGGGTGGCAGACACTGAACGGTTGGGTAAGATGGATAAGCCTAGAAGCAGCATTCATAATAGACTGAAGAGGGGATAGCCTATGGAGAGGGAGGCCAATGAGAAGGGAGTTGCAATAGTCAAGGCGAGAGATAACCACGGAGTGTATGAGGTGCTTGGTGGTTTCATTTGTTAGAAACGTTTGGATCTGGGGCTGAAAGGACAGGTCAGAGTCTAGGATTACACCTAGTACCCTGGCATGAGGGGAGGGATTGATGGTTGCATTATTGATTTTGATGGAAAAGTCATGTGGGGGGGGGGACACAGGCAGGAGGAAATATTACCAGCTCAGTTTTAGAGAGATTTAGTTTAAGGAAGTGGTGTGGCATCCATGCTGATATGTCAGTTAGTAAGTTAGTAATGCGAGAGGAGACTGAAGGAGTGAGGTGAGGAGTAGACAGATAGATTTGGGTGTCATTGGCATATAAATAGTAATGGAAACCGTGGGCGGTTATCAAGTGACCGAGGGAGGAGGTGTAGATAGAGAAGAGAAGGGGTCTAAGAACAGAGCCTTGGGGTACCCCTACAGAAAGGGGCAATGGAGAGGAGGAGACATAGTTGTAGGTAACACTGAAGGAGCGCTGTGATAGGTAGGAGGAGAACCAGGATAGAGCAGAATCTTGGAGGCCGAGGGAACAGAGTTTACTGAGAAGGAGTGGGTGGTCAACAGTATCAAAGGCCGCAGAGAGGTCAAGCAATAGGAGTATGGAGTAGTGGCCATTGGTTTTAGCAGTTAGTAAATCGTTAGTGAGTTTTAGTAATGCAGTTTCTGTGGAACGTTGCAAACGAAAGACAGACTGTAAGGGGTGAAGAAGCAAGAAGGTTATTTTCACTGAGGTAGGAGCTAAGATGGTTGTAGACTAAGCGTTCTAGAAGTTTAGAGGTGAATGGGAGCAATGAGATGGGTCTTAAGTTCTTCAGGTTGGTGGAGTCCAGTGAGGGCTTTTTAAGTATGGGAGTGATCTGCGCATGTTTTAGAGGGGAGGGGAAGGTGCCACTAGAGAGGGAGAGATTGAAGATGTGAGTGAGGGAGCATAGGATAGAATAGGAGGGTGACCGTAGTAGTTGTGAGGGAACAGGATCCAGGGGACAACTGGTTAGGTGGGCATTGGAAAAAAGTTCCGTAATCTCTTCAGTAGTAGCCAGTTCAAAAGAGGAGAATGTTGACTGTGCTGTTAGGCAAAGTATGTTGGATGGGGAAGATGTTTGCACAGTAGCGGTGTCCTCACGTATTGCATCAATCTTGTCTTTGAAGTGATTGGCGATCTCTTGGGCCGTGAGTGAGTTAGTGGGTAGAGGGGGTGGGGGATGAAGCAGACAGTTAAAGGTTGAGAAGAGCCGATGGTTACTGGATGACAAGGTATTAATGAGAGAGACAAAGTAGGCTTGTTTGGCAGCATGGAGACAGAGTTTGTATTTTAGAAGGGCAGATTTATATAGGGTGAAGTCCTTCAGGCATTTGGTTTTATGCCACAGTCGCTCAAGAGCGTGGCAATGTCTCTTGAGATTTCTAGTGTTGTCAGTTTGCCAAGGTTGTAACTGTCGGGGCCTGATTCTGCGTGTAGTTAGAGGAGCAAGTGCATCCAGTGATGATGAGAGTGAACTGTTGTAGACAGAGGTGGCCAGGTCAGGACAAGACAGGGGAGAGATTTTGTCATATAGGTGGTCAGTAGCAGAATAGAGAAGAGAAGGGTTAAAGGGGCGGAGGTTCCTACAAGTGATTGTTTGCTGCTTAGAAGTATGGGTGGTTTAAGGCAAGGATACAGTGAAACTGATGAGGTTGTGATCAGAGAGAGGAAAGGGGGTGTTGGTGAGGTTGCCAAGATTGCAGAGATGGGAGAATACAAGGTCAGGTGTATTACCACTGGAGTGAGTGGAAGTGTGTGTCCATTGGGTTAGGTCAAAAGATGAGGTTAAGTTGAGAACTTGAGCTGTAGCTGGGCTATTAACAGTGACAGGAATGTTGAAGTCACCAAGAATGATCGTTGGGTATTTCAGAGGAGAGAAAGTAGGGTAGCCAGGCAGCGAAGTCATCAAAAAAGCGCAATACTGGTCCAGGAGGCCGATAGATTGCTGCAATCCTCAGATAAATGGAAGAAAACAGACAAATACAGTGCATCTCGAAAGAAGAGAGGGATAGAGGGGGCAGGGGGGGGGGGATAGGAAGGACTTGGAAGGTGCATTGTGGGGATAGAAGGAATCCCACTCCACCTCCTTTCCATCCATTGGGTCTGTTGGAGTGAGTCCAGTGAAGACCACCATGGGAGAGGGCAGCAGGAGAAGCTGTGTCAAAATTTTGAAGCCAGGTTTCAGTTATGGTGAGTATGTTTAAACCATGAGAGGTGAACAGCTCATGCACAGATGTGAGCTTATTACAGATGGAGCGGGCATTCTAAAGGGCGCATGAGATTGGGGGGCTGGTTTGAGGAAGCAGTGGGACAGAAATTAAATTGAGTGGATTACATTTTTTGCTAGAGGAGGAGGGGTGGCAGTTATATGGTTTGCAGTTAGAAAATGGAGGGCCAGGATTTGGAGAAATGTCACCTGAGACAAGGAGAAGGAGGAGGGAGAGGAAGGCAAGGTGGGAGTGGGATGAGCGCACATGTCTAACTGTTCTCTCCTTACCCCTACCCTTGATACCCTTACTAATAATTTTCTCCACCTAAGTCATTCCCCTTTCTCTCTTCTCTATTTTGACTGTCTTCTCAACCAGTTGAATTCTATGACCTATAACATTCTTTTTCATGGCCCTCACTCCATGGATGCATATTTACTAACTCACCCTCAACACAATACCAAGTGTTGGACACAACTTCACTTGCAACCATTTCCCCATACAGGTTCTCTTCTCCTGAGTACTGGAGAAGAAGGCCCCTGTTTATCAGACTCAGGCACAATTGTGTACAGCTATGTATTTATGTCCTAATAATACTTACATAACTTCATTGCACAGATTGTATGAAGATCCATGGCTAAAGGTCTTAAATAGGAAGAGTTAACTGAAGTGTGCGCATGGAGTCAGCGCTAGGTGCATATAGGGGCTCCATACCGTTACTGGCAGTGAGATAGCGGTGATATATTGGACAGATGGAAAAGGCTCTGCATGTCCCTCCTAAATGCAACAAGTGACAGTGGTAAAGTAAAATAATGTTGTGAGAGTTTATTAACGTTCTGTCATCTGTTCAAGCAAAGGTAACCCATGTGCGAGGCATTGACCCTTTACACCAGAGGTAGGCAACCTGTGGCCCTCCAGCTGTTGTAGAACTACATTTCCCATGGGGCATTACAATTACTCCCAGAGGCATGATGGGACTTGTAGTTTTGCAACAGCTGGAGGGCCACAGGTTGCCTTCCCCTGCTTTACACAGTGCCTAGCGTAGTCCAGAAGAACCCACTCCAGGATAAGCCTCTCATGTGACCCTTGCCTGGCACCCAACGATGAGGGAAAACATGGAGGACGTGATGACCACCCCATCCCGCTACCCCCAACCATTGGGGTGGGATTTCCCCGCACTTCCTGTTCTATCTTGCATCCATCAAATAGACAGAAAGTAAGGAGAAACTTCTCATATAACAAGTTAGCGAGGGTTCTAATCCTTCCCCGTTCCTTTCACAGTTCTTGGCTGGATTTTGGCATTACATTGGAGTGCCATCATGAACTGCCCCCCTGCCCTCCACAAGGAGCGTGCCCCTGCCACTGATAATAGGCCCATTATATGTGACAGCTTTCTGGTGGGTTCAGTCACATGTGTTCAGAATGCCCATGATGAAGCACATCTCTACTTAGGAGCACTACACCCAACCATGTGTGTGATATCTTTAGAAGATGCTGGGCTGTCAAGATCAATGTGCAAAGGGACCTGGATTAAGGCAGAATGGGGCCCTAGACAAGGTAGTAGCTTCAACCTTTTACTTCCCATCTCTTCAGCTGACAATGATAAGACAATAAGCACAGATACCCCATTTCCATGCTTTGGTATAACCCTGTAGGCTAGGGTGACCACATTTCCAAACTGCCATTTAGGGACAATTTTGGCAAGGACCGGGGGGGGGGGGGGGTGTTGGCAGCGGGTGATTTATCAGTCGAATGGCTGGTGTTAGCACTTAACTCATCCCGACACCATTATATGGTGTCAGGATGATCAAATCACATTATTTATTTCTATTACTACTTTGTAATATATAATGAAATTGTTTAACTCACCATAATGCAGAATTAGTAGGAACCCTGATCTTGTCACTTGCCACCAGATGCATCATGTCACTTGCCACCGTCGCCTGCCACCAGATGCAGTGTGCCACTTGCCACCCGCAGCCTGCCACTAGTCTGGCACATCTGAGCCCTGGGAAGGTGAATGCCCCTCCTGCCGCTGGCTGCAGATGTCTCCTCCCAGTGCCAGTGCGGCCCGGGGGTTGGAGACCCCTGCAGTAGAGCATGCTGGAGCTGGCCAGGAGAAGATGGAGGAAGTGGGTGGTAGTGGTGTCACTAGGGTTGGTGTCACCCCCCCCCCACCAAGTATAGTCCCACGTCAGTACAGACCCCCCCACAAAGTACAGACTCTTACCCTCAGTATAGACCCCCCCTCAATACAGACTCCCCTACCAGTATAGACCCCCCTCAGTATAACCCCCCCCCCCACTAAGTACAGACCACCCCTCAGTATAGACCCCCAACTAAGTACAGACCCCCCAATAAGTACAGACCCCCCACACTAAGTACAGACCACCCCTCAGTATAGACCCCCAACTAAGCACAGACCCGATGACGTCCCCAGAGGTTGGGGGCCCGGCGTGACCGTGACCCTCCTCTGTAGACGTCGGTCGCCGTCCTCCCCGTAAG
>BLSH010319046.1:820509-833570 GCA_018402905.1 Glandirana rugosa | reverse complement strand
AGACCCCCCTAACTAAGTATACACCCCCCTTCCACATGACAGATCCCTTGCATGAGTATAGCCCCCCCCTCCACTTGTGTTAGTAGGGGAGGGAGGTGTTGGATATGTGCTGGGGCTGGGGGGGGGGCTTTTCAACAGCAACAGACCTCAGATGAGCGTGGAAAATGCAGAGCGGTGTCCCCCCTCCTGTATGCATGTAATGTAATGATGTACACAGCCGAGGAGGGGGAGGCGGCTTCAGTCCACTCTGCTGTATGAGGCAGGGAGTGGAGATCACAGTGCAGGGCCAGCAGTGTCATTGGAGCTGCTGCCCCTTCTGACAGCCTCGTCCATGGTGGAGTCTGGAGAGTGGAGATTGTTCGGCGTGGAGGAGGAGGAAGTCCACTTTGCACGCCGGGCATTCTTGACGTCACTGGTTGCTAGACGCTAGGTGGCACTAGCAACCAGTTACCAGAGTCTCAGGAGAAGGCAGAGGCAGAGCGAGCGCCTGCGCTATGGCAGGGTTTGCTCACTGACAGTTTCATTCCAGGACATTGAATTGTCCTGGAATGAAGCTGCCCGGGACCTGGGACAAACCTGCCAGATGCGGGATTGTCCCGGGCAAACCGGGACACGTGGTCACCCTACTGTAGGCAGGTGCAGTCTATTTGCCCTACTGCAGGTGGCACTCATTCGCAGCGGTAATGTAAGTGGAGGAAAAAGTTGAGAGGAATCTAGTTCCTTTATGGTTTCCTTGGTCACAGTGTAACAGCATCCGATTGGATCCTGGTACCCCATGTGACTTTGATGGCCATCTTGGGTCAGGCAGAGTCTATTTAAGACTCGTGGCTCCTGGGTTTGGCATGCATTTTGTGAGTTGCTAGAGTAGAGACAAATCACCTGTCTGTTAGGGGCCGTGCTTAGCTTCAGGGTGAGGTTCCGGAGGAGTAGGGAAAGCTCAGGGACACGCCATCCTTCCTGGAAACCTCCCCATTTGGCTACGGACCGGCCAGGCCACATTTCGCTCCTTGTGAAAGGCGCTGTCGGCCTCCCTGTGTCTGCCATCTTCTGCCACATTGCTGATACTTCTTGTGAGTGTTCCCGGCCTGGTTTTTTGTATATTGCTAAAATTCTGTTACAATACATTCCTATTTTTGCACCATGCTGCAAATACCCACCACCCCATCAGACTTCAGCTCCCTACAAGCATATCCTCCCTTGTGAAGTTACAGACAGCTTTGACCAATTGCGCTCTTCTCTGGTTTAATGAGGGATCCTATCTGTTGTAGCTGGGCACCCCCAGACGTCCTTAGGCACCTGCCTAGGTTGCCTTGTAGATGATCTGGCTCTTCTGGCTGTAGAGGTTTATAGATCAAACAAATAAAATACAAGCCAACCTATACATGACACAATAAGTTCTTCAGTTTGTGTTTTCTTTGGTTTCATAATACAATACCTGCAGCAAAATAGAGTAATAATGAAACCAAAAGGTCAGATTCCTTTCTGATGAGAAAACGCCATTTCATCCTAAAAGCATCTCTTTATGCAATACATTTTCTCTAGTGCTGTCCCCTGCAGGCTCTGTCAATGGCCACCAGTCCATTTTTGCATTGAATGACAACCAAAGTTATGTATTAAAGGAATAAAAAAAAAAACAGGTGTTGCCAAGTGGAGGGGAGTGAGAACTTCCGTTCGTGGATCTCCCCAAGCCATAATGAATGCAGAAGCAACGTGTAAAAGTCACTTCCGGTGTCTAGTGGCACTTTCCTTTGCCCTTGTGGCCAGCGAAGAAGGTAATAGAGTGTGATCTGTGCTCCATTAGCTTCAATAGAAGGCAGGTGAGACATCAGGGGTTTAAAAGCCTCCTGATGTCTCATTAAAGAGAACCTCTCTTAAAAATATTATATTGCATTGTGGACTTTTTTGTCGGTTGTGAACCACATGTTGCATATTGCCGCGCACACCAGAGAGACAGCAATAATTGTAAGGCCAATAGTCATTGTTAACTCTAAACTGATGACCTGTAGGGGCTTTCAAAGCTTCTCCAGTGGAAAATATAGGGTGCCGAACTTCGTCTTCAGTTTGTGGTTGCGCACAAATTAAAAGCTTGATATGTTAGGTATTATTTACTCTACGCAACCGCATCTTTTATATTTTATCAAACCAGTGGGTAATATATTGCATTTTTGTGCCCTAAAATTAGCTTTAGGCCTGGTTCACATTGATTAGATTTCATATGTAACTTGGGTCGCACTGAATCACATGACAATGGAAATAACATTGCTTCCAATGGTGTCTGTTCGCATCAATGCTGGGCAGCTGCAAGGTCATTTTTGAAAGAGTCCTGTGCTGTTTTGGTGCTATTTACCAGGGATGCACCGATATATCGGCCGCCCAAAATTATAGGGTTATTGGCTGCTAGGAAAAAAGGCGCCAATAAAAACGCACGTGATTTTGCAGCAATTTTGCCTCGGTTTTCATAGATCACATGACTCAAAAATGTGCGTTACACTGCAATGGAAGCGCAACTGACCAGTGTGAGGACATACATAGAATTTAACCACTTGACCCCCGGAAGGTTTACCCCCCTTCATGACCAGGCCATTTTTTACGATAGCAATACGACACTGCGTTACTTTAACTGACAATTGCACAGCCGTGCGACGTTTTCCCCAAATACAATTTATGTAATTTTTTTCCCCACAAATAGAGCTTTTTTTTTGGTGCCATTTGATCACCTCTGCAGTTTTTATTTTTTGCGCTATAAACAAAAAAAGACGGCCAATTTTGAAAAAAAAATGTTTTTACTTTCTACTATAAAAAACATCCAATAAAAATGTAAAAAATCGAATTTCTTCATCAATTTAGGCCAATATGTATTCTGCTACATGTCTTTGGTAAAAAAAAATGCTAACAGGCGTATATTGATTGGTCTGCACAAAACGTATAGCGTTTACAAACTATGGGATATTTTTTTTTTCATTTTTTACTAGTGATATGTGACTGTGATATTGCGGCGGACAATTGGACACTCAACTGACACTTTTGACGCTTTTTAGGGACCAGTGACACTAATACAGTGATTAGTGCTAAAAATATGCACTGTCACTGTACTAATGACACTGGCTGGGAAGGGGTTAACATCAGGGGTGATCAAAGGGTTAATTGTGTGCCTAGGGAGTGCTTGTGTACTGTGGGGGTGGTGCTTTTACTAAGGGAAGGCATATCAGGGATATGTAATTAGCGGACCTCCAGCAGTTGCAGAACTACAAGTCCCATGAGGCATAGCAAAACTCTAAAACTCTAAGTGCCCCTTCACACAGGGGCGACTTGTGATCCGACTTGAGTTGCCCCAAGTCGCTTGACATTTGAAATCCCATTGAAATGAATGGGAGCCATCTTAATATACACGACTGAAGTCGCTCCGACTTCAAGGCGACTTCTGAAAAGGTTCCTGTACTACTTCTATCCGACTTGTGCCCATAGGATTCAATAGAAGTCGCCTCCAAGTCGGATCCCCATCTACATGGAAGCAACTTTACAGTTAAAAGAATAGAATTGACTTTTAGGCAGCCCCCTCCCTCCCTTCTCTGATTGGTCAAGGCAAAGTCGCCTGGCAAAAGTCATGTTGTAAAGTCGCCTGAAGTCCTTGAAGTCGCGCTGGAAGTCGCGCTGAAATCGCCTAGCCAAGTCGCGCTGAAGTCGGGTCGCCCCTATGTGAATGCAGGCTAAAACTGTAGTTTTGCAACTACTGGAGGTCCACTAATTGCATATCCCTGGCATAGATCCTTGTCCCTGCTTTGCAGGAACAAAGGATCCATGCCTTCCTTACTGACGGAATGGCGATCTGCCTTGTTTACATTGACAGATCACCATTCTGACTTTCTGGCTAACGATTGGTGGGTGCCGGCGGACATCGAGTCCGCAGTACCCGCAAATCAGGTCCCGCGGTGTATAATCACAGTGAGAGCGGGTCGCTGGTGGCGCCCAAGCATGCCCCAGACCCAGAAGTGTTGGATCATGTACTAGGTACTTCATCCAATGCAGCAGTCCCACCTAGTCGCAGTATAAGTATGTTATACTGGCAGCAAGTGGTTAAAGGGATGCATTTCTCTTGAGCTTTTCTTGCGTTTTTTTTTAACGCAAAAGCACTTTGAAAACTATTAATTAAAAAGTCTAATATAGTACAATTATACATAAAAAATATATATATTTTTTTAAAAACTGTCTATTTCGGTTTCGGTTTTTGGCCAAGTACATGCTGAATTTTCGATTTAGGTCCAGAATTTTCATTTTGGCGCACCACTACTATTTACAGTGCGGTTGGACCCCATAGAATATGCAAACCGCATCCAAAACTTAACCAAAGTTGCACTACATATTCGCGCTGTACATCATGTCAAATCACATTGCAGTTGTGTGAACTGAGTATAAAGTCACATCAAAATCACAAGCACACCGCACTGGAAGTCACATGAAAATCGTATCACATTTGTGTGAATCATATAGGAACCACATTCACATTCACATGCGATTTGGTGCAATGCGATTTGAGCCCATTCATTTTGAATGGGCTGAAATTGCACTAAATCGCACCAAAAAAGCGACATGCCTTTTTTGAGCAGCACCGCTACTGAATTGAATGGTCGTTTTGTACCATGTGATCCGGTGCAGGAAAACGCACTGCGTTTTGTGACCTACATTTGGAGTGTCATTAACTATGTATTGACATCCACAGCAGATCGCCAGGGCTGTGCAATTTGCATGCAGTGCGGGAAACTGCGGCATTTCCCGCACTGCATAAGTGTGAACCTAGCCTGAATGTATTTTTGTACTGAAATGTTGCACTTGATAAACTGTTGCACAAACATTGTGTGTCAAAAAATTGGAGCTACCACTATTTTATTCTGCAGGGTCTCTGCTTTCAGAAAATATATCATGTTAATCTGCAGGCCTAAAATGATTATTTTTAATATACATTTCTGCAAAAAAAAAAAAAAAAACACACAAAAATGGCTCTGGCAGTGAAAGGGTTAAAAATTAATAATCTGCAATTGTTACGCAGGAAATGTTGTACTTTCATATAATTTTAATAAATGCTTTTACCTTTCAGTCTGCAGCTGCTGTCTTTGTCAGAAAATTCCAAATGTCGTTATTTTGCAACATGAGAGCCCGAAGGCATCCTGTATGAGTGATGAATAGAATTTCCCTAGCAAGACCACCAACCCACACCAAAATTCTTTATTATAACACAAATCCGCACCACCACCAATAAGGTCAATAGGGATATTTGTATCAGACTTGTGGGTGGCGGACAGCTACTCTCCATCTTCTGTTTGATTCTCGGTTGATCAAAAGTGGTTGGAGTTGTGTGGTCGGCTTTAGGTCCATCCTTGTCTAAAGCTTCAAAATGTGGCATTGGACCCGCTTTTTTAAAGCGCTCTGAATGCCAATCAAAGCTCCTGTCACTAAATAAAATGGTTACCTTACATTCCTGTTCACACGTTGTGTTTGCTTTGCTTTACTTCAAAAATGATGCCCTATGTCACTTTCTTGGGGCTTCAAAGTGTTCTCAAAGCCTCCATAGAAGTCTATGGCAAAACTTTACAGCACCTGCAGCTTTTGAGAGGCTTTTATTCAGCTTTAGCTTTGCTTTGTTTTGGAGGTATTGCAGGTATGAGATATCCCAGGATGCACTGGGAAACCAACAAAAGAACCAAAAAGATGTCATCAGCAGTCACTTCCGTTCATTTATGTGTATGTATCCTGGTGCAGAACTCACATCTGGTGTGCAGCGTGGAGCAGCAGAAAGGCGATCAGAAGAGCTGGGGGTTACTACTGAGTAGGGGATCAGCAGAGCTAGGGGTTACTACTGAGTAGGGGATCAGAAGAGCTGGGGGTTACTACTGAGTAGGGGATCAGCAGAGCTGGGGGTTACTACTGAGTAGGGGATCAGCAGAGCTGGGGGTTACTACTGAGTAGGGGATCAGAAGAGCTGGGGGTTACTACTGAGTAGGGGATCAGCAGAGCTAGGGGTTACTACTGAGTAGGGGATCAGCAGAGCTGGGGGTTACTACTGAGTAGGGGATCAGCAGAGCTAGGGGTTACTACTGAGTAGGGGATCAGCAGAGCTAGGGGTTACTACTGAGTAGGGGATCAGCAGAGCTAGGGGTTACTACTGAGTAGGGGATCAGCAGAGCTGGGGGTTACTACTGAGTAGGGGATCAGCAGAGCTGGGGGTTACTACTGAGCAGGAAACAGCAGAGCTGGGGGTTACTACTGAGTAGTGGATCAGCAAAGCTGGGGGTACTACTGAGCAGGGGATCTACTGAAAGAGGGTACCATTGAGTTGGGGATCTGCTGAGTAGGAGCTCTACCGGGCCCCTTTAAAACAAATGGAAAATCAACACATACAGGGCATTTTCCAAGCTTCAAAAAGCACCACTGAAACATCATTGAAGCAACAAAAACACATCAAAAATGCATGTTGAAGCGGTAGACGCTTTAGCCCCCATTCACACCGATGCGACTCCAGATGCAATATGCAATTTACAAATCACACCTGAAGTCACATCTAATGTATTTCTATGCTTTAACAGGTGCGATTCGAATTGGCACAATTTGAAAAATAGTTCCTGCACTGTTTTTGCCGATTTCATGAGCGACTTGCATTGATTGACATCTGTGCATGGAATCGCACTGGCTAGCTGAAGTAGCGCTGCATTCGGTGTGAATGGGAAGTTAATGGGTGTCAAAGCAAGTGTAAGTCTTCAGTCACACCAAATCCGACTTTAAAATCGTGCGATTTCCAAGCCGCATGTCAGTGCGGCTTCACGTGCTGAACTCAGTGCGATTTCATGCACAGATGTCAATGGAAGTCACCCCTGAAAATAGTGCAGGAACTTCTTTTCTAATTGGTGCGGCCCCACAAAGTCAGCATCACACCCGATCTGAGCAGTTTTCTGCCAAATCCATTGTCCAATCAGCAGGCTTACGGGTGAAAGGGAGACGGGGGGGGGGCATAATTTTACTCCTTTAACCACTTCAGCCCCGGAAGGATTTCCCACTTTAGGACCGGAGCACTTTTTGCGATTCGGCACTGCGTCGCTTTAGCTGACAATTGCGCGGTCGTGCGACGTTGTACCCAAACTAAATTGACGTTCTTTTTTTCCCACAAATAGAGCTTTCTTTTGGTGGTATTTGATCACCACTGCGTCATTTCTGATCGCCGCTATAAACAAAAAAAGAGCAATAAATTTGAAAAAAAAACATTTTTTCTTACTTTTTTATAAAATACAAATCCCCCCAAAAAATATAAAAAAAAATAATTTATTCATTGGTTTTGGCCGATTTATATTCTTCCTCATATTTGTGGTAAAAAAAAATCACAATCTGCGTTTCTTGATTGGTTTGCGCAAAAGTTGTCACGTTTACAATCCATAAGAATTCATTTCTGGCGTTTTTACTGGTAATGGCGGCGATCTGCGATTTTTATCGGGACTTTGGTATTGGGGCGGACATGTCGGACATTTTTGACACTTTTTTGGCATCAATGACATTCATACAGCGATCAGAAATTTTAATATCCACTGATTAGTATACAAATGCCATTGGCAGTGAAGGGGTTAACCTGCAGGGAGCGCTCTAGGGGTTAGCTGTGTTCCCTAGGTGTGTTCTAACTGTGAGGGGGCTGGGCTGCCAGAGGCACCAGAAATTGAACTGTGACAGGGATCAGTAGATCTCTTACATGCCACCTGTCAGAATGGGGAACCGCCGTGTTTACATGGGCGGTTCCCCGTTCTCGCTCTGTCACAGGCCATCGCGGGTCGCCAGCGGACATCGAGTCCGCCCGACCCGCGGCCTCGCTCAGGGAGTGTGTGGCGGGCATGAGTGCGTGCCGGCGGCAGCGCACGCTCACCCCCTAACCATTGTGCAAGTGAATGACGACTATAAGCGGCGATTCGCAGTACAGAGCCACGCTGTCGTCGCTTATAGTCGCTATGCGGTCAGCAAGTGGTTAAATGCGGTGTCTTCCCTCTGCAATGCAGCAGGACTGTGTGGATCACAACACCGGCAGAACAGAATCACATATTTTGAGAAGGGATTCAGTTCCCTTTAAGATATCTCTATATTTCCTCAGCGTGCCAAAACTGATTTTCCACTGTTGGTTATTCAGCAATGACTTCAAAATATAATTGCCGCCAGCTGTGTTGGATATTTTCAGCCAATTGCTAGTGTTTCCCCTGAGATCAGCCAATAACAGAGGTGCCTCCCCTAATCCCACTTGTGTTGGCGTAAACATGTATGTTCCTGTGCTCTGAGCATGCATGTTGAAGAAGAGATCTTAACAAAAAAAAAAAAAAAAAAACAGAATCTTTCTTGCTCCTCCAGCTGACATCTGTCCATCTTTGCATTGAAGCTGTGCGTTGTGTTACATTTGTGGCAAAGTTACAGCTAGGTGGCGCCAAACTATAACATAAAACATGCCAGGGGCAGCACATTGCTTTTCCTTTTTGCTTTGCAGCACTGAGGCCCTTGGCATGAATTTTGGGCAGGAGACTGTCTGCATGGAGTTTGCGTGTTCTCCCTGTGCCTTTGTGGGTTTCCTCCAGGTACTCCAGTTTCCTCCCACACTCCAAAGACATGCTGGTAGGTTCATTGGCTCCTATCTAAATTGGCGCTGTGAACCGAAGCCTCCTATGTACCGCTCTGGTACTGAGTTCCCTAACCCACTATCACCTCTTTGGATTTCTTCAGTTTAAATGAAAAGTCTATTGAAAATGTATTTCTAGCCAGGATTCAGCCATAAAAACGTCATAATGGCTTTACACTGCAAGTTATTCAGCAATGAATTCACAAATGTTTTTTATTACAGATATCTCTATTTCTTATTATTAGATAAATAGATACAGTGGTGGCTGGTGCTAAACTAACGCCAGCCCCCCTGGACAGACAATCGTCGCAAGCAAACCCCCTAACCACCCGTGGGAGACAAATGGTGAACGATTGGCGCAAACACCCCTCCCCCGGACGGAACGATCGCAGCAAGCAAACCCCCCACCCGCGGGAGACAAAATGGCGGACAGGGGAAGGCGGGGGGAATGAAGAGGCGGCCCATTCTCCTCTCCGTTCTCCTCCGGGCTGAACAGAAGTGTTCTGAGACCCAATTGGGAGTCCTAAGACTCCCTGGCAAATCAGGTCTCAGGAGCTGCTTTCTGATTGTCCGGGAGGAGAATCAGGAAGACAATAGCGAATATTCATTCACTATTGTCACACAAGTGGGTGTGCTCACTGCACCCCAAGCCCATCCTTTTTTAAAGCCTATTAGAGCCTCTGGCTCTAATCACCTGCTTCGAAAGAAAACCCCATTGGAATCCATGTGTCCGGCGCTCTGCATGTAGATTAGGGACCGGACACATGGATGGGGGGGGGGCGCAGGGGCATTATGGGCTGCCGCTGGATAGATATACAGTATATAGTTGTATTATCCCCCGCAGTTATTACCTCTTGAATCTCTTGACCCTCCCTATAGATTGTAAGCTCTAACGAGCAGGGCTCTTGGATTCCTACTGTTTTAAAGTTTATTGTAGTTGTACTGTCTGCCCTCACGCTGTAAAGCAGTGGTTCTCAACTCCAGTCCTCGGGACCCACTAACAGGCCAGGTTTGCAGGATAACTGAAATGCATCACAGGTGATATAATTTGCTGCTCAGTGATTGCAGTATTCTAGTCTGCATCTCCCCAAGGTAATACTTCAAATCTAGCCTGTTGGTGGGTCCTGAGGACTGGAGTTGAGAACCACTGCTGTAAAGCACTACATAAATCCTGTATAATAATAATATTAATAGATAGAGATATAGATATATATTTTTTCAATTTTAGACATCTCTAATATTACATACTGCCCATTTCCATCAGTCCCTGGCCTCAGGAGCTTACAATCTAAGGCCCCTATCTTATATACATACACATACTGCAGCTAATGAATCTACCAGCATGTCTGGATTTGTCTTGCTATTTAAAAAAAAAAAAAAAGAAAAAAAGAATATTGAACACTCAGTTCTAGCCATAAAGCCAGAGATTATTTTACACTGCTATTTATTCAGCAATGGTTTTACAAATTTAAAGGTTAAGCTCACCTTTTCAGGGAAAACGCAACGGTGAACTAACTCCAGATAACCTAACCACCACTCCGAACCCTGCTGCATATATCAGAGATGATGCCCCGTGTTGCTGGTGTAGCAGTCTGCAAGTCCCGGGCAAGGGGTGGGTGGGAGGGACGGTTGCCCAGGGGCGCAATGGCTTTCTGTAGGGATGGAGGTGCCTTTCTTCAGTTACAAGGCTGACAGGGGTACTGACAGAGGCAGTGGTTTTGACAAGTGAGTGACTGTTCGGTGTAGGATCCCCTAAGCTGGCACATCATGGGGGCGGGGCACAGCTTGGCATCTCTGCCCTGGGTGCTGGATGACCCTGTGTACACCCTAATACACGGCCCTGGAGTGCGCCTCCATCATAATGGTCACAATGGCTACCACTTATTGGTCAGTGACCAAGTAGAAGTGGATCCAAGGTTTCTTCTTCCAGTAAGGTGTTCTAGAAGAAAAGAAAGCTTCTTATTGGTCAGTGGTTGAGCTGACCAATGAGCGCTTGCCATTGTGAGCATTATGATGGATATAGGGTTGCCACATCATCCCTTTAATCCAGGACACATATTAATTACTCAGGTTCTGTGGCTGATTAACCGCTTGCCGACCGCTGGTCGGCAATTGACGGCGACAGTGTGGCTCGATAACGCAAAACGGCGTCATACGACGGCGGCCGCGAGATCGAGCCCAGTGAGCGGGCGCGTGCCGCCGGAGGCGCGCCCGCGCGCTCACTGTGTCCGGGGAGGGCCAGGGAGCGGGTGCGGCGGATTTGATCTCCGCCGGCCACCCGCGATGCCCCTCCCCGGAGTGAAAGAACGAAGGTCCGTGTAAGTAAACACGGACCTCCGTTCTGTGAGGGGGGAAGGGCTGTGATCACTTCCCTTCTCCTGTTAGGGCAGTCCCCCCACAGTTAGAACACGCCCAGGGAACACAGTTAACCCTTAGAGCGCCCCTTGCAGGTTAACCCCTTCACTGCCAATGGTATTTACACAGTAATCAATGCATTTTCATAGCACTCATTCCCCTAGTTCCCCATTCTGACAGGCGGCATGTCAGAGATCTACTGAACCCTGTCACTGGGATCAGTTTAATTTCTGGTGCCCCTGGCAGCCCAGCCCCCTCACAGTTAGAACACGCCTAGGGAACACAGTTAACCCCTAGATCTCCCCCTGCAGGTTAACCCCTTCACTGCCAATGGCATTTATACAGTAATCAGTGGATATTAAAATTTCTGATCGCTGTATAAATGCCAATGGTCCCAAAAAAGTGTCAAAATGGTCCGACATGTCCGCTGCAATATCGCAGTACCGCTAAAAATCGCAGATCGCCGCCATTACTAGTAAAAAATAAAAAAAAAATAAAAACCCCAGAAATTAATTCTCATCATCCGTAAACGCAACCACTTTTGCGCAAACCAATCAATAAAGGGCGATTGCGATTTTTTTTATCACAAATATGAGGAAGAATATAAATCGGCCAAAACCGATGAAAAAAAATGTTTTTTTATATTTTTTTTTTGGATTTGTATTTTAGCAAAAAGTAAGAAATTTGTTTTTTTTTTGCAAAATTGTCGCTCTTCTTTTGTTTATAGCGGCGATCAGAAATGATGCAGCGGTGATCAAATACCACCAAAAGAAAGCTCTATTTGTGGGAAAAAAAGGACGCAAATTTTGTTTGGGTACAACGTCGCACGACCGCGCAATTGTCAGTTAAAGCGACGCAGCGCCGAATCGCAAAAAGTGCTCCGGTCCTAAAGCTGGAAATCCTTCCGGGGCTGAAGTGGTTAAGGTGGTAATTAAACCCATTGGTGCTTTATCTGCATTAAATTAATCTCAGAAGCTGTGCAATTCATAGGTGTTTTGGGTTAAAGGGATGAGGTGGCAACCCTAGTTGGATACCCACTCCGGAGCTGTGTGTTGAGGTGTACCGATCACTACATTGGCAGCACAGGGCATCACAGCCATTATGTTTAACAGGTTCTGGAGGGGTGGCCAAGCTATTTGTTGACCTTTCTCATTTTTGGTGAGAAGGTGAACTTGCCCTTTAAGAGAAAACAAATGAACGTTGATCCGGCCGGTTCGGCACACTGAGGTTGATTTACTAAATCTGGAGAGTGCAAAATTTGGTGCAGCTGTGCTGCAATCAGCTTCCAGGGTTTTTTTTTGGTGAAAGCTTAATTGAACAAGCTGAAGTTATAAGCCAATTGGCTACCATGCACACCAGAGTTTGCCCAGTGGTTTCGCGGGCCACAGATTAATTTCCAGCCAGATTCTTCTTGCACTGTATGAGTTGGTTTCACATCCCCGTTAGAAGAGAACTGACACCGTGACTCGTACATTCTTCTCCTCTGATGAACACAGCGCTCATTTTATGAATGAAGTACAGTGATGGCGAGATCTCCAACAATGCAAAGCGCAATTAACCCCTCTGCAGCCAGAAAGACGAGCGTGGCGGTGATCCAGACACCCCCAGCCCCATGCAGCCTAAATTCAAAATTCAGGAAATGGTGAACGCTGAGACGAGAGACGATTTCCTAAAATCAGGTATGCAGGAAAGACAGTGGTCAGGCATGGATTTTACGCAGGGCCCATTACCCACTGCGTTGCCATCTATTTTCAGTGTGGTTTCCCCTTTATTGCCATTTAATATACTTTGTCAGATTTGGCTCCCTGCAAGATTTTATCCGGCCATCTGAAGAGACTTTGATGGGGACCCTGATGTAAGGGGGGGACTTTGGCAGGGACTCTCATGTAAGGGGGGCTCTGATGTAAGGGGGGACTGTGATGTACACTCCCATGTAAGGGGGGACGTAAAGGGGACTTTGATGGTGACTCTAGTGGTAGTTTCAGAGGGAATGTAGTCTCAGATGTAGTGTCAGGGGGAAATGTAATCTCAGTGGTAGTTTCAGGGGAAGTGCAGGGGGGAATGTACCCTCCCA
>BLSH010319046.1:789056-800793 GCA_018402905.1 Glandirana rugosa | reverse complement strand
AAACTAATGACTTGGCCTCCTTGTTCACCTGATCTGAACCCCATAGAGAACCTGTGGTCCATCATGAAATGTGAGATTTACAAGGAGGGAAAACAGTACACCTCTCTGAACAGTGTCTGGGAGGCTGTGGTTGCTGCTGCACGCAATGTTGATGGTGAACAGATCAAAACACTGACAGAATCCATGGATGGCAGGCTTTTGAGTGTCCTTGCAAAGAAAGGTGGCTATATTGGTCACTGATTTGTTTTTGTTTTGTTTTTGAATGTCAGAAATGTATATTTGTGAATTTTGAGATGTTATATTGGTTTCACTGCTGAAAATAAATAATTGAAATGGGTATATATTTGTTTTTTGTTAAGTTGCCTAATAATTATGCACAGTAATAGTCACCTGCACACACAGATATCCTCCTAAAATAGCTACAACTAAAAACAAACTAAAAACTACTTCCAAAAATATTCAGCTTTGATATTAATGAGTTTTTGGAATCATTGAGAACATGGTTGTTGTTCAATAATAAAATTATTCCTCAAAAATACAACTTGCCTAATAATTCTGCACTCCCTGTAGAGGAACCCTTGAAATAATTTTCAGGGATCAGTGGGAAAATGTCCCTTACATTGGTGGTCAATAGGACGAATGCCAGCCATACAAAGAGCAAAAAGAATCATTGGTGTCATGTCACTGACTCTGCCAATTGAGGAAGGCCCCAAGAACTAGGCAGGCACCATTATATGGGAGGTTAATCATCCACAGCCCAAAAATCCCTAGAAACCTCTGGAGGAACCCTAGGGCTCCATGGAACCATGATTGAGAATGGCTGATGTGTAGACCTTATCTCCCAATTTTCTAAAACTGGTCATATACTAGTAGAATTTTGCTTGAACTTCTTTGTTTTAAGACCATTTGTTTGACTTTCTAATTCTCAATGGGGTCAAATCGCCATTCGTCTTTGATCGTAGTGATAATAAAATTTGAAGTAGCGGGATGGAAAATTTTTCTCGAATGAATGACCTTCTATAAACTCGTATGTGGCTTTCGTTAGTGATAGAACATTCATTTCAACATTGAATGTTAAAGCAAATGAAAATTTTAACTACTTTTGAACGACCTTTGTCAAGTCATAGAATGTACTGAAAATTTTAACATTTGCAAATCTACTAGGGTAAGGCTTCATGTTTGAAAACCTCTTCTGAACACTGGCTGGTAACCGATGGTTAAAAATATCAGTTTTGTCACTTTTACATGCCACGTTTAGCAGCGTTCATGAGCATTTGCGTTTAGGATGATCTTCAGGACAATAAAACTGGGTACAGATGGGTAGAATGTTTGGAGACATTTGCCAGTTCAAACAAAAAAAAATGTCCAACATTTGGTTCATGTGTATGTCTGTCTGTCCAGACAAGCATGTTGGAAAACCGATTCCCAATCAGCACTCTCAGCCAATGGCAGAGAGCGCTGATCGGAGTGTTCTGGCGTGGGGGGCTGCCCCCCCTGTCAGAACACAACAGTTTATCATGGGAGATCGCTGTACTAATGTTGGATAGTTAGTACAGCTGCTCCAACCGAAGCTGACGGGTTTCTTTTCGTACAGCCCCATGGGTTAGGGTTAGTGTATACCAGGCTTTAGGGTGGATCTCACTTGGTGGACACAGAAGCAATAAAAAGTTGACAGAGGTTCTAACTGCAGTATTAGACCCACCCCGAGCCACAATAGATCCCTCACAAGCAACAGAAGACCTCCCCAGCAACATTAGACCCCTACCTCAACAATAGATTCCTCCCAGCAATGATTGACACCCCCACGCCAAGCAGTATTAGACCTACCCCCAGCCTCAATAGATCCCTCACAAGCAACAGCAGACCTCCCCAGCAACAATAGACTCCTTGTCCACAAAAACAGATCCCCTCCAGCAACAATAGATTTCCCAGCATCAATAGACCCTCCATCATACCCCAGCCCCCCTTGCCATTACATGCATTCAGTTCTGGAGGTGCCGGAACTGCGTTCCCCCATGTTCCAGCTGAAGAAAAGCCCTGTCTGGATTGTAGAAGGAAGCAGGGGCAACCAGAAAAAAACAAATAGCGTGCTAGGTTGTAAGGAACACAGGACCCTAGCTCTCCAAGACAAGAATGCTATCCGCTTATCCAACTAAGGCCTCGTACACTGCAGCTGTTAAACTTGCGTTTAGGAGCAGTTGGGCGTTTTTTAAGCAGCCTCTGAACTCTATTCATTGTTATCTGACACAGCGTTAAGCTGCACTTTCAGCCCATTGATTTGAATGGAAGTCACATCCAAGTCAGATCATGATCCGACTTGTGGTACAAGTGGTGGTCCTCAGAGCACAAAAAACGATGTGGGGTCCCCCTCAAGATCCATACCAGGCCCTTTGAGTTTGGGTCTTGAAAGGGAACCCCACGGCAAAATGGAAAAAAAAAACAGTGTGGGGTCCCCCCAGAATCCATGCCAGACCCTTATCCGAGCATGCAGCCCGACAGGTCAGGAAAGGGGGGGGGGGCGAGCGAGCGCCCCCTCCTGGACCATACCAGCCCACACGCCCTCAACATGGGAGGGGAGAGGAAAAGAAAGAGGCTAATATCAAGTTAAATTCAAATACTTAAATTGCATAAAAAAAAAAAAAAAAAAAAATCACTTTACAGATTACCCAATAGAGCTGTATTAATGCGCACCTTTTTATTACAATGGTCTTTGATTGCTCAGTTCTAAGCCTTAGGGCCAGTGGGGGGCAGATGCAGCATCGACCTAGGTAAGTAGGATTCTTTAAAAAAAAAAAAATGATTTTCTCTGTTAACTTCTGCTTTGCAGCACTGGGGTCCTCTGTCTGCATGGAGTGTGTATTCTCCTTGTACTTGCATGGGTTTCCTCCCACACTCTAAAGACATGCTGGTAGGTTGATTGTCTCTTATCTAAAAATTAGCCTTAAGCTGACCATACATCGATCAAAATTGGGGCGGTTCAGGACCGAGTGATTTTTGATCTCTCTATGGGCAGGGTTGATTGCCTGTCAGATTTTTTGCATGCAATTACTGCCAGCAGCTATAGCCACTAGCAGTAATCATTGTGTTCTGCTGGTACGGAAGGCCATACGCAACACCCCCCCCCCCCCGCAGAACAGAATAGCGATGCGGGAGAGATTCCCCATCAACACTGACTGTATTGATAGGGGAATATAGTGACTTTCTTTGGTTGCAGGAAAGAAAATCAAATCATCTATGATCTGTCTTAGTATGATTATCTATGGAGCTTGCCGAAGACGGTTGCCTCACCATCCGCCCCAACAGCAGATACAGTGCCTTGAAAAAGTATTCATACCCCTTGAAATTTTCCACATTTTATCATGTTACAACCAAAAACATTTAAAACAATGTATTTTATTGGGATTTTATCTAGGGATATGCAATTAGTGGACCTCCAGCTGTTGCAGAACTACAAGTCCCATGAGGCATAGCAAGACTCTGACAGCCACAATCACGACACCCAGAGGTAGAGGCATGATGGGACTTGTAGTTTTGCAACATATGGAGGTCCGCTAATTGTTTATCCCTGTAAGACCAACACAAAGTGGCACTTAATTGTGAAGTGGAAGGAAAATAATAAATGGTTTTCAATTTTTTTTTACAAATAAATATCTGAAAAGTGTGGCGTACATTTTGTATTTTGATACACCTAACTAAACCTTTACTCTGATACCCCTAACTAAAATCTAGTGGAACCAATTGCCTTCAAAAGTCACCTAATTAGTAAATAGTGTCCACCTGAGTGTAATTTAATCTCAGTATAAATAATGCTGTTCTGTGAAGTCCTCCGAGGTTTCTTAGAGACACACCAGGAACAAACCAGACAGGTCAGGGATAACGTTGTGGAGAAGTTTAAAGCAGGATTAGGTTATAAAAAAATATCCCAAGCTTTGAACATCTCATGGAGCTCTGTTCAATCCATTATCTGAAAATGGAAAGAGTATGGCACAACTGCAAACCTACCAAGACACGGCCGTCCACCTAAACTGACCGGCCGGGCAAGGAGAGCATTCATCAGAGAAGCAGCCAAGAGGTCCATGGTAACTCTGGAGGAGCTGCAGAGATCCACAGCTCAGGTGGGAGAATCTGTCCACAGGACAACTATTAGTCATGCACTCCACAAATCTGTCCTTTTATGGAAGAGTGGCAAGAAGAAAGCCATTGTTGAAACAAAGCCATAAGAAGTCCTGTTTGCAGTTTGAGAGAAGCCATGTGGGGGACACAGCAAACATGTGGAAGAAGGGGCTCTGGTCAGATGAGACCAAACTGAACTTTTTGGCCTAAAAGCAAAATGCTATGTGTGGTGGAAAACTAACACTGCACATCACCCTGAACACACCATCCCCACTGTGAAACATGTTGGTGGCGGCATCATGTTGTGGGGATGCTTTTCTTCAGCAGGGACAGGGAAGCTGGTCAGAGTTGATGGGAAGATGGATGGAGTCAAATGCAGGGCAATCTTAGAAGAAAACCTGTTAGAGTCTGCAAAAGACTTGAGACTGGGGAGGAGGTTCACCTTCCAGCAGGACAACAACCCTAAACATACAGCCAGAGCTACAATGGAATGGTTTAGATGAAAGCATATTCATGTGTTAGAATGGCCCAGTCAAAGTCCAGACCTAAATCCAATTGAGAATCTGTGGCAAGACTTGAAAATTGCTGTTCACAGACGCTCTCCATCCAATCTGACAAAGCTTGAGCTATAATGCAAAGAATAATGGGCAAAAATGTCCTCTCTAGATGGGCAAAGCTGGTAGAGACTTCCCCAAAAAGACTTGCAGCTGTAATTGCAGTGAAAGGCGGTTCTGCAAAGTATTGACTCAGGGGGGCTGAATACAAATGTACCCCACACTTTTCAGATATTTATTTGTAAAAAAAAAACTGAAAACCATTTATCATTTTCCTTCCACTTCACAATTATGTGCCACTCTGTGTCGGTCTATCACATAAAATCCAAATAAAACACATTTACGTATTTGGTTGTAACATGACAAAATGTGGGAAATGAATACTTTTTCAAGGCCCTGTAAAGTGCCCTGAATCTACAATGAGAAAAACACCCTTGAAACATAATAATAATTTTAAAAAATATATATAAAATCGCCAGCTTACGCCTTTGATCACCACCCCTCCCCCCCTTCTCCCCATGGCAGCTCAGCTAAGTTTTTCACCCTCATCTCAGTGACGGGTCCTCGTTGGTCGCCATCCCAGCTAACTTTACATTTTAAAACGGTTTTGGCAAGAACTCAAATCTGGTGACCTGAAGATAGTTGAGGTTAGCTGTAATGAGCAAACACAGACCGATTCTACAGTGACACCGTCTATGACATTCAAATATTGTGTAAAAAAAAAATAGCTGTCATCAGTCTGGGTGAAAGTGTCATAAAGGTACAAGAAGGTGAATCCTCGGTTGGGATTGCATAGTAGACAGTTTGTAAGTTGCAGTAATTCATCTGGAGTACAATAGTGCACTATAAAATACATTGCTTTCCAGTATTTATATATCTGTATGGAGAAAGGAAAAATTGGGGCCCAATAACACCAGCAGATGTACATTAAAGTAGCTGTAAACTTCAGCTATGAAATATGAACAAAGCACATCCCTTTATAGTGTGTGCTTGTCTCAGTCCAGAGCACTAAGTGTCATTTCTGTTTGCTGCTCCCTTCCTCTGCTATCAGCATAAATCACTTCTGACAAGTTTACCTGACACCAAGAGAAAAAAGGTGACAGCGGAGGGATCTCCAGCTGATTGACAGCCTCAGCTCTGTTCCTGTGTGAAGGGGGGGGGGGGTGTCCCTTCCCTCCCCTCCAATCATCTCTCAGAGCTCTCCTCACTGAGATCTGCAGTGCAGATGTGCAGTTTGTTTCGTTCCGAATAAATGTTCAGACACATTTCACGTTACACACATTAAAGTATAAACAAAGTTTACCAAATAGAAAAACAAAATCCGTCCGAATTTCCGAAATTCGAATCAAATTTTACTTTGAATTCCAGTCGAATTCGAACTTTAAACATGTTTCTGAAATCAAAGACTGGGAGTGTTATTGGAGTACCATTTTGAAATAATGCTGTTTTAATGAAACCAAAGGTGATTTAAAGAGTCATTGTAATCATTTGATTTTTCTTTTGTTTGTTCACTTTGCTGCATTTGAATCAAAAAAAATTCAAAAATTTTAAATTCAACATATTCAAAATTTAGCGATTCGAATTAAAAAAATTCCGAATACGAATTGAACGAATCAACCGAATTTAACGTAACTAAATAACTAAATTAACGAATCTAAACAAAACAAATTTTTTCATCATTCACATGTCAACTGCAGAATGTAATTTCAGCAGGGGGCGGCCCGTGCATTGTGGGCACCCCCCCCAACACCTCCGCCGCCCTCCCTATCCATGCAGAGGCTCTAATAGGTTTCAAAATAGGGTGGGCGCGGGGCACAGAGCACCCAGGTGTGTTGCAACAGTGAATGAATATTCGCTGTTGTAACACTGATCGTCCTCCCGGCCAATCGTGAAGCGGGTCTGATACCGGTCACCCGATTGGCTGAAAGGACAGGCGATCCTATTGGATGCCTTTAGGAGGAGGGGAAGCCGGTGTGATCTCAGAAGAGAAAAGGACACCGGGGCCGCAGCCTGATCCCCTGCCTGATGTGCCCGCCTATCCCTGCTTGATGTGCCCGCCGATCCTTGCCCTATGTGCCCACCGATCCCCGCCCCATGTGCCCGCCGATCCTTGCCCGATGTGCCCACCGATCCCCGCCCCATGTGCCCGCCAATCCCCGCCGCCAATGGGATAGCAGGAGGGGAGGGGGTTTGAGGTGCCGTGGGAAGGGGGGGTGGTTGTTTGCCGAAAAGAAGAAGATGGCTGCACACCACAGCGACAGGATTTGAATAAATATTCTTTTATTACAATCGTCAAACCAAAGCAGGTCACAGGAATAGATGTTGGTTCTTTGCCGCCCCCCAAACTGAAAATCACCAGCCGCCACTGAATTTCAGCTCTCCGTCCCCTTTTTTCTGACTGCTCAGACAAGCTTTATAAATTGTGCACTTTGAGCAGATGTAGAGAAGAGAAAACAGCAGATAAACAGGTATAACTTATATAGGGGGATTTGTTTTCTCTCTGTGTATCACCCGAAGCCAGTCACTTCACTGGGTATAAGTAAGGGTCAGTGCTGGGAAAAGATGCTAAACTGAACCCCCCCTCCCCCTTCCCTTACGTTTAGGCCTGGGCGCTGCCATCTCTGCAATAAACCACTGCACACAGGGCAGCCGTCCCTCCTGCCCACCCCATGTCCCGGCCCTGGTAAAGGTTCACAACCACATTAAGAAGTGCATAACATGTGCCCGCCGCTGTGTGTTGTGCATGCGCTCTGCACTTTTATTTTCAGGCTACATTCACACTTGTGCAGCTTCATTTTTATGCATTTTTAATGCGCTCTTCAAGTTTTTTCCTGCGTTTTTCATGCTCTCCTATTAAATTCTATGGGGCCAAAAATGTCACAATAAAAGAGGCGTCTGCACTTTTTCCACATTGCATGGAAGCAGATTGCATACACTATATTGTCAAAAGTATTGGGACGCCTGCCTTTACACGCACATGATCCTTAACCCTTTCGCCACAAGGTCGGACGGACCTGACAGCGGGGAGCATTGCACACAATCCAGTGGCTGCAACCCGATCGCTCTCACGCACCCCCGGTACCGGTGCCACCCTCGCCATGCATACCGGGCTCCGCTTGCCCATTTGCGGGCCCAGACCGTCATGGCGGGTGGTGGCTGGAGGGGAAGGAGAAGACTGGATACACGTCCGCTCCCCCCCCCTTCTTTGTGTGACCCAAAAGCCCTCTGTGTCTCCCGCTAGAAATAATGTTTTGCAATGCAATCTGCATTGCAAAACATTTAGTGGAGTACCGGGGAGACATGGGGGGTCTAACCCCATGTCTCAATAAAGAGAACCTGTCACCATCACATAGGGGACTTTTTGTCCCCTGTGTGATGGCAAAAATAAAGTTACACCCTAGCACAATAAATCCCCCCCCCCAAAAAAATTTTTTGAGGCCCCCCCACCTTCACATACACACACACAGGAACGTAACGCTAAACTGATACCTATAGGGGGCTTCTAAAGTGTCACCTATAGAAAATATAGGGTACTGAAGTTTGAGGCCATTTCATGGGCACACAAAAAAATTAAGGTTTGGCAAGTTAGGTATCTATTTACTCAGTGCAACCTCTTCTCTTATATTTTACCAACATTTTGGTAATTTATTGTGTTTGTTTGCCCTAAAATTCTGCGTTTCTTAAACCTTTTGCGGTAATATCATGTGACATAAAAAGTTGGAACTACCACTATTTTATTCTCTAGGGTGTCTGCTTTCAGAAAATATATAATGTTTGGGGGTTTTGTTGTAATCTTCAGGCCTAAAATGATTTTTTAAACGTGTGTGCAAAAACGACTCTGGCAGCGAAAGGGTTAATGGCATCCCAGTCTTAAGCCTCGTACACACGGGGCGACGATCGTATACAACAGGTCGTACTAACGACCGTTATATGCAAAATCGATCATTCGTATGCGCGATTAGAACAGCCGACATACAACGGTCATACAAGGGGAGTTGTATGAGCAGACTAGAAAACGTGGTCGTACCAACAAGCGGTCATACAACCGTTGTATCGTGTGTACAGAGAAGTTACAACAAGTTGTATTGTGCAAAACACGCATGCTCAGAAGTCAGGAACGGCCGGGTGCTAATTACATGCACCTGAACGTTCTTTCTGTGGTCGTACGATCGTGTAGTGCAGTCAGTATGCAAGTTACATTATGCAACATATGATTTGCGACGATCGTAAGTACGATTGTCGTCCCGTGTGTACGAGGCTTAAGTCTGTAGGGTTCCACCCTTTGCAGCTATAACAGCTTCAACTCTTCTGGGAAGACCACAAGGTTTAGGAGTGTCTATGGGAATGTTTGACCATTCTTCCAGAAGTGCATTTGTGAGGTCAGGCATTGATGTTCGACAAGAAGGCCTGGCCCTCAGTCTCCGCTCTAATTCATCCCAAAGGTGCACTATCAGGTTTAGGTCAGGACTCTGTGCAGGCCAGTCAAGTTCTTCTACCCCAAACTCGCTCATCCATGTCTTTATGGACCTTGCTTTGTGCACTGGTCCAAATCATTTGGTGGAGGGGGGATTATGGTGTGGGGTTGTTTTTCAGTGGTTGGGCTTGAGTTCCAGTGAAGGGAACTCTTAAGGAGTCAGCATACCAAGACATTTTGGACAATTTCATGCTCCCAACTTTGTGGGAACAGTTTGGGGATGACCCCTTCCTGTTCCAACATGACCATACAATTCACAGTGGACATGTGTGAACCCAGCCTTAGCCCTCGATCACACCAATGCAATTTGTCATGCGAGTTCAAAATCGCACGACAAGTTACAACCTATTTTCGGGAACAAAGCGGTTAAAATTGTTGCAACTTAAGTCACAGCGACTTTGAAAAGGGTTCCTTTTTGTGATTTCATTGCAACCTGCATTGACTTCTGTTAAATTAACTCGCTAGCCTCAATGAAATCAGAGATCCAAATCGCACTGATCTGCGCCTTTGAAATCTTAAGAAATTAAGGTTTAACCACTTCAGCTCCGGAAGGATTTGCACCCATTTTTTGCGATTCGGCACTGCGTCGCTTTAACTGACAATTGCGCGGTCGTGCAACGTTGTACCCAAACAAGATTGACATCCTTTTTTTCCCACAAATAGAGTTTTCTTTTGGTGGTATTTGATACCTCTGCGTTAGTTTAATTTTTGTGCTATAAACAAGAAAAGAGTGACAATTTTGAAAAAAAAAAACAATATTTTTCACTTTTTGCTATAATAAATATCCAATAAAAAAAATTCAGTCAGGTACATAAATATTGGGACATCGACACAATTCTAATCTTTTTGGCTCTATACACCACCACAATGGATTTGAAATGAAACGAACAAGATGTGCTTTAACTGCAGACTTTTAGCTTTAATTTGAGGGTATTTACATCCAAATCAGGTGAACAGTGTAGGAATTACAACAGTTTGTATATGTGCATCCCACTTTTTAAGGGACCAAAAGTAATGGGACAGATTAACAATCATAAATCAAACTTTCACTTTTTAATACTTGGTTGCAAATCCTTTGCAGTCAATTACAGCCTGAAGTCTGGAACGCATAGACATCACCAGACGCTGGGTTTCATCCCTGGTGATGCTCTGCCAGGCCTCTACTGCAACTGTCTTCAGTTCCTGCTTGTTCTTGGGGGTTTTCCCTTCAGTTTTGTCTTCATCAAGTGAAATGCATGCTCAATCGGATTCAGGTCAGGTGATTGACTTGGCCATTGCACAACATTCCACTTCTTTCCCTTATAAAACTCTTTGATTGCTTTCGCAGTATGCTTCGGGTCATTGTCCATCTGCAATGTGAAGCGCCGTCCAATGAGTTCTGAAGCATTTGGCTGAATATGAGCAGATAATATTGCCTGAAACACTTCAGAATTCATCCTGCTGCTTCTGTCAGCAGCCACATCATCAATATCATCAATAAATACAAGAGAACCAGTTCCATTGGCAGCCATACATGCCCACGCCATGACACTACCACCACCATGCTTCACTGATGAGGTGGTATGCTTTGGATCATGAGCAGTTCCTTTCCTTCTCCATACTCTTCTCTTCCCATCACTCTGGTACAACTTGTTCTTGGTCTCATCTGTCCATAGGATGTTGTTCCAGAACTGTGAAGGCTTTTTTAGATGTTCTTTGGTAAACTCTAATCTGGCCTTCCTGTTTTTGAGGCTCACCAATGGTTTACATCTTGTGGTGAACCCTCTGTATTCACTCTGGTGAAGTCTTCTCTTGATTGTTGACTTTGACACACATACACCTACCTCCTGGAGAGTGTTCTTGATCTGGCCAACTGTTGTGAAGGGTGTTTTCTTCACCAGGGAAAGAATTCTTCGGTCATCCACCACAGTTGTTTTCCGTGGTCTTCTGGGTCTTTTGGTGTTGCTGAGCTCACCGGTGCGTTATTTATTTTTAAGGATGTTCCAAACAGTTGATTTGGCCACACCTAATGTTTTTGCTATCTCTCTGATGTGTTTGTTTGTTTTTTTCAGCCTAATGATGGCTTGCTTCACTGACAGTGACAGTTCTTTGGATCTCATATTGAGAGTTGACAGCAACAGATTCCAAATGCAAATAGCACACTTGACCCTTTTATCTGCTCCTTGTAAATGGGATAATGAGGGAATAACACACACCTGCCCATGGAACAGCTGAGCAGCCAATTGTCCCATTACTTTTGGTCCCTTAACCACTTGCCGACGGCTGATCGGCAAGTGACGGCGACAGAGTGGCTCTGTAACGCGAAACGCCGTCATACGACGGCGGCCGCGATACAGAGCCTAGTGAGCGCGCGCTCACTGTGTTCGGGGGGGCCAGGGAGCGGGTGCGGCGGCTTCGATTGCCGCCGGCTACCCGCGATGCCCCCCCCGGAGTGAATGAACGGAGGTCCGTGTATGTCAGTGGTTCTCAACTCCGGTCCTCGGGCCCCCCCAACAGGCCAGATTTTAAGTATTACCTTGGGGAGATGCAGACTAGAATACTGCAATCACTGAGCAGCAATGATATCACGCAGCCGTTCACCAATTCCCTGGTTTTC
>BLSH010319046.1:731736-787490 GCA_018402905.1 Glandirana rugosa | reverse complement strand
CACCCATACTCCCCATGTTGAGGGCACGCGGCCTGGTATGGTCCAGGAGGGAGGGGGCCGCTCGCTCGTCCCCACCCCCTTTCCTGGCCTGCCGGGCTGCGTGCTCGGATAAGGGTCTGGTATGGATTTTTGGGGGGACCCCACGCCGTTTTTTTCGGCATGGGGTTCCCCTTAAAATCCGTACCAGACCAAAGGGCCTGGTATGCTCCTGGAGGGGGACCCCATGCCAGTTTTTTCTTTGAAAATTTGGCGTGGAGTTCCCCTTCAAGATCCCCAGAGCACAAAGTGCCTGGCATTGTCGGGATCAAAGTCGGATCCCTGTTCACAGACAAACGGTCCGACTTTGACCCCATGTAGGACCGCAAATCGTACAGCAAAGTAGGATCAAAGTCGGTCCGTTTTTTTGTCGGATAGTGTGAACCCAGCCTTAAGCTGAAAGTCTGCAGTTAAAGCACATCTTGTTTGTTTCTTTTCAAATCTATTGTGGTGGTGTATAGAGCCAAAAACATTAGAATTGTGTCGATGTCCCAATATTTTTGGACCTGACTGTATAAAAAACAAATTTATTTATCATTTTAGGCCGATATATATTCTTCTACATATTTTTGGTAAAGATAAAATAATAAAAATCACAATAGGCCTATATTGATTGGTTTGGGCAAAAGTTATCTCGTCTACAAACTATGAGATAGATTTAGGGAATTGTATTTATTTTTTATTGTTTTTACTACGAATGGCGGCAATCTGCCATTTTTAGCAGGACCACGACATTGCGATGGACAAATCTGACCCTAAATGACACTTTTTGGGGACCAGTGACTTTATTACATTGATCAGTACTATAAAAATGCAGTGATCAATGTAAACATGACACTGACAGAGAAGGGGATAAACACTAGGGGGGGGTCAATGGTGTTCCCTGGGTGTGTTCTAGCTGGAGGAGGCATGGGCTGCCAGGGACATGACAGAGATCATTATTCCTGATCACAGGGAACAGTAGATCTCTGTCATGTCATAGATCTCTGACAGGGATCTGCCTTGTTTACATAGGCAGATCCCTGTTCTGCCTCTGTACACGATGATCGCGGGCCGCCATAGCGCCCACCCACAACTGCGTCTCTGTGAGCCGCCATACAGAGAGAGCCGACCTGCCGCCATATAACGACAGCGGCTGGTCGGCAAGTGGTTAATATCATGTTAAAGCTATATTAAAGACAAAAGCAAACATTTTATTATATTGCAGTTTGCCAATTCCTAGATGTGATGGCTGCATTCATTTTCTATTTTGGCTTTTATTTCTTCTATTTTCAACTGTTAATCCAGTTAGTTCAGTCTAGTATGGGTTTTAAGGGGAACCCCAATGCCAAAAAACGGTGTAGGGTTCCCCCAAAATCCATACCAGACCCTTATCCGAGCACGCAGCCTGGCAGGCCAGGAAAGGGGGTGGGGATGAGCGAGTGCCCACCCGCCCTGGACCATACCAGGCCGCATGCCCCCAACATGGGGAGTATGGGTACTTTCGGGCAGGGGGGGGGCTCTGCGCTCCCCACCCCAAAGCACCTTGTCCCCATGTTGATGAGGAAAAGGGCCTCTTCCTGACAACCTTTAAGAAGGGGGCCCCCAGATTCCGGCCCCCCACCCTATGTGAATGAGTAGGGGTACAATGTGATCTCCCGCATGAATGGTGTCTCCGTGCTGTGCAGTTACTTATATTGACATGGGGCGGGGCCACCCGCTGAGGTCATCCAGAGGCCCCACCCCCTTATGGAATCACAGCCCCGCCCCTTGTAAATATAAGTCACTGCACAGCACAGGGACACCATTTGTGCGGGAGATCACATTGTGTCAACATGGGAAGAAGAAGAGAGGAAGAACAGAGGGAAGAGGACAGCGGAGAAGACAGGCAAAAGAGCAGAAGGCGCCGCAAAAGAGCAGAAGAAAGAAGACGCCAGAGAGGGGGGAAGACGCCGGAGCCGACTTAATAAAATACTTTAAAAACCTGTGTAGTGTGTTTTTTTTACAATTTCCTTTTAGGTGAATGAGTAGGGGTACCCCCTACTCATTCACACAGGGTGAGGGGCAGGGATCTGGGGGCCCCCTTGTTAAAGAAGGGTTCCAGATTCCAATAAGCCCCCCGCCCACAGACAAGGATTGCAAGGGTTGTCGGGAGGAGGCCCTTGTCCTCATCAACATGGGGACAAGGTGCTTTGGGGTGGGGGGCGCAGAGCCCTCCCTGCCCCAAAGCACCCATACTCCCCATGTTGAGGGCCTGGGCAGAAAGTGGGTATATGTGCCCGGTAAGCAAGTGGTTATTATCACTTTATAGGGTATTGCAGCTTGCCTAAGATTACATTCCATGTACAGATATTGTATGTCTATAGTGTTCTTTTTATATACAGTACATACCACTGCGCTGTCTAGCTGAGTTCAAAATCTTATTTAGCAGCCATCACAGCAGGACAACAGCGCGGTTTTCAAGGTTTAGATAGATCCGAAGGACGTCAGTCGATAGGGCAGCAAAGTGGAAATATTTTTTCAACTGTCAGTCCCACCTCCCGGCCTGCAGTATCCAATCTCGGTACATTCCAGGAATAACTTGCAAAGAAAATACATTTTAACAAGGCCGTCCATCTACATTTGTACAGCTGCCAGAACGCGGTGCCGTCCATGACATCATTGTATATCACTTGCAGTGTCCATGACATCGTCATATATCACTCACAGTGTCCATGACATCATCATATATCACTCCCAGTGTCCATGACATCATCATATATCACTCACAGTGTCCATGACATCATTGTATATCACTCGCAGTATCCATGACATCATTGTATATCACTTGCAGTGTCCATGACATCATCGTATATCACTCGCAGTGTCCATGACATCATTGTATATCACTCGCAGTGTCCATGACATCATCATATATCACTCACAGTGTCCATGACATCATCATATATCACTCACAGTGTCCATGACATCATTGTATATCACTCGCAGTGTCCATGACATCATCATATATCACTTGCAGTGTCCATGACATCATCATATTTCACTCGCAGTGTCCATGACATCATCGTATATCGCTCGCAGTGTCCATGACATCACGTATATCGCTCGCAGTGTCCATGATGTCATCGTATATCATTTGCAGTGTCCATGACATCACCGTATATAGGCTTGCAGTGCCCATAACATCATCGTATATTGCTCGCAGTGTCCATAACATCATTCTATATCACTCACAGTGTCCATGACGTCATCGTATATCACTCGCAGTGTCCATGACATCATCATATATCACTCGCAGTGTCCATGACATCATCGTATATCGCTCACAGTGTCCATGACATCATTCTATATCACTCACAGTGTCCATGACATCATTCTATATCACTCACAGTGTCCATGACATCATCGTATATCGCTCGCAGTGTCCATGACATCATCGTATATCGCTCACAGTGTCCATGACATCATAGTATATCGCTCACAGTGTTCATGACATCATAGTATATCGCTCACAGTGTTCATGACATCATCGTATATCGCTCACAGTGTCCATGACATCATCGTATATCGCTCACAGTGTCCAAAACAGCATCGTATATTGCTCACAGTGTCCATGACATCATCGTATATCGCTTGCAGTGTCCATGACATCATCATATATTACTCGCAGTGTCCATGACATCATTCTAAATCACTCGCAGTGTCCATGACGTCATCATATATCGCTCGCAGTGTCCATGACGTCATCATATATCGCTCGCAGTGTCCATGACGTCATCGTATATCATTCGCAGTGTCCATGACATCATCGTATATCGCTCGCAGTGTCCATGACGTCATTATATAACATTCGCAGTGTCCATGCTCCATAGAATGTCCGGTGTTGATGGTGAGGGGTAGATGGTGGGGTAAGAAGTGGTGATGGGGGGGTGGGGGACGTCACATGCACTGAGCTGTCTTTGTGAATAGACATGACCGCAGTGCACACCGACTGGTCGGATTCCTTTGATCAGCTGGAGGGACTGAAATCCCTGGAATTCCATGTTTTCACAATCAAATTTGTTGTCTTAACACACTTAAAATATCCCATTCCTGAGAGGTGTATTGTGGATGGGCGTCCTCCATGGATCAGTGTTTAGGGCTCATTCACATCATGTCTATTGCTCTGCAAAGATCATTTATTAGTCACATCTGGGCGTATTAAGAATGTGCACAAAAATCATGCCACACTTTTTGCCACATTGAACCTTGCAAGCTTTTAAACACGTGTTTTGCCACATTTGTTGCACATTTTTCTGCTTGTCTGCTTGCCAGGTTTGCGGTGCCATTAACAAAAAGTTAGCACCGCAATCGCGACTCAAATGCGTTTCCTAATTGCATGGAAAAAAGCATGATTTTGCAAGCATTCACGATACGCTCAGGAGTGAATGGAGCCTTGAGGTGCTGTGCGTTATATAAAAATGCAGCATGTTTACCTGCAGCATAAGGCAAATGGTACTCCCTGGAGCAACACAAGGCATGAATTAGCTGCTCAGCTGCAGTGCAAGGAGCATGCTGATAGGAGGAGACAGCAGAGTGACAGACAGATGAGCTCATCCTTCTGCTTCTTCTCCAATATCGAAGTAAAGTAAACATGATGTGTCTTATCTGCTGCCTTAAAGAGGAACTATGGTCAAAATGAAGAAATCAATATGTTATGCACCTATACAGTCTGTTAAACATGTCACTGATTGTTTTGCAAAAAGCAGTAAGGATGGTGAGATATCTACCTTGTCCCCAGCTCTGATGTGCACTTCCTTTAGTGAGGTGACAACTTTACTTCCTGGTTTTCGAATCGCCTGTGTTGAACAGAACACATGTTGTCCCCATTTGCGTCTATCTCTCTCTGCAGAAATGTCCTGACATCAGTGGGGGAGGGGCTCTTGTAGCACAGGGAAGCCTCAGGCATTTTACTATACATACAAGTCCCGATTTGGCTCCACCCATGATCAGCCCATGAAGCCCTGCCCACTCCCACATATGCCCAGCCCACTGCTCTGTCTATACAGCCAGCTCCTAGGTTTGATTCTTTTCTGCCAGTTTACAAATTACCAGAGGAGTGCAGGCAGGGAGAAGCACACAGATTAATAGACTGATCTGTGTGCAAAGTAACCTGTACTGACTTGTGCTGTCTTACACACCCAGCTATTGATTGGCAGATGGGTGTGTGTTATGTAAAATAGACTGAGCACCATAGAAGAAAGGAGAACTGGGGGGATAGACAAGACACTTCACTGAAAGGAAATGACATCTGAGCTCTGCTCTGCTGAACTCCACCCATCATCACTTGTAGTGTATAGCAAAGAAGAAAAGAATGGGAGATTACAGACCACACTTGTAGCTACATGGTAGGAAAATAATAATTTCAGTTACTATGTTTACTACCATGTCTAACTTTCAGGTATTTATATGAGGATTTACTAAAATATGTATTTTGCCTTTAGTTGTACTTTAAGTTTCCTTGGCGGACCATGGGTCTATGGTCCTCAACGTTGCCCGGGGACATGACCTCAAACTAACTGGGGGGGAGTTCAAAACTAATCTTAGAAAGTATTATTTTACTGAAAGGGTGGTTGATGATTGGAATAAGCTACCAACAGAGGTTGTGAGACAGTCAATAAACATAAATCCATAGTCAGACAACAAGGTTAATGTAAAAAAATAAATAAATAAATAAATAAATAAATAAAAAGGGGCAGACTCGATGGACTACTCAGTCTTTTTCTGCAGTCACTTTTCTATGTTTCTATGTTTCTTAGTGCTTCTTCAAAAGAGCTTGAACAGCAAATCTTGAAACCCCAGTCTGCTTTGAAATCTTTCTCTGGGAGAGACCTTGCTGATGCAGTATAACTACCTTGTGTCTTGTTGCTGTGCTCAGTCTTGCCATGGTGACATGAAACGGTCTTCCACAATCTCACCTTAGTAGCAGAGTTTGGCTGTTCCTCAACCAGTTTTAAGCCTCCTACACAGCTGTTTCTGTTAATGACTGTGATTCAACCTACATATGAAATTGATGATCATTAGCACTTGCTTGGTATACTTGGTTAATCATACACCTGACTCTAATCCTACAAATCCCTGACTTTGTACAAGTGTACAAAATGTGCAAGTGTAAGAGCTGGTTCACACTGAGGAGACTTGTCAGGCGACTCAAGTCGCCTGACAAGTCGTCCCCATGCAGTGCAATGGAACTGTTCTAATAGGAGCGACTCAGAAAAAGGTTCCTGCACTATTTTTGGGGCGACCTCAGCGTGACTTGCATTGACTTCTATGTAAAGAAGTCTCCTTGCAAGCCACGCTGAGGTCGCCTCGAGCGGGGCGACTTGCTTTTTCCCTGCAAGTCGCGCCGCTCCAGTGTGAACCGGCTCTAATACCTAATGTTGGTTTGAAGCCAAAGGGAAGTCACACCAAATATTAAATTATTGTACATCTTCCTTCAGCTTGCTCACTTTGCATTTTGTAAATTGCTAAAAATAATCAATTAATATATATATATATATTTTTGAAAGGATTGTTACTTTACAGCATTCCTTCACATCTGCCTAAAACGTTTGCACAGTATTGTGAATATATATATATATATATATATATATATATATATAAAATTATTATTATTATTATAATTATTATGCAGGGATTATATTGAGCCATAGGGGTTGATTTACAAAAGCTTGAAAATGCAAAATTTGGTGCAGCTCTGCACAGAAACCAATCAGCTTCAAGTTTTAATTGTGAAAGCTTGATTGAACAAACTGAGGATAGAAGCTGATTGGCTAGCATGCAAAGCTGCACTGTTTTTTTTCACTCCCCAGCTTTAGTAAATCAACCCCATAATGTTGCGCAGTGCTTTACAGCATGAGGGCAGACATTACAGTTACAATACAATTCAATACAAAAGGAATCAGAGGGCCCCTATTAACAACTATTAAGGATGGGCTCGGGCATATTCACAAGTGTACGTGCCCAAAGCCCGCCAGGTAGTGAACCCGGCGCTGCGCTAATAACAGGCAGGGAGACATTCCCCGAGCGCTGCAGCTGCGCATCGGGGAAATGTCTCCCTACGTGTGATTAGCGCAGCGCCGGGTTCACTTCCTGGCGGGCTCGGGCACGTACACTTGCAAATACGCCAGAGCCCCATCCTTAACAACTATACAGTATATACACTATTTTACCAAAAGTATTGGGGCGTCTGCCTTTACACCAGGGGTGCCCAACCAGTGGCAAGGGGGCCACATGTGACCCGCGGAGCCCTCTGATGTGGCCTGCGACCTCCTGCTCTGGGATGGATGGTGGGTTGGCAAGCCTAGATCATGGATTGCCGACCCGACATCCCAGGGCATCAGTGTTGTGAATGAATGAGGCGGTAGAGGAAGCAAATGACTGCAAAAGCCAATGCTTCCTGTATAGCGCCGTCTCCTGTCACAGGCGGAGTGATACCAAATGCGCTCTGCCTGGGACAGCAACAGCTGGCGATACCTGAATAGAAGACCGTTATTAAAGGTAATTTTATTACTAAAATCCCAGTGTATATGTGGGCATATCTGTTCTGCAGTGGTTACTGAGCTGCTTCCAAACTGATCCGCAGGTGCAGCATAGAACACCTGCGGGTTACCTGCACTGAGCCATAGACTTCTATATATTTCAGAAAGTTCACCACATCTGCAGGATATAATAGAGGTCTATGGCAGAGTGCAACTAACCTGCAGGAAAGGCACGGGTGCACTGCGCTGCACCCTTGGTGTGTGTAAACCACAGCGCATCAGTGTGAAAGCAGCCTTAGGCCTCTTTGATATGGTCGATCCGATCCAATAAGACCCTCCATACACCTCTATGGAGCCGCAGATGTAAAAGGACTTACGGTCGTGTACACCCACCTACCTCCAATTCGATCTGCTAAAAAAAACAGAAGGGGGGATCCGTCCCCTTCTATCTGGGCAGATTGGATTGGAGGGCCCATAGAATAAAGCGGGCTGTGTTGGTGTTTGCTCTGCATATACCTAGCGGACATGGACCTGTCATCCACCCGCTCCACTCATTATGGCCCGCGGCAGGTTACCAAGTCACTTAAATCGCCCTCACTCTTCAAAAGGTTGGGGACCCCTGCTTTACACACACATGAACAATAATAATGGCATCCCAGCCTTAGTCCGTAGGTTCAGTATTGAGTTGGCCCACCCTTTGCAGCTATAACAGCTTCAACTCTTCTAGGAAGGCTGTCCACAAGGTTTAGGAGTGTCTATGGGAATGTTTGACCATTCTTCCAGAAGCGCATTTGTGAGGTCAGGCACTGATATTGGAGAGAAGGCCTGGCTCACAGTCTCTGCTCTAATTCATCCCAAAGGTGTTCTATTTGGTTGAGGTGCAGGCCAGTCAAGTTCCTCCACCCCAAACTCGCTCATCCATGTCTTTATGGGCCTTGCTTTGTGCATTGGTACAAATCATTTGGTGGAGGGGGTACTATGGTGTGGGGTTGTTTTTCAGGGGTTAGTCTTGACCCCTTAGTTCCAGTGAAGGGAAATCTTAAGGCGTCAGCATACCAAGACATGTTGGACAATTTCATGCTCCAAACTTTGTGGGAAGAGTTTTGGGATGGCCCCTTCCTGTTCCAACATGACTGCGCTCCAGTACACAAAGCAAGGTCCATAAAGACATAGATGAGCGAGTTTGGGGTGGAGGAATTTGACTGGCCTGCACAGAGTCCTGACCTCAACCCGATAGAACAACTTTGGGATGAATTAGAGCGGAGACTGTGAGCCAGGCCTTCTCATCCAACATCAGTCCCTGACCTCACAAATGCGCTACTGGAAGAATGGTCAAACATTCCCATAGACACTCCTAAACCTTGTGGACAGCCTTCCCAGGAGAGTTGAAGCTGTTATAGCGGCAAAGGGTGGGCCAACTCCATATTGAACCCTACGGACTAAGACTGGGATGCCATTAAAGTTCATGTGCATGTAAAGGCAGGTGTCTATATGGATATTATTATTATTCAGGATATATATAGCACCTTCAGGATGCTTTACAGCATAAGTGCAGACAGTACAGTTACAATACGATTCAATGCAAAGGAATCAGAGGCCCCCTATATACAACTAAATATATATATACAGTATATACCATTTTATATAATATAATATTTGATTTATTTTTTGATTCTTTGTGGATGGTTCTGTGTCTTTTGTATGGTGCTGCAGGATATGTTGGCACCATAAAACAATTAAGAAGGGCCGTGATGTGAGTACCGAGCACAGGTGGTACATGAACTCCATGTATCCTGTAATTCCATAAGAAGCATTACTTTGCAGTATTTATATTCGGTGACTCACGTGTTGTTAGCGCTCCAGGATAACAACTCGGTGTTGTGCCCACGCTGGATGGGTGACATCAGCCAATGAGGCTTACGGGAATTTGTTTCCCAGTGTTTTTGACATTTTGGGTGTGACCTATTAGAGGACAGGATCAGACAGGACTCCAGTCTTAAGACGGCGTGGATGCTTACACTCCACATGTATCATCCTGCCTTGTGATGAAACCGTCAGCTTTCCTTAAATTACCACTTCACCTTTAACCCTTTTTCTTTAACCTTAAAGTGATTGTAAAGTCTAGTTTTTTTGAAAATAATAAACATGTTATTCTTACCTGCTCTGTGCAGTTGGATTTGCATAGAGCAACCCGGTTCCTCCTCTTCTCGGGTCCCTCTTTGCTGCTCCTGGCCCCTCCCTCCCATCGAGTGCCCCCACAGCCAGCAGCTTCCTATGGGGGCACCCGAGCTGAGTCAGAGCTCCGTGCATCCATTCAAGCATGGGGCACCGCCCCCGCTCTCCCTTGATTGGCTGACCGACTTTGAGCTTCTCATAGTGTTCATTAGAATACAGCACCATATTTATTAACCACCTGCCCGACCGCCCGCCGTCACATGACGGCGGCAAAGTGGTTCAATATCACAAACTGCCGTCGCCTGATGGCAGCTGCAAGATCCCAGATTGTGAGGCTCGCTCGCGCGCTCACTGTGTTCCGGGGGCGGGGAGCGGGTAGGGTGGACTCGATGTCCGCCGGCTATCCGCAATTGCTCCCCCACAGTGACAGAACAGGGGTCAGTGTATGTAAACACGGATCTCCATTCTGACAGAGGGGGAAGGGCTGTGATCACAGGCTTCCTTATATGGGAGCCGCGATCACCCTCCTCCCCCAGCCAGCCCAGCCCCCATACAGTTAGTAACACACAGAGGGAACACTGTTAACCCTTAGAGCGCCCCCTCCAGGTTAACCCCTTCACTGCCAACGGCATTTACACAGTAATCTGTGCATTTTTATAGCACTGATCACTGTATAAATGCCAGTGGTCCCAAAAAAGTGTCAAAATGGTCCGACATGTCCACCGCAATGTCTCAGTCCCGCTACAAATCGCAGATCGCCGCCATTACTAGTAAAAAATAAAATAAAAATAAAAACCCCATAAATGACTTCTCATCATTCATAAACGCGGCAACTTTTACGCAAACCAGTCAATAAATGCCGATTGCGTTTTTTTTTTTTACCAAAAATATTAGGAAGAATATAAATCGGCCAAAACCGATGAGAAAATATTTTTTTTTATATTTTTTTTGGATATGTATTTTAGCAAAAAGTAAGAAATTTGTTTTTTTTTGCGAAATTGACGATCTTTTTTTGTTTATAGCGGTGATCAGAAATGACGCAGAGGGGATCAAATACCACCAAAAGAAAGCTCTGTTTGAGGGGAAAAAAAGGACGCCAATTTAGTTTGGGTACAACGTCGCACACCCGCGCAATTGTCAGCTAAAGCGACGCAGTGCCGAAACGCAAAAAGTGCTCTGGTCCTTAAGTGGAAAATCCTTCCGGGGCTGAAGTGGTTAAGCAGTGAATCCGGCATTCAACAAACTTTCACTGCAGGTGAATCTTCCTGGTGTATGTGTTTTAAATGCCTAAAATAGTAGCCCAAGGGTGCTAGAACCTTAGGTAGGCATTTGCAATGTTTATGTACTGTGGATGTATTTTTCAAAACTATAATGACAATTTCCCAATAGGGCTCTTGGTGATGTGTCGGCTGCTCAAGAACCTTGCAATGTGGAAGTAGAACTTCCATCTGAAGATCAAAGCTCCACAATAAAGTATTTGTACTTTTATACTTTTATATATTAATAGTGTTTAACACATTTTAAGGATTCTTTGTATTTTCTTTATTGTCTAGTTTTTAGCCATGATGAAGGGGGAGTGCTGAGCCCCCGGAAATGCGTTGGCTGTTACAAAATAAAAATCTTTTAAAAACTCTGTATAAGCTGGCGCGGCATTCCCATCCTTTCAAAACGTAAGATACATCATAGGTGTGCGCAGCCCATTGCATTAGTGTGGGCACCCCAAAGCCCAAACACACATGACTTTCTCTGCAGGCTCAGCTGCACTGGACAATGAATGAACAGGAAGTGCTCTGTGCTCAGCGGCTTCCTGTTCATTCACAAAGTGAAGCATAGTAAACACAGTTTACTATTATTCGGTTATGAATGGACACAGTGAACGAGTGTATTCACTGTGTTCATTTAGAAAAGGAAGGGGCCAGTAAATTACATATGTAATAGCCCCTTCCACCGCTCTTCATCCTGAGGGGGGGGGCCCAGGCAGTAGGAGGAATCGGCACCATACGTAGGGATTAGAGTGTACCCAGGCACACCTATCACACCCTCTGTGCACACCTATGAGTTACATAACACAACTCAAAGGCTGCAAGCACACAAATGGAGGGCTGCAGAGGGATGGAGGCTCCTTGTCATTTTAAACAAGACTTTTTTGCTTTGTCTGGTCTGGACAATGTGACTGGTGGTGTTCCTTCATTGGCTCGATCTTCCCTTTTGGGTGCCTTTACAAGTACCGCATCGCTAGCCTTCTGCCGTGTGTGCGTTTGACACTCAGCTAATAGCTGAATACTTGGCGGCCATTACTCGCCACTCCCCTGCGTGTCTGCAAATCTGAGGGTTTTCACCTTGACACACATCCATCAGAGTTGCACGCTCTTGCTGCCCTATATGGGGATATGGACACCTGAGCAGCCATTGATGTTCATGGCTGAGTATTCTCTCTATCTCCTTCATTTTTGACTCGTGACTAATTCGGGTTGGGCAAAATGGTTATTCGTAACCTCTCTGTAGACAGTTTTTGCGGTTGTCCCACACTTTATGAGCATTGTTTTTAAATTACTATGACCCCATACCCCTGAGGAAGATATCGCACTACATCGAAACGCGTTGGGTCTTTCTCTGCCTCCCAAGTGCGGCAGATGAGTGGTCTTTTTTTTACAACCTGTGTGTCCAGCGTCATGTATAACATTATCTGTTAGTTATTATTTTTTCCGTCTATTGTGCATGTATACTGTTCATGTTGGGTACTATCCATTGCCACAATGGAATGTATATTTTAAACTTTACAAATAAATGCTGTATTTTATATTGATTATTTCTTGCTGAGTTGGTTCTCCCTTCAAAGTCCCATAGGGGGTTTCTCTTATGCTTGTTCTGTCCAATTAGGGATGGGGACTTAACCAACTGCCTGTATATATAGGATATATTTACAACTGCCAAGATCCCTAGTCCCCTCAGAATACATGGGGTGGAGCGAGGGGGGCAGTAAATACTGTACATTCCCAGTGCAAAAAATATAGAAATCAACAGGGACAATATTCCGTGTGGGCCCAAGACAGGACCATGACCAGATACCATGTCTGACTGTCTAACAAACATGGAGACACTGGATTGTAGAAAAGAAAAGGTGGGAGAAAGGGGAAAAAGAAAGGGAACGAAAGAGGATAAAAGTAAGGAACGAAGACTAAAAAAAAAAAGAAAAAAAAAGGGGGGGGGACCTCCAGTCTACCCAGTGGAAGAGGAGGGTCAGACAGCTATAAGTTCTTTGAACGACTTAAATTGTTGTTCCTTGTCGAGGATAATGCAGGAATCATAGGTGTGTGTGCAGCCTATTGCATGAGGGTGAGCACCCCAAAGCTCAAACATAGATGTGTGCGCATGTGTATATATAACGACAATGTCAGTAGAGCAGCGGAAGATGTCAGTAGGGCAGAGACTGGTGTGAGTAGGCTAGTGGATGGTGTCAGTAGTTCTTATCTGTATTATTTTATTTTTTACAATTACATTTTTTTATTTACCGGTATTTATTTTTTTACAATTTTTTTTAGGAGCCCCGTTAAGGGGCTTTGGTGAAATATCAGGAGTCTAAATGGGGGAATCTGTGCCACACAGGGTGATTAGGGTGTGCCCAGGCACACCCGGCACACCCTGTGCGCACACCTACGGCAGGAATACCTTAAAAAAGTGGATGTCTACTGAGCGATAATCAAAAGGATTATAAAATCAATTGCGTGTAGGTGTCAGAGGTGGTAAAGTCACAATGCCCAAGTTGTATGATCTGGCTTTATTGTGTTTTTTTTTGTTTTTGTTTTCTATTTGTTTTATTTTTATGTTTTTTTTTTTGCTGTCCTCTGGATCAGCTGTGGGTATAGGGTTATGTAGAGTGCCTTGAAAAAGTATTCATACCCCTTGAAATTTTCCAAATTTTGTCATGTTACAACCAAAAACGTAAATGTATTTTATTGGGGTTTTATGTGATAGACCGACACAAAGTGGCTCATAATGTGTTGGTCTATCACATAAAATCCCAATATTTTTATTTATTTATTTCAGGTACTTGTATAGCGCTGTCAATTTATGCAGCGCTTTACATATATATTGTACATTCACATCAGTCCCTACTCTCAAGGAGCTTACAATTTGAAGTCACTAACTCACATTCATACAATAAAATACATTTATGTTTTTGGTTGTAACATGACAAAATGTGGGACATTTCAAGGGGTATGAATATAATGTATATGGAGGTTTGCTATTTGTGTGTGCTTTTTTTTCTATTGGCTGAGTTAGATTGACTTGTGTCTTTTTTCATCCTGACTAATCATGTAACATCAGATGCATTATGTGAAAAAAAAAAAAAACTACCTCTCCCGTTGACAGCCAGGTAAGCATATGAAAACTACCGTCTATTGCAGGCTTTCTCAACCAGGGTTCCTCCAGAGATTGCTAGGGGTTCCTTGAGCAATGGTCAATTTTTACCTCTCAGATAAATTCCCAATGACATCATTGATCTTTTTAGCGATCTGTAAGGCTACTTTCACATTGAATCGGTAGCCGCGGTCGCGGTAAAACCCCGCTAGTTTTAGCGGAGTTTTACCAGCGATAGGGCTCTGCTATGCGGGCGGGAGCACCGCGCTTTTAACCCCCCACAAGGGGTTTAAAAGGGGTTAAAAGTGCCGGCGCTCAGCGTTACCGAGGCGGTGTGCAGCCGCTTTGGAAGCGCTTGCCATTCATTTCAATGGCAGGGGTGGTAGAGGAGGGGTATATTACCGCTCCCCTCACCACCTCAAAGATGCTGCTTGCAGGACTTTTTGTAACGTCCCGCAAGCGCACCGCCCCAGTGTGAAAGCACTCAGGGCTTTCACATTGGGGTGGATTGGGGGGGACTTTTGAGGCGCTTTACAGACGCTATTTTTAGCTAAATAGTGTCTGTAAAACGCTCCAGTGTGAAAGCAGCCTTAGGGGGAAATTCTTCCCAATAAACCCCAATGTAAGGTACATTCTTCCCATTGACCATCACACTAATGTATCATGAGCTGTAGATTTTTAATTTTTAGCAGGGGTTCCCCGAGACCGGAGAATTATTTCAAGGGTTCCTCGGTGTTGAAAAGGTTGAGAAAGACTGGTCTATTGTAGAGAAACTGCGTAGCTTATAGCTCCTTGTAAATTACCACCAGAGAACAGCAACATAACAATCTGTATTTTTCCATTATGGGCTTAGTAGGACCTCAGCTTGACTGTAATATCTTCTCCTCCGGTAATCTAAAACTTTTCCAAATTCTTACTGCTTGGTGGCCCTTTCCATGAGACCTTTGGTTGGGGCCCAGATCTACGTCTCGCAATGAGCATATGGTTGTGATGATAATCTCCCAAAGTTTACACAGAACCTATCAGACAGGATCGTAATCTACCCATTGATCAGGGCTTGGCTATCTCTGACCATCTCATCCCTTTGACAGCCTCAAGAGGAAAGACAGAACAAAGGACAGCCTTGTACAGTATAATTGCTATGCTAAGCAGCTTTTCACTGCCAAATGGGGCAGAAAATGCACAGTGGTAGCACAGAGGAGACCTCCACCTCAGCACATTGTAGCCCTGGATATCTAGGCATCTGGTTGGGGGGGTGAGCAGATCAAGTCTTTCAAGAAGTGATGAGTACCTGGGCTGTCTGTTATCTCTACTGCCCGAGAGATAGCTTGGAAATTCAGATGTATAGACTGTCCTCAAATGACCTAAACTTTACATTTCGTAAGACCAAGGCTATAGAGTTTTTCATTAAAATAGCCTTGGTGGTCTTATGTAAGTTAGGTTGTTTAACTCCTTGCCGACCGCCGATCATACGACGGCGGCCGCGATCACGAGCCTAGTGAGCGCGCGCCCCGCCGGAGGCGTGCCCGCGTGCTCACTGTGTTCGGGGAGGGCCAGGGAGCGGGTGCGGCGGCTTCGATTGCCGCCGGCTACCCGCGATGCCCCCCCCCCGGGGCGAAGGAACAGAGGTCCGTGTATGTAAACATGGACCTCCGTTCTGTGAAGGGGGAAGGGCTGTGATCACAGCCTTCCTGTATACGGAGGCTGTGACCACTTCCCTTCCCCAGCTAGGGCAGTCCCCCCACAGTTAGAACACGCCCAGGGAACGCTGTTAACCCTTAGAGCGCCCCCTGCAGGTTAACCCCTTCACTGCCAATGGCATTTACACAGTAATCAGTGCATTTTTATAGCACTGATCGCTGTATAAATGCCAATGGTCCCAAAAAAGTGTCAGAATGTTCCGACATGTCTGCTGAAATATCGCAGTACTGCTAAAAATCGCAGATCGCCGCCATTACTAGTAAAAAAAATTAAAATAAATAAAAACCCCAAAAATGAATTCTCATCATCCGTAAACGCGACCACTTTTGCGCAAACCATTCAATAAACGCCGATTGCGATTTTTTTCATCACAAATATGAGGAAGAATATAAATTGGCCAAAACCGATGAAAAAAAATGTTTTTTTATATTTTTTTTTTTTGGATTTGTATGTTAGCAAAAAGTAAGAAATTTGTTTTTTTTTGCAAAATTGTCGCTCTTCTTTTGTTTATAGCGGCGATCAGAAATGATGCAGAGATGATCAAATACCACCAAAAGAAAGCTCTGTGGGAAAAAAAAGGACGCAAATTTCGTTTGGGTACAATGTCGCACGACCGCGCAATTGTCACTTAAAGCGACGCAGTGCCGAATCGCAAAAAGGGCTCTGGTCCTAAAGCTGGAAATCCTTCCGGGGCTGAAGTGGTTAAAGATATTTTATACATTGTAGATCAAATACCATTTCTTTATTATTATTTTTTTTTTCACTTTTTTTATTTTTATTTTTATTTTTTTGTTTTCTTATTTTTTGTATTTTTGTAATTACACTGGTTTAAACCTTACCTTTTTCTTTTTTTTGGTGACCTTTTTTTTTTTTTGAGGTTGTTAATTTGAAACAAAAATTTTCTTCCATAAATAAGAAAGTGGTTAGTGGCTTTTTTTTTAAATAGATTCAGGAAAATGCATTGAAAAATCTTTATTGAGATAGTTGCAAGTGAACAAATGATAACAACTTGCTGTATGTCGGATGTTTAATGCAGCTGTTCTAAGGCTACTTTCAAAGAATAGCAGAGATCTTTGATTGAAACCCAACTAAAACCAACATGTTTTCATTTTCAATTCAGTAGGTAACGCTGCACACTGTAAGAAGATTGGATTTTCCTCGATGCTTCACAGCTAATCGAAACCGAGGATGGAACTAATGTATGAAAATTCTCGTACCACAAAGGCTTTTTTTTGGTTTATTGTTTCTGATCATGCGCAGTCTTTCGTATCTGATTTTTCTCGTACAAATACAGTACACATAAACCTTTTCACGACCATGCTATAGCCGAATGATGGCTACAGTGCGGTCGCACATTTCCGATAGGGCGTCTATTGATGTTCTCCCCTGATCACGCTTCCTGCACACCTCCTGCGCATCAGCAGGGATCTGCGATCGGGGTAAAAAGCCAACCACAGCGGTTCTTTACTATGTGACCAGGTGTGTATAGTCACAGCTGATTACAGTGTTAAAGGGATTGCCAGTTATTGGCAATCCTCTCCTCACACTGACAGCACATGAGGAGAGCCAGTAAGTGGAAATCCACATAGGGGACATCTACACTGATAAACAGTGCCCTTCAGTGCTGCCAATCAGTGCCCATCAGTGCTACCTGTCAGTACCCATCAGTGCTGCCTGTCAGTGCCCATTAGTGCAGCCTCATCAGTGCCCATCAGTGCAGCCTATTAGTGCCCATTAGTGCAGCTTCATCAGTGCCCATCAGTGCAGCCTATCAGTGCCCATCAGTGCAGCCTATTAGTGCCCATCAGTGCAGCCTATTAGTGCCCATCAGTGCTGCCTGTCAGTACTCATCAGTGCTGCCTGTCAGTGCAGCCTATTAGTGCCCATCGGTGCAGCCTCATCAGTGCCCATCAGTGCAGACTATCAGTGCCCATCAGTGCAGCCAATCAGTGCCCATCAGTGCAGCCTCATCAGTGCCGCCTATTAGTGCCCATCAGTGCAGCCTCATCAGTGCCCACCAGTGCAGCCTATTAGTGCCCATCAGTGCAGCCTCATCAGTGCCCATCAGTGCAGCCTATCAGTGCCTATGAGTGCAGCCTATTACTGCCCATCAGTGTAGCCTCAGCAGCACATGTCAGTGAAGGAGAAAACATACTTATTTACAAAATTTTATAACAGAAACTAAGAAAAACTTTTTTTCCTTAAAATTTTCAGACGTTTTTCGTTTGTTTAGCAAAATTTTAAAAAGCCCAGTGGCAATTAAATACCACCACAAGAAACAAAAGAAAACTTTATTGGTCTCAAAAAAATGATAATAATGTCATATGTGTACAGTGTTGTATGACCGCGTAATTGTCATTCAAAGTGCGACAGTGCTGAAAGCTGGAAAAGAGTGCTTATAACTGGCTTCTGTTTACATCTTGATCAGCTGGATTGGACACAGCCGATCACATGGTCAAGAGCCGCTGATTAGCTCTTTACCTCAATCTGCAATCAGCACTGTCCAGGGGACACTGCGATCACAGAGCGTGCCGGGGCGCAATCACTGGATGCCGCCATATGACGGTGTCCCAGAACTGGCTGGCTGCACTGTAGACGTCATTCGGCTACAGCTTGGTTGGCAAGTGGTTAAACAATTACCTATTTCTGCCTCTCAGACAGTGTTATTTTCATAGACTAAATTATTACTATTTTAGTTGACTAAAATACAACTAAAACTAAAATGGCATTTTAGTCAAAAGACTATGACCAAAACGAAATTGAAATTAGACGTCAAAATTAACACTGCACTACCACATAAGAATATGTAGGGGGCATCTACTAAGCTGCTAAAAGAAAAAAAAAGAAAAGAAAAAGGCTTTTCTTATTTTTTCCTTAACATTTAATGTTTGTAACATATTCAGGTAATATGTGCAATGGCATTACAGCCAATAGAGTTTAATTTTTTTTTTTCAGGTTGTGTTTCTGCTTGTCAAAAAGCAATATTTTTGTTTTTTTATGAAACTTGGTTTTATTTATAAAGACGTTACAGATCACAATGGCTAAATCTGTGTCTGTAGTGCATGTTCAAACCTTCATACCATAAATAATAACATGCTATTAGGATTTCACTCCAGGAGTATATCATATTTGTTAATTCTAAAGAAACAATGCATTAAAATTTAACTAAACCCATTCGATTTTAGTCGACTAAAATATGACTAAAACTAAAACAATTCAGATGACTAAAATACAACTAAAACTATGATGGCATTTTTATTCAAAAGACTAAAATACGACTAAAACTAAAATGGCATTTTGGTCAAAAGACTATAACTAAGACAAAATCGAAATTTGATGTTAAAATTAACTCTGCCCTCAACTAAGTTCCCACTGACACCATTGATCTTTTTGTCTGTAAGGGGGTAATTCTTCCCAGTGATCACAAATGTGACAACTGGTGGTATATTTTTTTTGGGGGGGCGGCAATCTGTTCGAGGTCACCTGTCTCCCGCAACCCCCCCCCCCCCCAGTCGGCCGATCGGTCCCTGCACTTACCCCATCTAGGTCCTCCAGGTGGCGTCCCCTCCTTCCTCAGCTTCATGGTGGTGCGGCTTCCCTGCGTCTCCTCCCTCCTCCTCCTGGTGGCCAATAGGATCGCCTCTCCTTTCTGCCAATTGGGAAACGGGTCTCATGACCCGCTTCCTGATTGGCCGGGAGGAGAGTCAGTGAGACAATAGCGAATATCCATTTGCTATTGTCACACAACTGGGTGAGTTCTATACATGTGCACTGCCGAAAAATGTGTTCCTTTTCATTTTCGTTTCATTCAGTTTTTTTTTCTCATTTTTTTGGGTCCTTTGTTATAATCGCAACTCGTAAATTCCTAAATTCGAAAGTTTGTAAATTCGAAAATGTGTCCATTCGAAAATCCAAAAATAAGAAAAGAAATCTGAGAATTTGAAAGAATAACTAATTAATAATAACTAACTATTATATTATTGATATTGGAATTTCCTTTCAAATTTGGCTGTTAGTGATCGTAAAGAATACGAATTTATCCGATGTTACGAATTATCCGAAATAACAAATGCCGCATCTAAACGAATAGAATGGAACAAATCAATAATAAATAATAATAATACGTTTTTATTATTATTGTTATTTATTATTATTAATTTGTTACGTTCCATTCGTTTAGATGCGGCATTCGTTATTTCGGATCATTCGTAACTTCTGATAAAGTCGTATTCTTTACGTTCACTAACAGCCAAATTTTAAAGGAAATTCCAATACCTATAATTTAATAGTTAGTAAAGCCTCGTACACACGATCAGATATTCAGACGACCGAACGTCCCTTTTTTTGGTGAATGCTTGTCTCATGTCGAAAGTGAAGAGGTTATGCACCATACAAAATTTCTCATACGACCAAATTCATATGTTGAATAGCTTTGTATGTATTTTTTCGTGTCTGAGCATGCGTAGTCTTGCTCTTACAATAATTTTTTGGACTAATGATTCGAAAATTGGACGTTGTCACATCTGACAAAAATGTTATAGTCTGCACATCCAGCTTTTGTCATCTGAAAAGTCAGAATCGACTGTCAAAAGCCAACATACTAACGGTAAGAATTTCGGACGATCAGTTGTTGTATGAAAATGACCGTACGAATTTTGCATCGTGTGTATGGGCCTTGATAGTTGTATGCACATTTTCACTACTTTCATTTATCTAAAGTATCCCTGTTATGATAAATCATTGCGCTCATTGCAACAGTTCTTACCTGCATCCTTTCGCTATAATTTATTAGTATTTTTTAATAGTGACGTCCCCCGCGCATGCGAATTCCCTCTGCATTTTCCAGCAGGCCTAGACTCCGTCGGAAAATTGCAGGGTATATGCCAGCGCTGCGTCATTTCCTATTGTCAATGTCATCCCCAGCATCCCGCGATATCACATCTTGAAGAGAAGATTTTATGACACCTCGTGATCTGCTTTATCATGGAGTTGAGGAGACGGAGCGGGGCCAGCCAGCTGTGCAGGTACTACAGTGGCGAGCGAGCCAATTATATTTGCACAGAAGAAAACAGCAAATTAATATCAAAGTAAGAGAAACTTTATCTGATTATGTATAATAGTTTTTTATTGCGCATGCGCGGGATTACGGCCAGCAAACGGAACTGAGGGCAGAAATAAAATACCATGGAATGGCGCGGGCAATGAGGAAACACAAACAAATATTGTTTTTTTATACAGTAAGAACACTTTTATAAGAGTATGAATCATAGAGTTTACTTTGTAACAGATATTAGAATTAAATAATGCTTTCATTTCGGAATTTTTATGAGAGCATACAACCGCTTTAACTTATTATTAGTTAGTTATTATTTGAGATTTTCGAATTTTTGGATTTTCTGAGTTTCGAATTTCCAAATTTATGAAAATTCGGGAAAAATTTGTCAAGCTGGTTTTCGTTGCTTCGGCTATTTCCGAATTAACAAATTTGTCGAAACTTGTTAAAATACAAATTTGGAATAAAATAAATTGCACATGTCTAGCGAGCTCGGGGCACACTGCTTTGCGCCCCGAGCCCACCCTTTTTTGAAGCCTATTAGAGCCACTGGCTTTAATCACGTGCGTAAAAAAAAAAAAACTCCCATTGGAATCTATCTGTCCAGAGCCCTGCATGTAGATTAGGGGACTGTATGCATAGATAGAGGGGGCGGCACCCCTGCACCCATTATGATCGGGCCGCCACTGCCTCCCACTGACCATCACACTCGTAGATATAGTAATTAACAGTAGAGGTTCCCTGAGACCATACAGTGACTCTCCACTTCCCCAGCGGTCCTACAGGTATGGAATATGTACAATTATATTGGTCCAAGATAGACCATAGTATCTGTGCAATAAAAACCCCACCTGGCATCCAATAAATTCTTGGCCGTTAAATAAATTCTTGGCCTATGACATGGATCCATGGTGTGCTGGCGATATAGGCTTTCTTCCCCCAACAACAAACACACCCGCCGCGCTTACCGCCCCACGCCAAGATGCTGTCTTAAAAGCTTTGAACTCTGCAGAATTGATTAGAGCATTAGAGCTCATTAATAAGGCAACACGGAAATATGTGACTGCAGCTTGGTCATTAGGACAGCTAAGTAGGCAGTGACTTCGGGGAATCGCTCCTTTCCAGTGGCATTAAGAGGAGACGGCCAGCTCTAAACACTGACAGGGCCATTAGGCAATGGGGGGGGAGGATGTTATTTAGGGTTATGATACATTTTAATTGGTCTGGCAATATTTGACTAGAGACAAATAATCAAATATCTTTACGGCTATAAAAGATGGCTCCCCTTGTACCCTGCTCTATTAATGGCATATTATTTTACATGGATTTAGTTGAACAAATTCAAAGCAACCGTTATAGAATAGATTTCTTTTTTCATCTGAGAGGCTTTATATATTTTTTTGGTGCTTCAAAGTTGAGCTCCAGGCAAATAGTTAATTGTATTAAATATGTATCTTGGAGCTTTATCTGCCAAAGTACTTGTATGCCTGTCCATCCAGTCTTGGGATTTACACAGTTCTACTACACAGCATAATCCTCTCCAACAGAGTAGGAGACCTCATTCTCCTGTGCTGGCGTTAAAATAAAACGTTGAGGTCATTAAAAAAATTAGCATACCTACTGACCTCTCTGCTGCAGGGTCCTCCTGATTGGTCTCCTCCCCATCCCCAGCCTCTGATGGGACAGTGAAAGGAGAAGCAGCACACTGATGAGCTCATCTCTCTTTCACTCTGCTCTTAACTCCTGTCAGCATGTTTCTTGTTAGTACACAAACACTACAGTACAACTGATTGGCTCCTTGTACAGTACAACTGATTGGCTCCTTGTACAGTACAACTGATTGGCTGCTTGTACAGTACAACGGATTAGCTGCTTGTACAGTACAACTGATTGGCTCCTTGTACAGTACAACTGATTAGCTGCTTGTACAGTACAACTGATTGGCTCCTTGTACAGTACAACTGATTGGCTCCTTGTACAGTACAACTGATTGGCTGCTTGTACAGTACAACTGATTGGCTGCTTGTACAGTACAACTGATTGACTCCTTGTACAGTACAACAGATTGGTTCATTGTACAGCATCGCTGATTGGCCCCTTATACAGTACAACTGATTGACTCCTTGTACAGTACAACTGATTGGCTCACTGTACAGTACAACTGATTGGTCCCTTGCGCAGTACAACTGATTGGCCCCTTGTGCAGTACAACTGATTGACTCCTTGTACGGTACAGCTGATTGGCCCCTTGTACAGTACAACTGATTGACTCCTTGTACGGTACAGCCGATTGGCCCCTTGTACAGTACAACTGATTGGCCCCTTGTACAGTACAACTGATTGGCCCCTTGTACAGTACAACTGATTGACTCCTTGTACAGTACAGCTGATTGGCTCCTTGTACAGTACAGCTGATTGGCTCCTTGTACAGTACAACTGATTGACCTCTTGTACAGTACAGCTGATTGGCTCCTTGTACAGTACAACTGATTGACTCCTTGTACAGTACAACTGATTGACTTCTTAAGCAGTACAACTGATTGGCTCCTTGTACAGTACAGATGATTGGCTCCTTGTACAGTACAGCTGATTGGCTCCTTGTACAGTACAACTGATTGACTCCTTGTACAGTACAGCTGATTGGCACCTTGTACAGTACAACTGATTGGCCCCTTGTACAGTACAACTGCTTGGCCCCTTGTACAGTACAACTGATTGACTACTTGTACAGTACAATTGATTGGCTCCTTGTACAGTACAACTGATTGGCTGCTTGTACAGTACAACTGATTGGCTGCTTGTACAGTACAACTGATTGACTCCTTGTACAGTACAGCTGATTGGCTCCTTGTACAGTACAGCTGATTGGCTCCTTGTACAGTACAACTGATTGACCTCTTGTACAGTACAGCTGATTGGCTCCTTGTACAGTACAACTGATTGACTCCTTGTACAGTACAACTGATTGACTTCTTGTGCAGTACAACTGATTGGCTCCTTGTACAGTACAGATGATTGGCTCCTTGTACAGTACAGCTGATTGGCTCCTTGTACAGTACAACTGATTGACTCCTTGTACAGTACAGCTGATTGGCACCTTGTACAGTACAACTGATTGGCCCCTTGTGCAGTACAACTGCTTGGCCCCTTGTACAGTACAACTGATTGACTACTTGTACAGTACAATTGATTGGCTCCTTGTATAGTACAACTGATTGGCTCCTTGTATAGTACAACTGATTGACTACTTGTACAGTACAACTGATTGGCTCCTTGTATAGTACAACTGATTGGCTCCTTGTATAGTACAACTGATTGGCTCCTTGTACAGTACAACTGATTGACTACTTGTACAGTACAATTGATTGGCTCCTTGTATAGTACAACTGATTGGCTCCTTGTACAGTACAGCTGATTGGCTCCTTACCCTGTTTTTCTTCCAGTCTGAGCTCAGCTGTGCAGGGATTTCAAAATGCCAATGCCAAGTCAAATTCAGGCACTTACAGTTTTTGTAATTAATATAATACATTTAGGCTCTGTTCACACTTTGGCTTTGTGAAAATGTACACAATACTTGCAATGCGTGTTTGGCGCTGTGGTGTCATTCATTCCTAAAGTAGAACTATAGGCAAAATATATTTTTTCATTTTGGATAGACTAAGTGGGGGTTATAACCCCTTTCCATTTTTTGTGTCCTGTTGGGGAGATTTCTCTTCACTTTCTGTCCCATAGCCAAAACAAATGTGAGAGGAAGTCTCCCCAAAGTGAGAGAATCCCGCGGTGTCACCAGAACTCACATTGGAAGATTTCCTCTATTCCTGTTTAGGTGTCAACTCAAAATTTTGGATCATCTTTTCCTTTCACTTTTGAGGATAATGGTAAACAGGACGAATAAACAGGGAAACAGACAGCAATAAAAACCTGGCAGGGGTTCTAATCCCTCCCGACTATAATCCTGCTGTGAGGGTGCAGGCTGGGAGTGGGTACTGCCTGGCCCAAGGCACACTGCAGGGATGATGAGATATTCTGGCAGCCACACACCATTCCCGGTCATTTAATGAACAGATAAAAGCAGCCTCAACTCTCTCCTTCAACGCATTTCGCCCCGCCCCAGGTGCACAGCCATGGTGGTGGAAAGAAAAAAAAAACACAAAGGAGATAAAGAATATGCGCACATGTACACTCACCGGCCACTTTATTAGGCACACCTTGCGAGCACCGGATTGGACCCTCTTTTGCCTTCAGAACTGCCTTCATTCTTCCTGGCATAGATTCAACAAGGTGTTTGGAAACGTTCCTCAGAGATTTTGCTCCATTTTGACATGATAGCATCACACAGTTGCTGCAGATTTGTCGGTTGCACATCCATGATGCCAATCTCCCGTTCCTCCACATCCCAAAGTGTCTCTATTGGATGAGATGTGTGGAGTGTGGAGGCCATTGGAGTGCAGTGACCTCATTGTCCAGTGGTGAGATGATTGGAGCTTTGTGACATGGTGCATTATCCTGCTGGAAGGAGCCATCAGAAGATGGGGACACTGCAGTCATAAAGGGGTGGACATGGTCAGCAACAATACTCAGGTAGGCCGTGGCGTTTAATCGAAGCTCAATTGGTGCTAAGGGGCCCACGGTGTACCAAGAAAATCTCCCCCACACCATTACACCACCTGAACCGGTGATACAGGCAGGATGGATCCATGCTTTCATGTTTACACCAAATTCTGACCCCACCATCTGAATGTCGCAACTGAAATCGAGACTCATCAGACCAGGCAACGTTTTTTCAATCTTCTATTATCCAATTTTGTTGAGTCGGTGCGAATTGTAGCCTCGGTTTCCTGTTCTCAGCTGACAGGAGTGACACCCGGTGTGGTCTTCTGCTGCTGTAGCCCATCTGATTCAAGGTGCGATGTGTTGTGCGTTCAGAGATGGTATTCTGCATACCTTGGTTGTAACGAGTAAGTACAGGCAGTCCCTGGGTTACAAACAAGATAGGGTCTGTAGGTTTGTTCTTAAAGTGGTTGTAAAGTCTTGTGGTTTTACGCCTTAATGCATTCTATGCATTAAGGTGAAAAACCTTTTCTCAGTAGTGAGGTGAAAAACCTTTTCTCAGTAGTGACCCCCCCTAGAGCCCCCCTTTTACTTACCTGAGCCCGTTTGTTCCAGCGCCGGCTACGAGCAATCCGCTTCCTCCAGTGTCATGGGTCCTCATTGGCTGGATTGATAGCAGTGAAGCCATTGGCTCCCACTGCTGTCAATCAGGTCCAGTGACGCGGGAGGCGGGGCCGAGTCCCGCTGTTTGTGTGAATACACGCAAACAGCAGGACACGGGAGCGCGCCCGCACGTGTGACCCCAGGGAAGCTTTCTCTGACGGGTCACTGGATGCGGAGGAGGTCCCAGGAGCGCCGCTGGAGGACCCCAGAAGAGGAGATTTGGAACAACTCTGTGCAAAACCACTGCACCGAGGAGGTAAGGATGACATGTTTGCTATTTTAAAGAAAAAAAAAATGAAACTTTAGAATCACTTTAAGTCAAATTTGTTTGTAAGTGGGAACAGGGGGACATTTTTTAAGTGTAGCTTCAGCCAAAAAAAAAAACTATTTTTAAGCTTTTTGGATAGCATAGGGAAGGGGTTGCACCTCTGTAATGTTTGTTTTGCTGTTTGTGTTTCTGTTCAGAAGATTTCCCCTCACTTTCTGTCCCAATGATAATTGGATTTTGAAAATTGTGGGTTGCTGTGGAAACAAACCTTGGTGATAAAGCATCAGTGGAGACACCATTTTCCCATAATAACTCTTACAGGAGTGAATTTCCCTTCCTAGGGGGAGATTTCCTCTCACTTCCTGTTGTCTCCCTCCGTTTGTAAGTAGGAGTCGTTTGTAAGTCGGATGTTTGTAACTACCGTAGGGGACCGCCTGTATTCGAGTGACTGTTGCCTTTCTATCATCTCAAACCAGTCTGCCCATTCTCCTCTGACATCAACAAGGCATTTTCCTCCACACAACTGCAACTCACTGGATATTTTCTCTTTTTCTGACCATTCTTTGTAAACCCAAGAGATGGTTGTGTGTGAAATCCCAGTAGATCAGCAGTTTTTGAAATACTCAGACCAGCCCATCTGCTACCAACAACCACGCCACATTCAAAGTCACTTAAATGCCCTTCCTTCCTCATTCTGATGCTCGGTTTTAACTTCAGCAAGTTTTCTTCACCACATCTAGATGCCTAAATGCACTGAGTTGCTGCCATGTGATTGGCCGACTAGCAATTTGTGTTATCAAGCAATTGAACAGGTGTACATAATAAAGTGTCCGGTGAGTGTATAATCTATGCCAGTGGTTCTCGACCTCGGACCACAAGTACCCCCAACAGGCCATGTTTTGGGAATTTCTGTAGCTGTCCAAAATACCAAGCCATTGACTCTGATTTAAAGCACCTGTGCAAGATAAAGGAAAACCTGAAAACATGGCCTGTTGGGGTTACTTGAGGACAGGGTTGAGAACTACTGATCTAAGCCAGTGGTTCTCAACCTCGGTCCACAAGTACCCTCACCAGGCCATGTTTTGGGAATTTCTCTTAGATAAAATAGATGTCCAAAATACCAAGCCATTGACTCTGATTGAAAGTACCTGTGCAAGATAAAGGAAAACCTGAAAACATGGCCTGTTGGGGGTACTTGAAGACAGGGTTGAGAACTACTGATCCAAGCCAGTGGTTCTCAACCTTGGTCCACAAGTACCCTCAACAGGCCATGTTTTGGGAATTTCTCTTAGATAAAATAGATGTCCAAAATACCAAGCCATTGACTGTGATTTAAAGCACCTGTGCAAGGTAAAGGAAAACCTGAAAACATGGCCTGTTGGGATTACTCGAGGACTGAGGTTGAGAACCACTGATCTAGGCAACCATGCTTGTGATCTGAGCAGAGGTTGAAAGAACGAAAGCCGGCAGTTAGGGTTGCCACCTCATCCCTTTAAACCTGAACACATATGAATTACACAGGTTGTTCTGAGGCTAATTTAATGCAGATGAGGCACCAAGTGAGTTTAATTACCAACTTAATCAGGTTCAGACCCTGTGTAATTCATATGTGTTCGGGTTTAAAGGGATGAGGTGGCAACCCTACCGGCAGTTGATTGGAAATATGTAACCCAGCCAATTAGATCTTGCCCTGAGTTTGGCCCGGCTGGTGGGTGATGGAGGAGGTCAGAGAACGCCCATACATTTATTACCCATGTTAACCTCTAGCAGCATAGAAAGCAATCGACTTACATCTGTGATTCCTTTTAGCCTTTCAGCTGGTGGCCAGCAGTTTCCTCATTAGGCTCTTCACAGCAAAAAATCTATTCATTTGATAGGTGTGAATAGGACAGCCACTGTTTACTGTTCTTCATTTACACTAGGGCTCTTTTCAGATGTAACAAAAGGAACTTCTATTACACAAGCGTCGGAGTTCTCTAATCACTGGAGAGGGAATGGGGTTTAAGTAAGGATTATTGATTTGTGTGCTAAATGGACAGTCAGAATAGATGGGCTTCATAGGAGACAAATGATGTGCCTTCTAAGCCCCACTCCTCTTCTCCTTCTGCTCCATTTACGAATGTTTATCATTCATGGCATCCCAGATGGTGCTAATAACTATCCTTATTATGTATCTTGAGGCATCCTAGATCTGCCTTGGGGAACCTGTAAGTGCTAACTAAAGCCATGGCCCAACATTAGCAGGAAATGTAGCAGAGTCCGTGTAGTCAATCCGTGGCAACCACTTTAACCTACAGGTAAGCCTATAATAAGGTTTACCTGTAGGTTCCCTGCATATCTCCCAAACCTGCACAGTTCAGGAGATATGCAGGGTACTAAATGTGCCCACGTCATTCGCCATATGCGCAGTGAAGAAATGGCCTCTTCACTGAGATCGTGCAGTGACTGGCGGCTCCTGCACGCATGCGCAGGAGTGACATCACACGACTCCGGCCAGTCACAGAGCCGGAGATCACGGCCCCAGAAGGAAGATGGACACTGCCTACACAGGGGACATCGCTAGAAGTCGCAGGCTTCGTTTGCAGGTAAGTGACACGTAATGCATACTATGCGATGCATAGTAGCCCATTATGGTTCTACTTTGCAGGGTAATATAGAGGAAGTAAAACCCAGTTAGGGGTTTATTTCCTCTTTAACTGTGTATAGAACCACCAAAGTTCTGTCACAGATGCATTCCAAGGGACCATGAAGGTAGGGTTGCCACCTTTTCTTCACGTCAAACCCAAACACTTTAGCGGGGCACAGCAATTTTTTTTTTCATAGTATAAACTATACATATATTTTGCAATTAAATAACATTTCTAATCATGTGAAGTTAATCACAAGAGTGCCCTTTTGCATCAGAATCCACAGAGTTCCTCTTTTACATCTGAATCCACAGGCTTTCCCTTTTACATCTGAACTCGCAGAGATCCCTTATGCTGTAAAGGGAGACTCAGCAGACTCTGACATAAGGGAGAACTCTGGGGACTCTAACATAAGGGATGCTCTGATTTAAGGGGGGAACACTAAGAACTCTGATGGATGGAGAGGACTCTGATGTAAGGGGGAACACTGTGGCCTCTGGTGTAAAGGCAAACTCTGATGTAAGGGGTGCTCTGAGAACCCTGATTTACCTTAGTGTACTCACTCAGAGGAAGGAGAGAAAAGAGGGCAGACTTCAGTCACAGACAGGGATGGATGATGAGCTCACTCACCACTTGGCAGTTAGCACCTCTCATCCAGATGTATTTGAGGTTGTCTGGACTTCAACCCCCACTTTCCTTTTCTGAGGCACAGCGCTGGGAATTGGAGTGTGAGCAGACACAGAGGGGTAGGAGCGGGAGGAAGAGGAGTAGATCGAGCCCTCTCTCCTCTCCTGTGTGTGTGTGTGTGTGGGGGGGGGGGATATTAGTGTTGGCTTTGGGCAATGTGAAAGAGAGTGTAACAGACACTCTTCCCTTACACAACTGCAGCCAGCAACCATGCTGGGAAGCCATAGTCTGGCCTGAATAATGTGTCCGGGTTTTAGGAGGTCTGAAACCTGGACCCAAACTGTCCAGGGGACAACCCTACATAAAGGTACACATTTTTTGGGGAAACTAGAATCTCTGACATGCACAGCCAGATTGAAGAGTGCCCCGAGAAAGCTTCAGACTGCCCATGCCTGCTCTGACCAATAGGTAATGTTGCAAGAGAAGTTTCTAACAGTCCTTGCCTTACTGACTGTACTTCTGAAGAGTAAACCAATAAAGGGCTAGGTGGCTAAGAGGACCTCATTAATAATTGCTAAATAAGCAAAACCATAGTTTTGGCTTCAAGGGTTTTGGCATGGGAAACCTTGCCAAGTTCTCCTCTGTGATAAAGAGGAGAATGGTCCATAGTCCAAATCAGGAGCAGTCATCCCAGGGTGACAATGCTCCTTTTCCATAGATACAGTACAGTGAGTGAGTGTTGTCACCCTCGGGGGGCAGGAAGCATAGTACTGGCAGGATTATTTGGTAAAATTAAAGGGGAACAGCTTAAAATACCTTCAATGGAGCCACCACAGCTATGGACCAGTAAGCTGCAATATATTACATTTTTGTTGAGTTTAGGTACACTTTATTCATTTGGCCCATTTGTGTTTTGACATCAGTTTGTAAAACCTTTTTGATAGGTGAGGATCATGGTGTTGAAAATTGATTATATGGAACAATCAGGGGAGGACTGGCAGCCTTAGGCCTGGGGGGCAAGTCCAGTCAAGTGGCCCATCAATGCAGCTGCACCAGTGTCCTTCAATGCAGCCTCACCAGTGCCTATCAAATGCAACCTGATCAGTGCCCATAAATGCAGGCTTGCCAGTGCCCATCAGTACAGTCGGCTTTGCCTGCAGTTAGTTGGTGGCTGCGTCCCTGGCCACTGCTGCCTTCTTCCACAAGAAGAAAAAAGTGTGAGCGACCATTTTGAATGTAAGTTAAGGTGGCCTGGGAGGCAATTGCCCACCTGCCCCCTGGCCCAGCCCTCCCCTGGGGACAATGGATAGCACAAAGTCTTAGGTGTGCCTTCCAGCTCTGGGGTCCTTGGATCTTGGCCAAGACACTATCCGCATTGAATTTGCACGTTTGTGTAGGTTTCCTCCCACATTTTAAAGAGATGATGGTAGGTTCATTGGTTCCGGTCTTAATTGGCCCCAATATATCTGTACAAATTGTGTTATCACAATTTTTTTAAATTTAGGTACTTACTGCATATAGTGCCATCAATTTATGCGATGCTTTACATATATGTTATACATTCACATCAGTCCCTGCCCTCATGGAGCTTACAATCTACAGTCCCTAACTCTCATTTATACACACTGTACACCATAGGCGTACACACAGGGTGTGCCAGATGTGCCTGAGCACACCCTAATCACCCTGTGCAGTGCGGATTCCGTCTGCTTCCTGGCACCCCCTGTCTCCCCCCTGCAGTGCTGCCAGCTTCCCTCCTCTCCTCTCCTCTCCTCTCCTTTCCTCTGCCGCCAACTGCTACAGGTGATATTTCATGATGGATGAATGAATAAACACAGTGAGTGATCTGCACCAATCGCCCCTTTGTTCATTCTTAATGGAAGCATAGTAAACTAAATTTACTATGCTTCTGTTTGTGAATGAACAGGAAGCCGCTCAGCACAGAGCACTTCCCATTTGTTCTGTTCACTGTCCAGTGCAGCTGAGGTTGCAGAGAAAGGAACTGGGGGATCTCTGTCCTCAGTTCCTTTCTCTCTGTTAGGACCCTTGATATCTCACTAGAGCCCCACAAATGGGGCTCCTTAAAAAACTGTGAAAAATTAATAAAAAATAATATTTAAAAAAAATAGAATTGTAAAAGATAATAAAAAAATAATAAAACTTTTGACACAGTCCACTGCCCTACTAACACCAATCATTGCTCTAATGACACCGTCCACTGCTCTGCTGATATACATGCATGTGTGTTTGTGCTCTGGGGTGCACACCCTATTGCAATAGGTTGCACACACCAATGCTGTACACATATCAGGGACAATTTAGACAGGATCCAAATAACCTACCAGCATGTCTTTGGAGTGTGGGAGGAAACCCACGTAGGAATAGGGAGAACATGCAAACTCCATGCAGGTAGTGCCATGGTTGGGATTCAAACCAACAACCCTATTGCTGCAAGTCAAACCGGGACTTTTAATTTTACAGGAGTAGTGCTCCCATAGTGATAGGTGGTGTAAAGGTAGATTTTTGCTAGGAGAGGCAAATTCATTCAGTCCTGACTGTTGTGCAGGCCTGATTGTTTTGATTCTGGGCTGGGAGTGTCTCAGAGAGGCCTAGGTGATTCACAGATGGTGTCATCAGGACCTCACACTTCTTTCAAGAAGCTTCTGGTGTTTTCTGGAAAAAGAGGTGGGAGGGGAGGTGTAGCCATCTGGGGCGTTCTAAGGAGCCCTGACCAATCCCAAATCTGGATTGGCAGGGGGCAGGCCTCCTTAAATATCCAGGGTCAGCCTAGTCTGGCAGGAGAGTGTCGGGTGGAAGAGTGGAGATGTAGCAGAGGTTGTGGAGGCCACACCTGGGAGCCCCCAGTCTGGGGGGTGACCTTGAGGCCTGGGAGCTCGGGTGCAGCCAGGAGGAGAGAGAGATCCCGGAGCAGCACAAGGGAGCAGGAGAGCAACAGAGAGGCTACAGGAAAGACTCTTTAAAGGATCCATCGGTGTCGGTGGGTGACATACCCTTGGAGCTGGAGAAGAGGACTGGAGCAGGCTGGGAGGATACAGTGGACAGTCTGTGGAGGTCAGAGGAGCCAGTCAGGGAAGTGGTGTCACTGGGCAGTGGAGCGGTCCGGAGCAGCCAAAAGGGATGAGGTGACCTGGAAGAGGATGAGCTGGGAGTAGTAGTCAACCCTAGCTAGCACCAATGTACTTTGCTACACTTTGAGGGCCCATGGCCCTTGCCTGTAATGAGCGGTCTGGAGGTCCTGCCAGCAGGAACGCAGGCCTCACCATGTGCTAGCTAGGCTGAAGGAAGATGTAATGGAGATCTGATAAATTTCTCTTCAGACCTCACCGTGAGGAAGCAAGTGTCGTTCTGGAGAGAGGAAGTGTATCGACCGAGGTGTATATAGAAGGTCCCATGTTCCTTATCTGCTGGGCATCCCATAGTCATCCCTACCCCATCCAAGTTCTATTCTTCAAAATAAAAAAAAAAAGCACCGGCCTTTTCCGTGACTCCGAATGAAAGGAAATGTGTAACTGAGGGCAGAGTGACAGCTGGACCACTGCAACCAGCCACCCTTAAGGGGGACCTTATACCTACACAGGTATAAAAAGGGATGCTAGCGTGGTAGTACTACATGTGGTAGAAAGTGGCAACACTGATTGGTGGCGCACATGTCCCGAGCCAATCCAGAGACCGTTAATCAAGATGGCAGACAACAGTGTTAGTGCATGAGCGGAACAATGTGTGGTGATGAAGTTTCTTGTGAACAAAGGTGTAAAACCCACAGATATCTACAGAAGACTTCAACCACAGTATGGTGATGAGAGGTTCAGCCGCAATAGGACATTTCATTGCTGTAGACATTCAAAGATGGCGTCTGTCAGTGATGATCCTGGCCGTGGTGGTTCCCAGCCTACAGCAGTCATTCCTGTGAACATTCAGGGCGTGGAACGCCTGATCCTAAATAATCGACGCATAACCTGTTGTGAAATTGCAAAAAAAAAAAAACTTCAGAGGTCAGCATTTCAGCACTGATGACATAGCGAAGCAGGTTGTCCTAGGATAGTTGAGGCATACTGACAAATCTTTCTATGCTGAAGCTTTCCAGGCATTGGTTAAACTCTGGGATAAGTGTATCAATGTAGCTCCTTGAAATGTGTTCTTTAATTATATAATTTTTTTTTACAAGGTAGGTCTGCAGATTTTTCCTCAACCCACCCCAATTGCTTAGATTAGGACCAGCAGGCAGATGACTAAGTACGAGGGGCATTTAACTCAAACCAGTGTTCTGTCAAAATAGCCAACTTGTCAAAATCTCCAACTACATCACTTCCGGTGACTCTCCAGCAGAAGATTTCGGCAAGTTGGCTCTACTGGTCATGCGCGCTTGTGCACTCAACAGGATAACGGAAACCTCCCCGCAGCTGTTGGAGAACAAGTTTTTCTCTGATCTACCAATCGCCTCAGAGCGCATGTGCAAGGTACGTCACTAACCTTTTTTGAAAACTCGTCGAGTTCTCCAACAGCTGCCAGGGTTTTCTGGTATTCTGTCGGGCGCACGCGCGCATGCCCAGTGGAGCCAACTTGGAGAAATCTGCTGCTGGAGAGCCACCAGAAGTGACGTAGTTGGAGATTTTGACAGAACACCGGTTTGACTTGAACGTCCCTCATACTTAGTCATCTGCCTGCTGGTCCTAATCTGAATGATTGTGGAGGGTTGAGGAAAGATCTGGAGACCTACCTTATAAAAAAAAATTGCCTAAAAAGTTCTATGGAAAAAGGCCCTCAGACCACAGGACCCCACTTGCTTTCTGGCAGGATCAAAAGTTGCCTCAGTTTACTTGTTTACTGCCATTGCTCCTTAACAGCCAGCTCCTCATTATAATAATAACATCTTGAAAGTCAATAATACCGGCTCTTTCCACATAGGGATAGCTAAGGATACGTTCAATTCCTTCAGGAGATTCTGGCTCCAACAGCTGCCGGGGGTTTCTGTTATTCTGTTGGGTGCACGTGCGCATGGCCAGTAGAGCCAACTTGTCAAAATCTGCTGCTAGAAAGTCACCGGAAGTAACGTAGTTGGAGATGTTGACGAGTTGACTATTTCGACAGAACACCAGTTTGACTTAAACACCCCACGTACTTAGCCATGTGCCTGCTGGACCTAATCTGAGCAATTGGGGAGGGTTGAGCAAAGATCTGGAGACCTACCTCGTAAAACAAATTTGCAAAAAAGTTCTATGGGAAAAGGTCCTCAGACCAAAGGACCCCACTTGCTTTCTGGCAGGACCAAAAGGTAAATCATTTGTACTTATTAAATAGATATAATAAAACAGGTTAATTGTTATGGTTTCCATACACTGCATAGAGGAGTTCCATGGAGGATTAAGAGACGAACTAGGGGTGGTCTCTAAACTGAAGTTGAACTCAGAATTTCCCTAGTTGGCTCAGTTTACTTGTTTATTGCCATTGCTCCTTAACAGCCAGATCCTCATTATAATAATAAGATCTTGAAAGTCAATAATAGCGTCTCTTTCCACATAGGGATAGCTAAGGATACGTTCAATTCCTTCAGGAGATTCTGGCTCCAACAGCTGCCGGGGGTTTCTGTTATTCTGTTGGGTGCATGTGCGCATGGCCAGTAGAGCCAACTTGTCAAAATCTGCTGCTAGAAAGTCACCGGAAGTAACGTAGTTGGAGATGTTGACGAGTTGACTATTTCGACAGAACACCAGTTTGACTTAAACACCCCACGTACTTAGCCATGTGCCTGCTGGACCTAATCTGAGCAATTGGGGAGGGTTGAGCAAAGATCTGGAGACCTACCTCGTAAAACAAATTTGCAAAAAAGTTCTATGGGAAAAGGTCCTCAGACCAAAGGACCCCACTTGCTTTCTGGCAGGACCAAAAGGTAAATCATTTGTACTTATTAAATAGATATAATAAAACAGGTTAATTGTTATGGTTTCCATACACTGCATAGAGGAGTTCCATGGAGGATTAAGAGAAGAACTAGGGGTGGTCTCTAAACTGAAGTTGAACTCAGAATTTCCCTAGTTGGCTCAGTTTACTTGTTTATTGCCATTGCTCCTTAACAGCCAGATCCTCATTATAATAATAAGATCTTGAAAGTCAATAATAGCGTCTCTTTCCACATAGGGATAGCTAAGGATACGTTCAATTCCTTCAGGAGATTCTGGCTCCAACAGCTGCTGGGGGTTTCTGTTATTCTGTTGGGAGCACGCCCGCATGGCTAGTAGAGTCACCAGAAGTAATGTAGTTGGAGATGTTGACGAATTGGCTGTTTTGACAGAACAGCGGTTTGACTTGAACACCCCTCGTACTTAGCCATGTGCCTGCTGGACCTAATCTGAGCGATTGGGGAGGGTCAAGGAAAGATCTGGAGACCTACCTTGTGAAACAAATTGCCAAAAAAGTTCTATGAGTAAAGGCCCTCAGACCACAGGACCCCACTTGCTTTCTGGTAGGACCAAAAGGTAAATCCTTTGCACTTATTAAACAGATATAACAAAACAGGTTCTTTGTTAGGGTTTCCATACACTGCATGGAGGGGTTCCATGGAGGATGGAATAGAGGACTAGGGGTGGTCTCTAAACTGGAGTTGAACTTAAAAATGTTTGGCTAGGATCCGAATTTCCCTAGTTGGCTCAGTTTACTGCCATTGCTCCTTAACAGCCAGATCCTCATTATAATAATAAGATCTTGAAAGTCAATAAAAGCGGCTCTTTCCACATAGGGATAGCTAAGGATACGTTCAATTCCTTCAGGAGATTCTGGCTCGACTTAAGTAATGAATCATTAATGCGTTGCTCTCTTGCGGCATTCTATTAAGAGGACATTGACAGACACATACAACAGGGCCCTGAGATGACTAATGTGATGATATTCCTAATGATGAGGAATCAATGGGCCACTGTAACTTCAGAGTAAGAAAGAATCCTCATTTGTGTAAATAATACTGCTGGTGAGGAACAACAAAAGGCCAGTAAATGGTGACCTGGGATCTGGGATTCACATCATCCCTAAAGGTCTTTTGTTGGATTTGTTTTGCTGAAGGCAAGATTCACCCGCAATTATCCTTCCTGGAAGTGTACACTCAATTAGCAGATCCTCAATGAACATTCCGCAGGAAACGGAATGACAGAATCTGTCGGGTGATCAAAATATATAAGGAATGCCCTGGACAAAAGATAGAAATTGCATGTAATTTTAAAGTACATGTAAACCTTAACACTGAACTTCTCTTATTTTCTCCCTTATTAACCACCTCAATACCGGGCATTTTCACCCCCTTCCTGCCCAGGCCAATTTTCAGCTTTCAGCGCCGTCACACTTTGAATGGCAATTTTGCGGTCATGCAACACTGTACCCATATGACATTTTTGTCATTTTTTTTTCCCACACAAATAGAGCTTTCTTTTGGTGGTATTTAATCACCATCACTGTTTTGTTTTTTGTGAAATAAACAAAAAAGGCCAACATGTCTAAGGCTTCATGCACACTGAAGCTGATAAACTCTATGTTATCCTATGTGTCCATGCACACAGGACGTTTTTTGACTCTTTTACGGCAGCTGATTTTAGCTGCAGACTACATTCCCTCCATCATGTTCTCCTATGTGTTCATATTATCCTATGTGTCCATGTTATCCTATATGTCCATGTCATCCTATGTGTCCATGTTATCCTATGTGTTCATGTTATCCTATGTGTCCATGTTATCCTATGTGTTCATGTTATCCTATGTGTCCATGTTCTCCTATGTGTTCATATTATCCTATGTGTCCATGTTATCCTATATGTCCATGTCATCCTATGTGTCCATGTTATCCTATGTCTCCATGTTATCCTATGAGTCCATGTTATCCTATGTGTTCATGTTATCCTATGTGTCCATGTTATCCTATGAGTCCATGTTATCCTATGTGTTCATGTTATCCTATGTGTCCATGTTATCCTATGTGTCCATGTTCTCCTATGTGTTCATGTTATCCTATGTGTCCATGTTCTCCTATGTGTTCATATTATCCTATGTGTCCATGTTATCCTATATGTCCATGTCATCCTATGTGTCCATGTTATCCTATGTGTTCATGTTATCCTATGTCTCCATGTTATCCTATGAGTCCATGTTATCCTATGTGTTCATGTTATCCTATGTGTCCATGTTATCCTATGTGTCCATGTTCTCCTATGTGTTCATGTTATCCTATGTGTCCGTGTTATCCTATGTGTTCATGTTATCCTATGGATATCCTAACATATCCTATGGACACATAGGATAACATGGACACATAGGATAACTCTCCATGTTATCCTATGTGCCCATGTTATCCTATGTCTCCATGTTATCCTATGTCTCCATGTTATCCTATGTGTCCATGTTCTCCTATGTGTCCATGTTCTCCTATGTGTCCATGTTCTCCTATGTGTTCATGTTATCCTATGTGTTCACGTTCTCCTATGTGTTCACGTTATCCTATGTGTCAATGTTATCCTATGTGTCCATGTTATCCTATGTGTCCATGTTATCCTATGTGTTCATGTTATCCTATGTGTCCATGTTCTCCTATGTGTTCATATTATCCTATGTGTCCATGTTATCCTATATGTCCATGTCATCCTATGTGTCCATGTTATCCTATGTGTTCATGTTATCCTATGTCTCCATGTTATCCTATGAGTCCATGTTATCCTATGTGTTCATGTTATCCTATGTGTCCATGTTATCCTATGTGTCCATGTTCTCCTATGTGTTCATGTTATCCTATGTGTCCATGTTCTCCTATGTGTTCATATTATCCTATGTGTCCATGTTATCCTATATGTCCATGTCATCCTATGTGTCCATGTTATCCTATGTGTTCATGTTATCCTATGTCTCCATGTTATCCTATGAGTCCATGTTATCCTATGTGTTCATGTTATCCTATGTGTCCATGTTATCCTATGAGTCCATGTTATCCTATGTGTTCATGTTATCCTATGTGTCCGTGTTATCCTATGTGTTCATGTTATCCTATGGATATCCTAACATATCCTATGGACACATAGGATAACATGGACACATAGGATAACATGAACACATAGGATAACATGAACACATAGGAGAACATGGATACATAGGCTAACATGAACACATAGGATAACATGGACACATAGGATAACATGACCACATAGGATAACATGGACACATAGGATAACATGGACACATAGGAGAACATGAACACATAGGATAACATGGACACATAGGATAACATGAACACATAGGATAACATGAACACATAGGAGAACATGAACACATAGGATAACATGGACACATAGGATAACATGAACACATAGGATAACATGGAGACATAGGATAACATGGACACATAGGATGACATGAACACATAGGATAACATGGAGACATAGGATAACATGGACACATAGGATGACATGAACACATAGGATAACATGGACACATAGGATAACATGGAGACATAGGATAACATGAACACATAGGATAACATGGACACATAGGATAACATGGAGACATAGGATAACATGAACACATAGGATAACATGGACACATAGGATAACATGAACACATAGGATAACATGGACACATAGGATAACATGGACACATAGGATAACATGAACACATAGGATAACATGGACACATAGGATGACATGATGGAGGGTCTATTGAATGTAGAAAAAAACATCTGCAGCTGAAAACAGCTTCTGTAAAACAGTCAAAAAACGTCCTTTGTGCATGAGGCCTTAATGTCATTTATCAGCAGTGGTGTTTATGGGCTGTTATCTGAACGCCCTAGTGTCGTGTTCAAGAGTCGTTCTTCTGACCACAAAAAACGTTGAAAGCTTAAAAACGCTCATAAATGCCCAAAAACACTCAAAAACGGTCAAAACCTGGCTCACCAGCGTTTTTGGTCGTTTTTGATCAAAAAAAAAAAAATGCTTCTAGCCGTGAATGTGGCTGAACGCCACTGAACGCGGGTAAGCATCAGTTTCTAGCTGTCAAAAAAATCGTTCAGGGGAGGTTGAAAAAGCGTCCAGTATGCATGGAGCCTTATTCTTTGTTTCTGTTATAAAATTTTGCAAATAAATAATCTTTCTTCATAAATTTAGGCCAAAATGTATTCCGCTACATTTCTTTGGTGAAAATAACGCAAATCAGTGTCTATTATTCAGTCTGTAGGAAAGTTATAGAGACCACAAACTATGGAATATATCTGAAAATTGACCAATCCTGATGTACTGACGGCCGATCTCACTTCTTGAGATCCAAAAATGCCAAAACAGTACAAATTCCCCCCAAATAACCTTTGTGGAAAGTAAACAGTCTGAGGTATTTAGTAAGAGGCATGGTGCATTTTTTGAAGTTGTCATTTTTTGTCACAATTTTTTGGAAAATTAAGAAATTTTTTTTTTCAAATCTTTTTTTTTTTTTTAATTGTGCCTACTGTCACCAGCGCAGCCCAGCATCATTATATACCTGGCGTGGCAGTGACCAGGGGCACTGGCTGATGACAGTATGTAAAAAAACTTTATCTTTTTTTTTTTTTTTCAATTTTGTTTTATTTTATTTATTTTTTATTCTTTTACATTTTTTTTTACATACTGTGAGCAGAACAGTGTTACCATATTAACATAGTACCACTCTGGGGAGTTGTTCAGGATTATTTTTTTTCACAAATGCACTTGGAAGGGACAGCAAATTTACACTGTTATACAAACTGTACACTCACTACTTTACATTGTAGCAAAGCGTCATTTCTTCAGGGTTGTCACAAGAAAAGATAGAATAAAATATTTACAAACATGTGAGGGGTGCACTCACTTTTGTGAAATACTGTATATAGCGCCAACAGTTTGCGCAGCGCTTTACAATGCTAGGGCAGACAGTACAATTACAATACAATTCAATAAAGGAGGAATCAGAGGACCCTGCTCATTAGAGCTTACAATCTAAAAGGGAATGATTGTTTTTGCATATGGCTCATGGGCGACATGAGGTGGAGGATGCCATGCACCTCATCTGGCGCACTCGCACTATGACATAACTACAAAATCTCACAGATTAAGCCGGCCATAGACGGTTCAAATCTTGGTCGGTTCGACAAGCACTGGCCATGATTTGAACGATATACGGGCAGGCTGATTGTATCCAAGTTGGTCAATTGATCAGCTTAGGTACTACCAGCCTGTCAGATTTTCTATGAGATTATTGCCAGCGGCTATAGTAGGGTTGCCACCTCATCCCTTTAAACCTGAACACATATTAATTACACAGGTTCTGTGGCTGATTAAGGTGGTGATTAAGCTCACTTAGTGCCTTACCTGCATTAAATTGGCCTCTGAACCTGTGTAATTAACATGTGTTCGGGTTTAAAGGGATGAGGTGGCAACCCTAGGCTATAGCCACTAGCAATAATCACTTTGTATTCTCCAGGCCGGAACGGCCCCCCTCCAGGAGACCACAGTGCCTCCACAGGAGGGATTCCCCCATCAACACCGAGGCCCCTTTCGCAGGAGCGTCTCCGCATAAAGGAATCTGCTTGCTCAGTGGGGGATCGCTCCGCTGATCTCGCTGAGCAGACAGATGACAGGTCCCTGTCCGCTCCGTTATGCAGAGCAGACACAGACACAGTCTCGCTTTCCTCTATGGGGAAATCGGATGGAAACGGACGGCCTCCATCTGATCCTATTCGCCATCTGGTTTTGGCGGGCAGTATCAGGTCGGATGGCAGGGGGTGTCAGCAAACACACGTGAAGAGGGAAAATGAATGCAGAGCTTTTTTTTTCAGGTCAGGGGCAGCGGCGGTGTTCATCATGATTGATTATGGATCTACACCGGGGGACATTAATAAAGAAATTGTCAAAAACTGTCTCTGTGTTTTTATTTCTTTTTGACACATTTTTTGGTGAATGAGTAGAGGTACAATGTACCCCTTACTCCTTCACATGGGGGGGTTGGGATCTGGGGGCCCAGATAAGTCTCCTGCCCACAGACCCCTACATCTACTGGCCAGGGTTGTGGGGAAGAGCCCCTCTGCCCCAAAGCACTCCCCCATGTTGAGAGCATGTGGCCTGGTTCAGAAGGTGGGGGGGCTCGCTCACCCCTCCCCCCGTTTCTGGACAGCCAAGCTGTATGCCAAAGTAAGGGTCTGGTATGGATTTTGAGGGGGACCTTACACCATTTTTTTTACATTGTGGAGTGGGGGTTCCCCTCAAAATCCATACCAGACCTGATTAGTGGCATAGAATCTATGTGTCGCCGCTGCCATGCACTGTCAACTGTAATACTTTTTTGTCTTTGAAAAACCTTAATAAACATCATCATTGATAACAATTTGGGGGGACCCCATGCCATCTTCTTTTTTTTTTTGGAGTTGGGTTCCCCAAAAGGGCCTGGTATGGATTGGGGGGACACCCACGCTGTTTTTTTTATCTCACAATCTTTTACCGCTGGCAATGTTTTTTCTTACATTCAGCTGTCAGCGGGGAACCCCGCTGACAGCTGATGAATCATTCATTATTAAGGACGCGTCGGCTGGCTTCCCAGCCCGCTCCTTAACAACCAGCTATTGAAGTGTACAGTAGAGTGCAGAGCAGTGTCCCTCCTCCTCCTGTCTGTATACAGGAAAACACCAGAGCTTTGAAGGAAGAGGTGGCAGGTTCAGCGGCTCTGCCACAAGAGATGCCAGCTGCCATATAGAGCCATGCATGCAGCTTGCGGGACCCTAGACACCCTGCACAAGCTGCAGGCAGATACTACTGGTGCCCCACTAGTGTGTTCCTGCTGGCAAGTCCCTGGAGCCAAGTGCTGGAACTTGTTCTGGCTGTGGGCTCTGCTCCGGTACTCAGGTTTGATTCGCTGGGACTCCGGGGGAATCAAATCCTGGGATGGTCCCGGCTAATCTGGAATGTTTGGGTGGTATGTACCCCTTCACTCTGTACATTACACACTTCTGACCCCAGCACTCTGTACATTACATACACATGACCCCTGCATTCTGCACATTACATACACATGACCCCTGCACTCTGTACATTACATACACATGACCCCTGCACTCTGTACACTACATACACATGACCCCTGCACTCTGCACATTACATACACATGACCCCTGCACTCTGTACATTACATGCATAGAAAGACAGAACATAGCTCTGCCTGTGTAAACAAGGCAGAGCTCTGTCATGTCAGCAAGGATGTGCTGGATTTTGTTTGCCTGCAAAGGAAATAAAATCCAGCACATCTCTTAGCAAAAGCAGCATGCTGCATACACACAAAAATACTGGCTAGGCACACATTTAACCCTTTGATCGTCCCTAGTGTAAAAAAAAACAGCAGGAAGGTGGACGTCTATTTCCAGAGTGCAGTTTATAAACCTCACCCCAGAAATAGCCTGCGTAGTAGATCCTTCTTCTCCATTCTCCCACTGTATGTCACCCCTTCACCTCCTTCTGCCTCTGTGTATGACCTGCCACCTGTCAAACTCTTCAAGCTGATTTAAAGGTGCTGTGGTGTTGAAGTGAAGCATTGCAGTCATTGATTGTGTCCTACACTGCTCTGCCCGCAATGTTAGGATTTAGGTGGGTAGTCGAAGGGGGTGGGAAAACTGCAGATCAACTGCTTCTTTTTACTGCCCCTTTGCCACTTTTGTGAACTGGCCTTTAGTAAATTGGCCTTAGTATCTCTTCAATTAGTCCTCTGTCACAAAAGGTGTACTTAAGCATACACCGGTACCAAGGCCATGCTTGCCCACACAGGGATGTACAGGTGTTCCATGCATCCCTGCGCAGGTAGTCCCATTGGTGTCAATAGGAAAGCATCACACAATGTCATGCAATATCTTTTAGTGCTGCTCTTGGGGTTCAAGTAGCATGCAAGTCCGGTGTCTCACAGTATTAAATGGGTGCATGCTGTCAAGTGCTTAATCCAGACAGCAATGCCACATATAGAGACAAAAAGATTCCACACACTGCCAGCTCATCTGGTAGAGAGAGATGTGAATAGCCTCAGCCTGTGACTCCTCCTAAGCCACCTACTGACGCATTACGCCCTGCCCACCAGGGATTAATCGTAGAGGTCTGGTGGTGTGCAACGTCTTCTTGTCTCTGATTGGGAAGCAGCGGTTGCACAGACACAGCCACTGTCACAGCCAAACCATGTACTGACGCATTTCACCCATCCATCGGGGATTCATCGTAGAGGTCTGGTGGTTTGTGATGTCTTCTTATCTCTAGTTGGGAAGCAGCAGTTGCACAGCCAAGCCATGTACTGATGCATTTCACCCCACCTTTTGGGAATTAATTGTAGACGTCTGGTGTTGTATGGCGTCTTCTCGCCTATAATTGGGAAGCAGCAGTTGCACAGACACAGCCAAGCCATGTACTGATGCATTTCGCCCCACTCATCGTGGATTTATTGTAGACGTCTGGTGGTGTGTGACATCTTCTTATCTCTAGTTGGGAAGTAGCAGTTCCACAGACACAGCCAAGCCATGTTGTGACGCATTTTGCCCAGCCCATCAGGGATTAATCGTAGATGTCTGGTGGTGTGTGGTATGTCCCCATCTCTAATTGGGAATCAGCGGTTGCACAGACACAACCTCTGCTCCCAGTCTGACATTCATGCTGGTGTGCCTGCACAGCTGTCAAATTGGGAGCAGCGGCTGTGTTCATGCAGCCAATGCGTCCCAATTGACATCAATGGAACTGCCTTCATGGGGATGCATGGGACACCTGTGCATCCTTATGTGGGTAAACATGGCCTTCTACAGGCAAACGCTTTACTACGCCCTGTGTGAACGAAGTCTAAAAGTCTTCTCAAATGAGGTCACAGACATTTGTAGCTAATAGAAACCAGCATGCCTTCATTCTGCAGCTCTTCTGTTTATCTATGCGTTCCCCGACAACACAGAAGGCTTTAACTTTATAGAAGTCGTCCTATTAGCTATGATGTCAGCCTGGAATAGGGAGCAGCCTTTCATTTTTTATTTTTTATTATAAAAGGTGCGCTTGTCCTTATAACAGCAGACAACAGCCGACACAATTTAAACCTATTCTTAGGCGCTCCTCTTTATTGGCTCGTTAAATTTTCTTTTCTCCATTCCCTCCAGACGGGGAGCGAAGTCATTGGCACCTCGTTGTTGCCCTACTTTCACTTAACAGGCGGGGAATTGCACAAGAGCGATGGAGAGGAGGCTTTTCTCACGCAGGCAGAGCCGGATCCCGGCAATTAGGAACATGTTGCTGTGTGCAGGTTATGGATAGAAGTTGATGTTAATTATCACTTACAGATAATTGGCTTGAAGCACCGTCGTGTGAAGTCGTTCTGGCTAATTTAAACTTGTGTTGAATCCAAGGGTTTTCTGCGCTGAGCGGACGCGTCATAACCAGAATAACTAGTACGGCCCACGGCTCCCATAGAGGTCTTGGGGTAAAGCTCTCTCTTAAAGTGGACCTAACATCACATATATTATTTGAACCTAGCATCGGACATATCGTATGAACTTAGCATCGGACATGTAGTGTGGACCTAGCATTGGGCATATTGTGTGGACCTAGCATCGGATCTATCGTGTGAACCTAGCATCAGACATATTGTGTGAACCTAGCATCAGACATATTGTGTGGACCTAGCATCAGACAAATCGTGTGGACCTAGAATCAGACATATCGTGTGGACCTAGAATCAGACATATCGTGTGGACCTAGCATCAGACATATCATGTGGACCTAGCATCAGACAAATCGTGTGGACCTAGCATCAGACACATTGTGTGGACCTAGCATCAGAAATATCGTGTGGCCCTAGCATCAGACATATCGTGTGGACCTAGCATCAGATATATCATGTAGATTTAGCATTGGATATATCATGTGGACCTAGCATCGGATATATCTTATGGGCCTAGCAACAGATATATCGTGTGGACCTAGCATCGGATATATCTTGTGGACCTAGCATCAGATATATCTTGTGGACCTAGCATCAGATATATCTTGTGGACCTAGCATCGGATATATCTTGTGTACCTAGCATTGGCTATATCTTGTGGACCTAGCATCGGACATATTTTGTGGACCTAGCATTGGCTATATCTTGTGGACCTAGCATCGGACATATTTTGTGGACCTAGCATTGGATATATCATGTGGACCTAGCATCGGATATATCTTATGAACCTAGCATCGGATATATCATGTGGACCTAGCATCGGATATATCTTATGAACCTAGCATCGGATATATCATGTGGACCTAGCATTGGATATATCTTGTTGACCTAGCATTGGATATATCATGTGGACCTAGCATTGGATATATCTTGTTGACCTAGCATCCGATATATCTTGTTGACCTAGCATCCGATATATCATGTGGACCTAGCATCGGATATATCTTATGGGCCTAGCATCAGATATATCTTGTGGACCTAGCATCGGATATATCTTGTGGGCTTAGCATCGGATATATCATGTGGACCTAGCATCAGATATATCTTGTGGACCTAGCATCGGATATATCATGTGGACCTAGCATCAGATATATCTTGTGGACCTAGCATCAGATATATCTTGTGGACCTAGCATCGGCTATATCTTGTGGACCTAGCATCAGATATATCATGTGGACCTAGCATCAGATATATCTTGTGGACCTAGCATCGGATATATCTTGTGGACCTAACATTGGATATATCATGTGGACCTAAGGGGAGACTCTGCTAAGCACACATGGATTGGGGGGGATGCTTTGATGGGTACTTCTGGATGTATGGGGGAGAACTCTGCTGGACTATATCTAGATGTAAAGGGGGACTCTGATGGGAATTCCTGGATGCAAGGGGGGGCTCTGCTTTCCAGACATGGATTTGGGGGGGGGGGGGCTCTGCTGTACACTCCTAGATGTGGGGGGAAGGAACTCTGCTGGACACTCCTAGATGTAGAGGAGAACTCTGCTGTACGCTCCTAGATGTAAGGGGGACTCTGATGGGATCTCCTGAATGTAAGGGGGGACTCTACTGGACATGATTTTGGTACATCTAGGAGAAATTGTACAGGCTGTTAGGATTTTAATCCTGGATGATGGAAGGTCCTCAGGCACAGCTGCACATGTAGTGCTCGTTGAATGCAAAATCAAGAGGCTAACCAGTAATGGTGGGCTAAATTGGGAGATTTTTCTGCTAATCTGCTGAAAATTGAGAGATTTCAGCAAAATTTCTTTTTTTCAGTCTAGCCTAGTTTTAGACTGATGCTGCATCGCTCTCTTGCATGCTGCTGAAATGACACTGGACTGGGGCTGCCCACAGGCAGCTCCTGCTGGGACCGGTCTCCCCCGCTGACCCTATAGGGCCTTGACCTGGTACAGGAGTTCTGGCTGTACCCCCAATTGTTGGCCCTGATTCAGTATGTTACCAGCAGTTTTTGCAGAATCAGCAGGTATTATTCTTTACTTGCAGAAAATGTTCTTAGCCTGAAAAAAGGAAACCAATGCAGTCGTCACATCTAAGGCCTGGTTATCTGCAGCATATGACACCTTTGTATCTGGGTTCAGAAATACTTACATGGTCACTTTTTAAATATTTGTAACACTAATGATTCTAATAGACCAATCATATTCCTACTTTTGTCATTTTCCATGATCTGATTGGTTACCGTGAGAGACATCACTTTTCTCCAATAAAAGAAGCCTCACATGCCACTTTCCGCCCATCGCTTATAAACATTAGTCACAATCCGTGTTCTCCCATCCTATAATTACATATAACATGTTGTGACATTACACTGAGCTGTGCTCGCTGCCTATTGTACGACAATCAGCGGCAGTACATCACCCTGACATATAATTATAGAGTCGGCTGTGGGAAGAGATTCTCATTTCCTCACCTCTCAGAGTCACTTCGGGCTGCAGCTTCGCAGACGGCCAGATTCGGCACCGGAGAGGCCTCCATAAAATTACATTGCGACTGGGCATGGAGTGCGGGTTTTCATTTTACAAGGTCAACCCAGTGCAGATGCAAATGACAGAAAAGCTTTGCGGTTTATGTTGCATAAAAAAATGGTCAGGGAGTTTATCTTAAAGGAGAACTCCACCCGAAAATAAAATTGTTGCATAGCACAGACTACCTGGCTATGGTGGAGCCAAAGGATCCATTTGCTTTAATTGAGCTTGAGTGATTTGAGCACTACTTGCTTTTCTGCAGTTTCTCCATTAAAGTCTATTGAACCAAAAACGCACCGTTTTGCGTTTAAAAAAATCCATGACCCTTTCCAAAAACGCGGTGTCTAAAAAAAGCATAGATGTGAACGTGTCCCATAATAAACCATGTTAAATGGACTGTAGTGCATTTCTGCAAAAAGCACTAAAAATGCATAGGTGTGAACCAAGCCTTAAAGTGGCACAAGGCATTTTAAAGGGGGCTTTAGTAGTGGTGGCCTCTAGCAGTGTCATACATCCTTTCCCAGTCTATGACCGTCTCCTGAATAACATACTCAGTCTCTGACCATTTCCTGTAGCATATATGCAGTCTTTAGCCATCTTTTGAAACATGTCCATAGTCTCTGACCATCTCTTGTAGAAAGTTTCCAGTCTTTGACCACCTCTTGAGATACATCCATAGTCTATGACCATCTCCTGTTGCATAGCTACAGTCTTGGATCATCTCTTGTAGCATGTCTGCAGTCCCTGTCCATTTCTTGAAAAATATCCATAGTCTCTGACATTCTCCAGTAGCTTGTGCAGTCTTCGACTATCTCTTGTAGCATGTCTGCAGTCTTTCATCATCTCTTGTAGAATATCTGCACTTTCTGACCACCTCATGTAGCATGCTTGCAGCCTTTGACCATCTTCTGTAGCATGCCTCTAGTCTTTGACCATCTCTTGTAGCATCTCTGCAGTCTTTGACCATCTCCTGTTGCTTGTCTACAGTTACTAAACCTTCTTCTGTAGCATGCCTCTAGTCCAGTCTGACCATCTCTTGTAGCATGTGTGCAGTCTATGACCATCTCTTGAAACCTGACCACAGCCTCTGACCATCTCCTGCAGCGTGTCTCCAGTCTCTGACCATCTTTTGTAGCGGGTCTCTAGTCTTTGACCATCTCTTGTGGCATGTCTGCAGTCTTTGACCATCTCTTGTTGCTTGTCTACAGTTTCTAAACCTACTTCTGTAGCATGCCTCTAGTCTAGTCTGACTATCACTTGTAGCATGTGTGTAGTCTTTGACCATCTCTTGAAACATGACCACAGTCTCTGACCATCTCCAGTAGCATGTCTCCAGTTTTTGACCATCTCTTGTAGCATCTCTGCAGTCTTTGGCCATTTCTTGAAACATGTCTTTAGTCTCTGACCATCTCCTGCAGCTTGTACAGTCTTTGACCATCTCCTGTAGTGTGCCTCCAGTCTTTGACCATCTCTTGTGGCATGTCTGCAGTCTCTGACGTCTCCTTTATCATGCTCGCAGTCTATGACCATGTTCTGAATCATGTCTCCAGTTATTGACTATCTCTTGCAGAATGTCTGCAGTCTCTGACCGCCTCTTGAAACATGTCCAAAGTATTTAACCATCTTCTGTAGCATGTCTCCAGTCCTTGGCCATGTTCTGTAGCATGTCTCCAGTCTTTGGCCATCTTCTATAGCATGTCTCCAGTCTTTGGCCATCTTCTGTAGCATGTCTCCAGTCTTTGGCCATCTTCTGTAGCATGTCTCCAGTCTTTGGCCATCTTCTGTAGCATGTCTCCAGTCTTTGACCATCTTCTGTAGCATGTCTCCAGTCTTTGGCCATCTTCTGTAGCATGGCTCCAGTCTTTGGCCATCTTCTGTAGCATGGCTCCAGTCTTTGGCCATCTTCTGTAGCATGTCTCCAGTCATTGGCCATCTTCTGTAGCATGGCTCCAGTCTTTGGCTATCTTCTGTAGCATGGCTCCAGTCCTTGGCCATCTTCTGTAGCATGTCTCCAGTCCTTGGCCATGTTCTGTAGCATGTCTCCAGTCTTTGGCCATCTTCTATAGCATCTCTCCAGTCTTTGGCCATCTTCTGTAGCATGTCTCCTACCTTTGGCCATCTTCTGTAGCATGGCTCCAGTCTTTGGCCATCTTCTGTAGCATGGCTCCAGTCTTTGGCCATCTTCTGTAGCATGGCTCCAGTCTTTGGCCATCTTCTGTAGCATGTCTCCAGTCTTTGGCCATCTTCTGTAGCATGTCTCCAGTCTTTGGCCATCTTCTGTAACATGTCTCCAATTTTTGATCATCTCTTGTAGCATGTCTGCAGATAAAACCAAATTGTGTAGCGTGGCCTATAGTTGAATATTGTCATTGCTGTAGGTGTAGTCCATTTACGTACCTCCCAAAAAGTAGAGGAGAAACTCCCAGAGATTCCATCCCCCTGTCCTGCCTTGTTCTTAGGATGTTGCTAAGATGCTCCCAGCCATTACTGCTCCACCATCAAAAAAAAGCATCCTCTCTCTGATTCAAACTCCCTCACATGCATTCCTTCTCCCCTGTCGCAGTAGCTCTGAGCTCAGCGATGCTGTGATGGAAGAGATAGTGAACCACATATTTGGGAACTCATTCCTGTAATGGTGGGGGTGAGCACTAACAGTTGGGAGTGTCTTAGCAACGTGCAAGCAACAAGACAGAATGGGATAATGTAATCTCTGGGGTTTTTTTGGCTAGGCTTCATGAGGTATGTAAATGGCCTACACCTATAGTAAGGGCATTATCCAACTTTGGTCAAAGCTGCACCGTATGGTTTTATCTATAGGTGCTCCTTACCTGCATAGGCAGTTTTTTTGATAAAGGTGAACTAACCCTTTAAGGCACATAGATTATCTGATCTCTGCTGCATGTATATTTTCATTTAAGCCAAGCAATCACAGTCCTAGGGGTGCTGACTGAGTGTGCTCCCAGCCCAATACTGGATGCTGGCCAAACGCATATGGGTGACAGCATAGTATAAGCCCCACCACCGGTCTACCACATATAAGCATATCAGCTTGCCAACCATATAACCTAGGTATGTGGTGGTAAGGCGGCCCTGCTGCCCCAGATCACATACCTAGTACGTGATCCGACACTTCCGGGTAGGGGGCGCGACCAGGCTGTGCTGTGATTAAACATAGCATATGTCGATCAGCAGGTGCCGGCCAATAGATCACCACTGGCACCCGTTGATCGTCCAAAAAACACGCAGGACAGGGCTGACTCCTGTCAGTGGCAAAGTGCTGGATTTCTTTTTCCCTGCAAAGCAGGGAATGAAATCCATCACTTACCTTAGTGAAAGCACCTCCCACAGTACACACAAACACTGGCTAGGCACACATTTAACCCTTTGATCATCCTAGATGTTAACCCCTTCCCAGCAAGTGTCAATAGTACAGTGACAGTGCTGTATTAATGTCTGTAAAGTGTCAGTTATTGTCAGATTGTCCACCGCAATATAGCAGTTTCGCTATAAGTTGCTGATCGCCGTCTTTACTAGTATGAAAAAAAATAAATAAATACAAATTCCGGTATATAACCCAGTTTGTAGACACCATAACATTTGCACAAACCAATCAATATATGTTGATTGGGATTTTTTTTACCAAAAATGTGTAGCAGAATGCATATTGTCCTAAACTGATGAAGAAATTCGATTTTTTTTAAACTTTTTTTTATTGGATATGTTTTATAGCAGAAAGTAAAAAAATTATGTTTTCTTTTTTGTTTTTTTCAAAATTGTCGCTCTTTTTTTTGTTTAACCACTTCAGCCCCGGAAGGATTTACCCACTTCCTGACCAGGCCATTTTTTGCGATACGGAACTGCGTCATTTTAACTGACAATTGCGCGGTTGTGCCATGTTACACCCAAACAAAATTGGCGTCCTTTTTTCCCCCACAAATAGAGCTTTCTTTTGGTGGTATTTGATCAACTCTGTGGTTTTTACTTTTTGCGTTTATAAACAAAAAACGAGCGACAAAAAAAATTACTTTCTCCTATAATAAATATCCAAAAAAATATAAAATAACAAATGTATTCATCAGTTTAGGCCGATGTATATTCTTCTGCGTTCCCTGAGTGTGTTCTAATTGTAGGGGGGATGGGCTGGCTGGGACATGACAGAGATCTCTGTTCCTGATCACTGGGAACAGAAGATCTCTGTCATGTCCCCTATCAGAACGGGGATCCGCCTTGCTTACATAGGCAGTTCCCCGTTCTGCTTCTGAACAAGGTGATCGCGGGTCGCCGGCGGACATCAAGTCTGTCCGATCCGCGGGGGAGCTCCCATGAAGTGCAGCAATCGTGCATGCGTAAGCCACCGTACAGCTACGGCGATTCACGCAGGAGAGCCAACCTGCTGAGGTACAATGACGGCGGCCGCTCGGGAACTGGTTATAGCGCAAAAAAATAAAAACCGCAGAGGTGATCAAATACCACCAAAATAAAGCTCTATTTGTGGGGAAAAAAGGGACATAAAATGTATTTGGGTACATCGTCGTACGACTGCGCAATTGTCAGTTAACCACTTCACCCCGGAAGGATTTTCCACGTGAATACTGCTTGGACCTTGAAGAAGGGGAGATAACTCAAAAGCTTGTCCTGAAAAATGTTATGTTAGTGCAAATAAAAAAGTATCACGGACAGTACTCAATTTTCTCCATGTTAGGACCAGAGCACTTTTTGCGATTCGGCACTGCGTCGCTTTAACTGACAATTGCACAGTCGTGCAACGTTGAACCCAAACTAAATTTGCGTCCTTTTTTTCCCACAAATAGAGCTTTCTTTTGCTGGTATTTGATCACCGCTGCGTCACTTCTCATCACCGCTATAAACAAAAAAAACAGCGACAATTTTGCATAAAAAACAATATTTCTTACTTTTTACTAAAATACAAATCCAAAAAAAAAATGTATTCATCGGTTTTGTCCGATTCATATTCTTCCTCATATTTTTGGTAAATAAAATCGCAATCTCTGTTTATTGATTGGTTTGCGCAAAAGTTGCCGCGTTTACAAACCATGAGAATTAATTTCTGGCATTTTTACAATTTTTTTTTTTTTAATAGTAATGGCTGCGATCTGCGATTTTTATCGGGACTGCAATATTGGGGCGGACATGTTGGACATTGTTGACACTTTTTTTGACCAATGACATTCATACAGCGGTCAGAAATTGAAATACCCACTGATTACTGTATAAATGTCATTGGCAGTAAAGGGGTTAACCTGCAGGGGGAGATCTAGGGGGTAACTGTGTTCCCTGGGTGTGTTCTAACTTTGAGGGGGTTGGGCTACCATGGGCATAAGAGATCTAACTGAACCCAGTGACAGGGATGCGTGCGGTGGGCACGAGCGTTCGTCCTAGGGTTGTCCGCCATGTTTACATGAACGGTTCCCCGTTCTTTCTCTCTGGCAGGTCATCGTGGCTCGCCAGCGGACATCGAGTCCGTCCGAGCCGCGGGCACACTCCTGCATAGGGGTGCCACCTCATCCCTTTAAACCCAAACACATACTAATTACACAGGTTCTGTGGCTGATTAAGGTGGCAATTAAACTCACTTGGTGCCTCGTCTGCATTAAATTACCCTCAGAACCTGTGCAATTCATATGTGTTCGGGTTTAAAGGGATGAGGTGGCAACCCTACTCCTGAAGAGTGCGGCGCGCACCCTTCTGCTAGTTGCGCACGAGCGAGCCTCCGCGTATATATGGCGATTCGCTGCCACTCTGCAACAGTAAATATACTGCGCGCGGTCAGGAACCGGTTAAAGTAACGCAGTGCCGTATGGCAAAAAAATGGCATGGCCATGAAGGGGGATAAATCTTCCGCATGTCAAGTGGATGTGGCCGGTAGGGTTGCCACTTTTTCTTCAAGCCAAACCCGAACATTTTAGAGGCGCACAGTATTTTTTTTTTTTTAGTATACATTATAGGATTGTAACAGACCTAGAACACCCGTGGGCGCTTCAAAGAGAATAGTAATGTGGCACACATAGTGCCCCCTCACCCTCCTGCCAAGCCCTGTTCCGATCCACATTCCTGTCTGAATAATGTGTCCGGGTTTCAAGTGGACTGAAACCCGGACAAATGATTCAAAACCCGAACTGTCCGGGTCAATCCTGGACAGGTGGCAACCCTAGTGGCCGGTGGCATGGCTTATACCGTGCCGTCACTCAGATGTGTTTGGCCGCCATGGCTGTGTTGGGCTGGGAACACACTCAATCAGCACCCCCAGTAGACACAGTGACTGCGCTGTCGACCACCTAGCTGTGATCAGAAGCCTGGCCAATCACAGTGATCACATGATCTCTTAAAGGGCTGGCGGGAGGAATCTGTTTATCCTATTTTTCATGCACCCTGGTTGTGTCAGTGGTAGGGTGACCCAGCTGTGGTCTTCAGTGGAAGGAGATATTACGACACGGTCCAGACAGTTCAGAAGGAGTCTGATGGTCAGGAAACACCCGGCTTCCTCACTCCAGCGCTGGACTCCCGGCGCACTGCGAACCGCCAATGTTTACATGATTAGAAAGTTCCTTCTGCTGGCTGCTGGATTTCTCAACACCGGCTTCCTGGACTCGGCCTGCTGAGCTCTCATTATTTCTCAGATTACTCGCATTTTTATATGATGCAGGAGACAAGAAGCAGATGTTGCCGGCACGCCGTGCGAAGTCCGAGCGAATGCGCCATTCATCTTCCCGAAAGCCTTATCTGGTGATCGCACTATATTTATACGTCTTGTGCCCAGAACAAAAAAAAAAAATGGAAAAAAATAAAAGGAATCTTTTGGCAGAGCTTTGTTGTTTAAGAACGTCAACAACGCACAATGCGGCCCGCACCTGGATCCATTAATTAATCTCGTCCTCGTTCCCACAATATAGACGCGGGGATGTGCTTTTCAGCATAGCCATATATGGGGTCTGTACACAAGAGGGCAAACTGAACTCCAGATACTCAGATAATATACACTATATTACCAAAAGTATTGGGACACCTGCCTCTACACACACATGATCTTTAATGGCATCCCAGTCTTAAGCTTCGTACACACAGTTCAACGGTCATATACAACAGGTCGTACTAACGACCGTCGTATATGCAATCGATCGTTCGTATGCGTGATTTGAACAGCCGAACATACGACGGTCGTACAAGGGAGTTGTTTAAGCAAACTAGAAAACTTGGTCGTACCAACAAGCTCTCATACGACCGTTGTATCGTGTGTACAGAGAAGTTGGTACAACAAGTTGTATTGTACAAAACACGCATGTTCAGAAGTCAGGAACGGCCGGATGCTAATTACATGCACCTGAACGTTCTTCTGCGGTCGTACGATCGTGTAGTGCAGTCAGTATGCTAGATACAACAGCCAACGTACGATTTGCGATGATCGTAGATACGATTGTCATCCCGTGTGTATGAGGCTTCAGTCCGTAGGTTCAATATTGAGTTGGCCCACCCTTTGCAGCTATGACAGCTTCATCTCTTCTGGGAAGGCTGCCCACAAGATTTAGGAGTGTCTATGGGAATGTTTGACCGTTCTTCCACAAGTGCATTTGTGAGGTCAGGCACTGATGTTGGAGGAGAAGGCCTGGCTCACAGTCTCCGCTCTAATTCATCCCAAAGGTGTTCTATCGGGTTGAGGTCAGGACTCTGTTCCTCCACCCCAAACTCGCTCATTCATGTCTTTATGGACCTTGCTTTGTGCAGTGGTGAGCAGTCATTTTGGAACAGGAAGGGGCCATCCCCAAACTTTTCCTACAAAGTTGGGAGCATGAAATTGTCCAAAATGTCTTGGTTTGCTGACGCCTTAAGAGTTCCCTTCACTGGAACTAAGGGGCCAAGCCCAACCCCTGAAAAACAACCCCACAGAACCGGGGAATCAAGGTCACTTCCCTTGAGAATTCCGCAGTCGTTTGGTTCTGTAAAACCTGTTAAAGTACGAGGGTTGAAACATCCTTTTCAAACCCCTACCGGGGAAGGACAAGGTTTTACTGACGAGTGGTGACGTGTTTCGTTCCAGGTATTTCTGTACTTACTCGCTCAAACCCCACCTCCTTGTCTCAGGACTGGAGTTGGGCTATCTTGTGGAAACCCTACTTAATCTCGCCTCTGACACTCGGTCCGGAAGAGGAGGTTGTAGTCACGGACTGGAGTGTTTACGTGAACACCTTCTTGCCAGTT